>CM042382.1:5646760-5971760 GCA_023634145.1 Thymallus thymallus
TCACCACAGGCCTGGGTAGCAGACGGAAAGTCATTATCACCACAGGCCTGGATAGCAGATTGAACGACTCTCTGGGTAGCAGACTGAACGACTCTCTGGGTAGCAGACTGAACGGCTCTCTGGGTAGCAGACTGAACGACTCTCTGGGTAGCAGACTGAACGGCTCTCTGGGTAGCAGACTGAACGGCTCTCTGGGTAGAAGACTGAACGGCTCTCTGGGTAGCAGACTGAACGACTCTCTGGGTAGCAGAATGAACGGCTCTCTGGGTAGCAGACTGAACGGCTCTCTGGGTAGCAGACTGAACGGCTCTCTGGGTAGCAGACTGAACGGCTCTCTGGGTAGCAGACTGAACGACTCTCTGGGTAGCAGACTGAACGGCTCTCTGGGTAGCAGACTGAACGGCTCTCTGGGTAGCAGACTGAACGGCTCTCTGGGTAGCAGACTGAACGGCTCTCTGGCTCTCATATCAGGTGAGGCTCTCCATTCCTCCACCAGAAACCATGGGGTGGTGGAGGCTGGACCACTGACTCTACACACTGACTGAATACTGATGAAGCTGGGGAGGCCGAGTATGTACGCACACACAGACGCAGGCAGGCATGCATTCAAACACAGTTCTTATGTGACCAGCTATAGCCCAAAGCAA
Organism: Thymallus thymallus; assembly: GCA_023634145.1. Classification (NCBI taxonomy): domain Eukaryota; kingdom Metazoa; phylum Chordata; class Actinopteri; order Salmoniformes; family Salmonidae; genus Thymallus; species Thymallus thymallus. The sequence continues at coordinate 5,647,408 of CM042382.1, forward strand.
TGCTCTTCACTAGCCAAATACTATATTTCACACAGTGAAAATGAGAAAACCCTGCCAGTATCGTATCATTCTCACAGTAAAGGCAACTGTGTGTGTTTGGTGTCAGTATGTACCCCGCCAGCACCATATACACTTTGAGGGACTGCTGGAGACAGGGCGTTGGGGGGGGCGTACAGAGTTTAGGGTGAATATATATTTTATGCCATATTCCTACCGTTACTGTTTATCTACTCACAGCAGACACATGAAAGACCAAACAGATTGTGTGTACAGTTTCTGACATTCAGTTGCCATGCTGTCAAAACCAACTGCCTGATCAATCCACTTCTGTTTAGGGGGGGGGGGGGGCATATTATCATAAATTAGGATTACCATTCATGACAGTCACTTAAAAGATAATCAAGCAAATAAAAAAATGCTTCCAAAGGCTGGAATGACTCAGAGATAATCCACTTGCAGATTATTTATTTATGTACATGTTTATTTCTCCCCCGTCACGAATCAAGAGCGTTTCACTTGATTATGTTACTTAGAAGAGGCACAATGATGGCAGAACACACACAGGGCAAGTTAATATGATGAAGAGGAAGTACTGTGTGTGTGTGTGTGTGTGTGTGTGTGTGTGTCTGTGTGTGTGTGTGTGTGTGTGTGTGTGTGTGTGTGTGTGTGTGTGTGTGTGTGTGTGTGTGTGTGTGTGTGTGTGTGTGTGTGTGTGTGTGTGTGTGTCTGTGTGTGTCTGTGTGTGTGTGTGTGTGTGTGTGTGTGTGTGTGTGTGTGTGTGTGTGTGTGTGTGTGTGTGTGTGTGTGTCTGTGTGTGTGTGTGTGTGTGTGTGTGTGGTGTTCCATCATAGTATCCAGTTCCAGTGCCCATAGACATTATCACACATTATAGAGTACATTATAGTATATAGAGTACAGTATAGTATATACAGTGCATTATCACACATTATAGAGTACATTATATTATATAGAGTACATTATAGTATATAGAGTACATTATAGTATATAGAGTACATTATAGTATATACAGTACATTATAGTATATACAGTACAGTATAGTATATACAGTGCATTATAGTATATACAGTACATTATAGTATATACAGTACATTATAGTATATACAGTACATTATAGTATATACAGTACATTATAGTATATACAGTGCATTATAGTATATACAGTACATTATAGTATATACAGTACAGTATAGTATATACAGTACAGTATAGTATATACAGTACATTATAGTATACACAGTGCATTCAGAAAGTTTTAAGATTCTTCCACATTTTCTTACGTTACAGCCCTATTCTAAAATAATAATTATTATTGATCTACACACAATACCCCATAACAACAAAGTGAAAACAGGTTTTTAGACATTTTAACAAATGTATTAAAAATACATTATTTTACATAAGAATTCAGACCCATTGCTATGAGACTCAAAATTGAGCTCCGGTGCATCCTGTTTCCATTGATCATACTTGAGATGTTTCTACAACTTGATTGGAGTCCACTGTGGTAAATTCAATTGATTGGACATGATTTGGAAATGCACACACCTGTCAATATAAGGTCCCACAGTTGACAGTGCATGTCAGAGCAAAAACCAAGCCATGAGGTCGAAGGAATTGTCCATAGAGGTCCGAGACAGGATTGTGTCAAGGCACAGATCTGGGGAAAGTTACCAACAAAAAAGCTGTGCAGCAATGCTCCCCATCCAACCTGACAGAGCTTGAGAGGATCTGCAGAGAAGAATGGGAGAAACTCCCCAAATACAGGTGTGCTAAGCTTGTAGCGTCATACCCAATAAGACCTGTGGCTGTAATCACTGCCAAAGGTGCTTCATCAAAGTACTGAGTGAAGGGTCTGAATACTGTACTCCTGTAATGACATCATCTACGTCCTGTAATGACATACAGCGGGTGAAATAAGTATTGAACACGTCACCATTTTTCTCAGTAAATATATTTCTAAAGGTGCCATTGACATGAACTTTTCACCAGATGTTGGTAACAACCCAAGTAACAAATAACTTCAGAAATTAAGTTATGTGTAATAATGTGAAATGACACAGGGAAAAAGTATTGAACACATGAAGAAAGGGAGGTGCAAAAAGGCATGGAAAGCCAAGACAACAGCTGAAAACTATCAGTAATTAAAAAGCAATCCAGCCGCCTGTCAGTGCAAATTAATATCAGCTGGTTCAGTCCCAACTGATGGCCTACACAAGACACATCTCATGATGGGTAAAAGCAAAGAGATGTCTCAAGACCTTCGCAACCTAATTGTTGCAAAACATAATGATGGCATTGATTATAGGCGCATTTCTAAGCTTCTGAATGTTCCAGTGAGCACTGTTGGGGCCATAATACGGAAGTGGAAAGACAATCATTTCACCATAAATTTGCCTCGACCAGGTGCTCCTCGCAAGATTTTTGACAGAGGAGTGAAAAGAATAATCAGAAGTGTTGTCCAAGAGCCAAGGACCACTTGTGGAGAGCTTCAAAAAGACCTAAAATTAGCAGGTACTGTTGTCTCAAAGAAAACAGTAAGTAATGCACTCCACCGCCATGGCCTGTATGCACGCTCACCACGCAAGACTCCATTGAAGCTTGTTTAAAGTTTGCTGCACAACATTTGAAAAAGCCAGTGAAATACTGGGAGAATATAGTGTGGTCAGATGAGAGCAAAATTGAACTGTTTGGATGTCATAATACACACCATGTTTGGAGGAGAAATGGCACTGCACATCACCCTAAAAACACCATACCATCAGTGAAGTTTGGAGGTGGGAACATCATGGTGTGGGGCTGCTTTTCAGCAAATGGTACTGGCAAACTTCACATAATTGAAGGAAGGATGAATGGGCAAATTTACCGAGACATTCTTGACAAAAATCTGCTGCCATCTACCAGGATGATGAAGATGAAACGAGGGTGGACATTTCGGCAAGACAATGATCCCAAACACACAGCCAAGGAAACTCTCAATTGGTTTCAAAGAAAGAAAATAAAGCTGCTAGAATGGCCCAGCCAATCACTTAAATCCCATTGAAAATCTATGGAAAGAACTGAAGATCAAGATTCATAGAAGAGGCCCACGGAAGCTTCAAGATTTGAAGACTGTTTGTGTGGAAGAATGGGCCAAAATCACACCAGAGCAATGCATGCGACTAGTTTCTCCATACAGGAGGCGTCTTGAAGCTGTCATTACCAACAAAGGCTTTTGTACAAAGTATTAAATAAATATCAGTAAGTGTGTTCAATACTTTTTCCCTGTTTCATTTCACATTATTACACATAACTTAATTTCTGAACTTATTTTTTTGGTTTCTTTGTATGTATGGATTACTTGGGTTGTTACCAACATCTGGTGAAAATGTCATGTCAATAGCACCTTTGGAAATATATTTACTGAGAAAAATGGTGACGTGTTCAATACTTATTTCACCCGCTGTAATCCACCTCCTTTAATGACATCATCCATGCGAGCCCAGAGCCTCATCGCTTCATCCCCCGACTGCCATAAAGTTTAATAAAGCCACAATAAAATGACATTTTTACACGGTGCTGTTCATTTCCACAAGCCATGCTTCACTTTCACTGACCTCCCTTCTCTCTCTCTTTGTCCCCCCCCCCTCTCTCCATCGCAGTCAAAGTCTCAATCTCGCTCTCCTTCTCAGTCTCTCTCCCTCTCTCTTTCTCAGTCTCTCTCAATTCAATTTAATGTCAATTCAATTCAAGGGCTTTATTGGCATGGGAAACATATGTTAACATTGCCAAAGCAAGTGAAGTAGATAGTAAACAATAAAAATGAACAGTAAACATTACACTCAGAAGTTCCAAAAGAATTAAGACATTTCAAATGTCATATTATGTATATATACAGTGTTGTAACAATGTGCAAATAGTTAAAGTGTTTGTTCTTCACTGGTTGCCCTTTTCTTGTGGCAACAGGTCATAAATCCTGCTGCTGTGATGGAACACTGTGGTATTTTCACCCAGTAGATATGGCAGTTTATCAAAATTGGGTTTGTTTTCTAATTCTTTGTGGAACTGTGTAATCTGAGGGAAATATGTGTCTCTAATATGGTCATACATTTGGCAGGAGGTTAGGAAGTGCAGCTCAGTTTCCACCTCATTTTGTGGGCAGTGTGCACATAGCCTGTCTTCTCTTGAGAGCAAGGTCTGTTTACGGGAGCATTTCTCAATAGCAGGGCTATGCTCACTGAGTCTGTACATAGTCAAAGCTTTCCTTAAGTTTGCGTCAGTCACGGTGGTCAGGTATTCTGCCACTGTGTACTCTCTGTTGAGGGCCAAATAGCATTCTAGTTTGCTCTGTTTTTTTGTTAATTCTTTCCAATGTGTCAACTAATTCTCTTTTTGTTTTCTCATGATTTGGTTGGCTCTAATTGTGTTGTTGTCCTGGGGCTCTGTGGGGTCTGTTTGCATTTGTGAACAAAGCCCCAGGACAAGCTTGCTTAGTGGACTCTTCTCCAGGTTCATCTCTCTGTAGGTGAGGCTTTGTTATGGAAGGTTCAGGAACCACTTCCTTTTAGGTGGTTGTAGAATTTAACAGCTCTTTTCAGGATTTTTGATCATTATTTGTTGTTTTTCGTTTTACACTGAGGATATTTTTGCAGAAGTCTGCATGCAGAATCTCAATTTGGTGTTTGTCCCATTTTGTGAATTCTTGGTTGGTGAGCGGACCCCAGACCTCACAACCATAAAGGGCAATGGGTTCTATGACTGATTCAAGTATTTTTAGCCAGAGGTTATGTTCCTTTTGATGGCATAGAAGGCCCTTCAGCGCCACAGGTAACTTCCACAAAGCCGTGAACGATCTGAGAGACAAGCTCAGATCGTTCACGGCTTTGTGGAAGTTACCTGTGGCGCTGATGTTTAAGCCGAGGTATGTATAATTTGTTGTGTGCTCTAGAGCAACGGTGTCTAGATGGAATTTGTATTTGTGGTCCTGGAAACTGGAACACCATTATTTTTGTCTTATTGCGATTTACTGTCAGGGCCCAGGTCTGACAGAATCTGTGCAGAAGATCTAGGTGCTGCTGTAGGCCCTCCTTGGTTGGTGACAGAAGCACCAGATCGTCAGCAAACAGTAGACATTTGACTTCAAATTCTAGTAGGGTGAGTCCGGGTGCTGCAGACTGTTCTAGTGCCCTTGCCAATTCGTTGATATATATGTTGAAGAGGGTGGGTCTTAAACTGCATCCCTGTCTCACCCCACGGCCCTGTGGAAAGAAATTTGTTTTTTACCAACCGCACAATTGTTGTTTGTGTACATGGATTTTATAATGTTGTATGTTTTTCCCCCAACCCCACTTTACATAAATTTGTATAGCAGACCCTCATGCCAAATCAACAAAGCATGACAAGACTTTGCCTTTGTTTTGGTTCATTTGTTTGTCAATTAGGGTGTGCAGGGTGAATACGTGGTCTGTCGTACGGTAATTTGGTAAAAAGCCAATTTCACATTTGTTCTGTACATTTTTTTCACTGAGGAAATGAACTAGTCTGCTGTTAATGATAACGCAGAAGATTTTCCCAAGGTTGCTGTTGACGCATATCCCACAGTAGTTATTGGGGTCAAATTAGTCTCCACTTTTGTGGATTGGGGTGATCAGCCCTTGGTTCCAAATATTGGGGAAGATGCCAGAGCTAAGGATGATGTTAAAGAGTTTAAATATAGCCAATTGGAATTTGTTTGTATATATTTTATAATTTCATTGAGGATACCGTCAACACCACAGGCCTTTTTGGGTTGGAGGGTTTGTATTTTGTCCTGTAGGATGAAAGTGGAAGCACCCTTAGTCTCCTGGGTTATGGACTACCTTACCGGTAGGCCACAATTTGTGTGGTTACAGAGCTGTGTGTCAGAACGGGCAGTGAGACACACAGGGGCCCCCCAGGGAACGGTCCTGTCCCCCTTCCTGTTCACCCTCTACACCTCGGACTTCAGACATAACTCTGAAAAATGCCACCTACTCCGCAATTGTAGGGTGCATCAGGGGTGGGCGGGAGGAGGAGTACAGGAGCACAATCAATTACTTTGTGGTGTGGTGTGAGCAGAACCACCTTCAGCTCAACATCAGCAAGAAAAAGGAGATGGTGGTGGACTTCAGGAGAACCAAGGCCCAACTGACTGCAGTCCCTATACAGGGGATGGATGTGGAAATGGTTGGGTCATACAAGTTCCTGGGAGTCCATATGCACAACAGGCTGGAATTGGCTGGTAACATCGGGGCTCTGTACAAAAAGGGCCAGAGCCGACTCTACTTTCTGAGGAGGCTCAGGTCCTTCAACGTGTGCAGTAAACTACTGCATACCTTCTACCAGCTATCTTTTTTGCAGTGGTGTGCTGGGGCGCCAACATAAAGGCCAGTGATGCTTCTCAGGTAAAGAAGCTGATCAGGAAGGCTAGCTCTGTTCTGGGGATTAAAGTTGACACACTAGAGGAGGTGGTGGAGAGAAGGATCCTGGCCAAACTGCTGGCCATCATGGACAACATCACCCACCCTCTGCATGCCATGGTTATGACGCAGAGGAGCACCTTCAGTCACAGACTGATCCCACCACGGTGTGCCAGAGAGCGCTACAGGAGGTCCTTCCTGCCGGCGGCTATTAGACTATTTAGTGCCTCACCGGGGTGCCGTGCAGTCGGCAACACAGACCTGGAACTGTTGAGGTGTTAGGACCTAATTAGGCATCCATCCGTGAGTAACTCTCTGGTCTGTAATCACTCATTCACTTATTCACTTATTCATTCGGCACTCATTAATTCAGGACTGTATGTACATATTCATGTACAGTTGTTATATCATATCACATGCAATACTGTAAGTAATTATTGGACTGAACTTGCGTAGTCATTCACTCAGGACTGTATACTAGTATCCTGTCAGTAGTATTTTTTTTTTGATTGCATTTAGTATATCGAATGAGCAATACGTGCATTTATCTGTAATTAACCTTGTACTAAGGACTGTATTTTAAGGGAATGAGTATTAATACCCTAAATGATATCATACGCACATTTAGCTATTTAAGCAGCTTTTCCTGTCATTTACCTGTACAGTTAATTTAACCATGCAAGTATTCACTTACCTGTAAATTTAACTGTATATTTACCTGTACAGTTAATTTAACCATGCAAATATTAATTTACCTGTACATTTAACCAGTCTGTATATTAAATAAATTACTATTACCCTCACTTAAATAATACTCGCATTTAGCTATTTAAGTATCTTTCTCTTCCATCGACCTGTATAGTTAACCATGCAAATATATATATATATATTTTTTAATATTCTTTAGTCACATCATGCAGCCCATATATTTTATGATTTTCTAAGGTTTGTATCATTCACAACTAAAGTTGCAAAATAACTCTAAAACTAGAATATAGGACCTGTTTCAAATGATCACTTTTACGCTCAACATGGCCACTTCATGCGCACAATCTCTCAGGGATGAAAAAAATATCCTTTCTATTTTATTTAGCTAAATTCAATTATATTCTTCTTACTATAAAATCATATAATATAAAAATAATGGCACAGATTTATAAGCATATCTTTTCTGCTAAATGAACTAGCCTATAGCCAAGGCTGCCATTGGCATGGAGCATAGCCAGATAACATACAGTAGGCCAACTGTTTCTTTAGACCTGCCTAAAATAAATCATGGATTTATTGTGATGGTGTATATTAAATGGATGTATTAGCCTCAACAACTTGTATACGTGGAGACCTGCAAACGTGTTTATGTTAATTAGCGGTCAATTACCGTGAGACAGGAAGTCATTTGCATGACAATGACCGGCTGACAAAATGTAATGACTGCCACAACCCTAGGTGAAGCCACTTATTTAAAGGGGAAGCCACCTATTCAAGGTGAAGCCACTTATTAACGGTGAAGCCATAAATCTGCCACAACTTCCATTTCCAATTTGCTGCTCCAGTAACCACGGTATCCACAGCCCTGCGACGGGTTGATACAGCAGCAGAGCATGGCGACCCGCGGTAACCGCAGGAAACACCTTACAAATCATGTTTACATTTGCAAACATTTCTAAAAAACTGTTTTCACTTTGTCTTTATGGGGTATTGTGTGTAGATTGACGAGAATATAAAAAACAAAATACATTTTAGAATTTTTGGGGGCAGCAGGTAGCCAAGTGGTTAGAGCGCTGGGCCCTTAACTGAACGGTTGCTGGATCGAATCCCCGAGCTGACAAGGTAAAAATCTGTCGTTCTGCCCCTGGTATCTGAATACTTTCCCAATGCACAGTAGGTAATGGATGGGTAACAGTGATGCTGTACTGTTGAGTATAAGAGAGATAAGGGAAACAGGGCCTCATATTTGATGTGGGGGTAGGGCCTCTGGTCTGACCACAGGGTTATTGAACCATATCTAAGCTGATGTTGGGGTAGGGCCTCTGGTCTGACCACAGGGTTATTGAACCATATCTAAGCTGATGTGGGGGTAGGGCCTCTGGTCTGACCACAGGGTTATTGAACCATATCTAAGCTGATGTGGGGGTAGGGCCCCTAGTCTGACCACAGGGTTACTAGAGAGAGAGAGAGAGAGAGAGAGAGAGAGAGAGAGAGAGAGAGAGAGAGAGAGAGAGAGAGAGAGAGAGAGAGAGAGAGAGAGAGAGAGAGAGAGAGAGGTGAAAAGTGAGACACAGAGGAGTGGTGTCCAGCGCCCCTCCAGTTTCAATCATACAAGTTCAGTCTAAATATACTGCTGCGACTTCTCTGCCTGTGTCCATCTGGAAGGTGGTCCTCACTCCACTGGGTGGATTCAGCACAACACCCCCACTCAGTGACAGTCACGGTGACAGGGAGGGAGGTGGAGGGAGGCATGCCCACCCACACATAACGACAATTTGAACATTCTCCTCTTGCATGAAAAACACACATGAAAGTACAAAGGACCTAGATACTATACAGTGAGACATACTATCCTCTTGGAACTGATCCACAATGATCATCTGTCTGGTATAAGACAGAAGGTATGATTCAGCGAGGTGGAACCCCATAACCCTCATCCAATCAAATCACTAGGGGTTTCACATTTATCATCACCTTCACCCATCCTACAGACCTACAGACCACTCTAACTCCCATCCTACAGACCACTCTAACTCCCATCCTACAGACCTACAGACCACTCTAACTCCCATCCTACAGACCTACAGACCACTCTAACTCCCATCCTACAGACCTACAGACCACTCTAACTCCCATCCTACAGACCTACAGACCACTCTAACTCCCATCCTACAGACCACTCTAACTCCCATCCTACAGACCTACAGACCACTCTAACTCCCATCCTACAGACCTACAGACCACTCTAACTCCCATCCTACAGACCTACAGACCACTCTAACTCCCATCCTACAGACCTACAGACCACTCTAACTCCCATCCTACAGACCTACAGACCACTCTAACTCCCATCCTACAGACCTACAGACCACTCTAACTCCCATCCTACAGACCTACAGACCACTCTAACTCCCATCCTACAGACCACTCTAACTCCCATCCTACAGACCTACAGACCACTCTAACTCCCATCCTACAGACCTACAGACCACTCTAACTCCCATCCTACAGACCTACAGACCACTCTAACTCCCATCCTACAGACCTACAGACCACTCTAACTCCCATCCTACAGACCACTCTAACTCCCATCCTACAGACCTACAGACCACTCTAACTCCCATCCTACAGACCACTCTAACTCCCATCCTACAGACCTACAGACCACTCTAACTCCCATCCTACAGACCACTCTAACTCCCATCCTACAGACCACTCTAACTCCCATCCTACAGACCACTCTAACTCCCATCCTACAGACCTACAGACCACTCTAACTCCCATCCTACAGACCTACAGACCACTCTAACTCCCATCCTACAGACCTACAGACCACTCTAACTCCCATCCTACAGACCTACAGACCACTCTAACTCCCATCCTACAGACCTACAGACCACTCTAACTCCCATCCTACAGACCACTCTAACTCCCATCCTACAGACCTACAGACCACTCTAACTCCCATCCTACAGACCTACAGACCACTCTAACTCCCATCCTACAGACCTACAGACCACTCTAACTCCCATCCTACAGACCTACAGACCACTCTAACTCCCATCCTACAGACCTACAGACCACTCTAACTCCCATCCTACAGACCTACAGACCACTCTAACTCCCATCCTACAGACCACTCTAACTCCCATCCTACAGACCTACAGACCACTCTAACTCCCATCCTACAGACCTACAGACCACTCTAACTCCCATCCTACAGACCTACAGACCACTCTAACTCCCATCCTACAGACCTACAGACCACTCTAACTCCCATCCTACAGACCACTCTAACTCCCATCCTACAGACCTACAGACCACTCTAACTCCCATCCTACAGACCACTCTAACTCCCATCCTACAGACCTACAGACCACTCTAACTCCCATCCTACAGACCACTCTAACTCCCATCCTACAGACCACTCTAACTCCCATCCTACAGACCACTCTAACTCCCATCCTACAGACCTACAGACCACTCTAACTCCCATCCTACAGACCTACAGACCACTCTAACTCCCATCCTACAGACCTACAGACCACTCTAACTCCCATCCTACAGACCTACAGACCACTCTAACTCCCATCCTACAGACCTACAGACCACTCTAACTCCCATCCTACAGACCTACAGACCACTCTAACTCCCAACCTACAGACCTACAGACCACTCTAACTCCCATCCTACAGACCACTCTAACTCCCATCCTACAGACCTACAGACCACTCTAACTCCCATCCTACAGACCACTCTAACTCCCATCCTACAGACCACTCTAACTCCCATCCTACAGACCTACAGACCACTTTAACTCCCATCCTACAGACCTACAGACCACTCTAACTCCCATCCTACAGACCTACAGACCACTCTAACTCCCATCCTACAGACCACTCTAACTCCCATCCTACAGACCAACAGACCACTCTAACTCCCATCCTACAGACCACTCTAACTCCCATCCTACAGACCACTCTAACTCACATCCTACAGACCACTCTAACTCCCATCCTACAGACCTACAGACCACTCTAACTCCCATCCTACAGACCTACAGACCACTCTAACTCCCATCCTACAGACCTACAGACCACTCTAACTCCCATCCTACAGACCTACAGACCACTCTAACTCCCATCCTACAGACCACTCTAACTCCCATCCTACAGACCTACAGACCACTCTAACTCCCATCCTACAGACCTACAGACCACTCTAACTCCCATCCTACAGACCACTCTAACTCCCATCCTACAGACCACTCTAACTCCCATCCTACAGACCTACAGACCACTCTAACTCCCATCCTACAGACCTACAGACCACTCTAACTCCCATCCTACAGACCTACAGACCACTCTAACTCCCATCCTACAGACCTACAGACCACTCTAACTCCCATCCTACAGACCTACAGACCACTCTAACTCCCATCCTACAGACCTACAGTCCTACAGACCACTCTAACTCTGCATCAGATGACCTGGCCTCCACAATCCCCCATCCTCAACCCAATTGAGATAATTTGGGATGAGTCGGACCGCAGAGTGAAGGAAAAGCAGCCAACAAGTTCTCAGCACATGTGGGAACTCCTTCAAGACTGTTGGAAAAGCATTCCAGGTGAAGCTGGTTGAGAGAATGCCAAGAGTGTGCAAAGCTGTCATCAAAGCAAAGGGTGGCTACCTTGAAGAATCTCAAATATAAAATAAAATTATTTCTTTGATCTGATACTGGTTCTCCCTGTATATTGTCTCTCTTCTTGTGATGTGTGTTTTGTCCTATATTTTATTTATTTAATTATTTATTTATTTTTATCCCAACCCCCGTCACCGTATGAGGCCTTTTGCCTTTTGGTAGGCCGTCATTGTAAATAAGAATTAGTTCTTAACTGACTTGCCTAATTAAATAAAGGTTAAATTAAAAAATAATATTCAAATAAAACATACAGTTGAAGTCGGGGGTTTACATACACTTAGGTTAAAGTCATTAAAACTCATTTTTCTACCACTCCACAGATTTCATGTTAACAAACTATAGTTTTGGCAAGTCGGTTTGGACATCTACTTTGTGCATGACACAAGTAATTCTTCCAACAACTGTTTACAGACAGATTATTTCACTTATAATTCACTATATCACAATTCCAGTGGGTCAGAAGTTTACATACACTAAGTTGACTGTGCCTTTGAACAGCTTTGAAAATTCCAGAAAATTATGTCACGGCTACAGAAGCTTTTGATAGGCTAATTGACATCATTTGGGTCAATTGGAGGTGTACCTGTGGATGTATTTCATGGCCTACCTTGAAACTCAGTGCCTCTTTGCTCGACTTCATGGGAAAATCTAAAGAAATCAGCCAAGACCTCGGAAAGGAAATTGTAAACCTCCACAAGTCTGGTTCATCCTTGGGAGCAATTTCCAAATGCCTGAAGGTACCACATTCATCTGTTCAAACAATAGTATGCAAGTATAAACACCATGGGACCACGCAGCCGTCATACCGCTCAGGAAGGATGCTGGAGGAAACAGGTACAAAAGTATCTATATCAACAGTAAAACGAGTCCTATATATCGACATAACCTGAAAGGCCGCTCAGCAAGGAAGAAGCCACTGCTCCAAAACCGCCATAAAAAAGCCAGACTACGGTTTGCAACTGCACATGGGGGCAAAGATCGTACTTTTTGGAGAAATGTACTCTGATCTGATGAAACAAAAATAGAACTGTTTGGCAATAATAACCATCGTTATGTTTGGAGGAAAAAGGGGGAGGCTTGCAAGCCGAAGAACACCATCCCAACCGTGAAGCACAGGGGTGGCAGCATCATGTTGTGGGACTGCTTTGCTACAGGAGGGACTGGTGCACTTCACAAAATAGATGGCATCATGAAGAAGGAAAATTATGTGGATATATTGAAGCAACATCTCAAGACATCAGTCAGGAAGTTAAATATTGGTCGCAAATTGGTCTTCCAAATGGACAAGCATACTTCCAAAGTTGTGGCAAAATGGCTTAAGGACAACAAAGTCAAGGTATTGGAGTGGCCATCACAAAGCCCTGACCTCAATCCTACAGAAGATTTGTGGGCAGAACTGAAAAACTGGTACTGGTACTTCATGTACAGTGGGGAGAACAAGTATTTGATACACTGCCGATTTTGCAGGTTTTCCTACTTACAAAGCATGTAGAGGTCTGTAATTTTTATCATAGGTACTCTTCAACTGTGAGTGATGGAATCTAAAACAAAAATTCAGAAAATCACATTGTATGATTTTTAAGTAATTAATATGCATTTTATTGCATGACATAAGTATTTGATACATCAGAAAAGCAGAACTTAATATTTGGTAGAGAAACCTTTGTTTGCAATTACAGAGATCATACGTTTCCTGTAGTTCTTGACCAGGTTTGCACACACTGCAGCAGGGATTTTGGCCCACTCCTCCATCCAGATCCTTCAGGTTTCGGGGCTGTCGCTGGGCAATACGGACTTTCAGCTCCCTCCAAAGATTTTCTATTGGGTTCAGGTCTGGAGACTGGCTAGGCCACTCCAGGACCATGAGATGCTTCTTACGGAGCCACTCCTTAGTTGCCCTGGCTGTGTGTTTCGGGTCGTTGTCATGCTGGAAGACCCAGCCACGACCCATCTTCAATGCTCTTACTGAGGGAAGGAGGTTGTTGGCCAAGATCTCGCGATACATGGCCCCATCCATCCTCCCCTCAATACGGTGCAGTCGTCCTGTCCCCTTTGCAGAAAAGCATCCCCAAAGAATGATGTTTCCACCTCCATGCTTCACGGTTGGGATGGTGTTCTTGGGGTTGTACTCATCCTTCTTCTTCCTCCAAACACGGCGAGTGGAGTTTAGACCAAAAAGCTCTATGTTTGTCTCATCAGACCACATGACCACCTCCCATTCCTCCTCTGGATCATCCAGATGGTCATTGGCAAACTTCAGACGGGCCTGGACATGCGCTGGCTTGAGCAGGGGGACCTTGCGTGCGCTGCAGGATTTTAATCCATGACGGCGCAGTGTATTACTAATGGTTTTCTTTGAGACTGTGGTCCCAGCTCTCTTCAGGTCATTGACCAGGTCCTGCCGTGTAGTTCTGGGCTGATCCCTCACCTTCCTTATGATCATTGATGCCCCACGAGGTGAGATCTTGCATGGTGCCCCAGACCAAGGGAGATTGACCGTCATCTTGAACTTCTTCCATTTTCTAATAATTGCGCCAACAGTTGTTGCCTTCTCACCAAGCTGCTTGCCTATTGTCCTGTAGCCCATCCCAGCCTTGTGCAGGTCTACAATTTTATCCCTGATGTCCTTACACAGCTGTTTGATTGAGTGTGTGGAGTCCGTTTGATTGAGTGTGTGGACAGGTGTCTTTTATACAGGTAACGAGTTCAAACAGGTGCAGTTAATACAGGTAATGAGTGGAGAACAGGAGGGCTTCTTAAAGAAAAACTAACAGGTCTGTGAGAGTCGGAATTCTTACTGGTTGGTAGGTGATCAAATACTTATGTCATGCAATAAAATGCAAATTAATTATTTAAAAATCATACAATGTGATTTTCTGGATTTTTGTTTTAGATTCCGTCTCTCACAGTTGAAGTGTACCTATGATAAAAATTACAGACTTCTACATGCTTTGTAAGTAGGAAAATCTGCAAAATCGGCAGTGTATCAAATACTTGTTCTCCCCACTGTATATAGCTGCACATTGATCAGGTACTGGTACTCCCTGTATATAGTTGCCCATTGATCTGGTACTGGTACTCCCTGTATATAGTTGCCCATTGATCTGGTACTGGTATTCCCTGTATATAGCTGCACATTGATCTGGTACTGGTACTTCCTGTATATAGCTGCACATTGATCTGGTACTGGTACTTCCTGTATATAGCTGCACATTGATTTGGTGCTGGTACTTCCTGTATATAGCTCCACATTGACCTGGTCCTGGTACTTCCTGTATATAGCTCCACATTTATCTGGTACTGGTACTTCCTGTATATAGCTCGACATTGATCTGGTACTGGTACTTCCTGTATATAGTTGCCCATTGATCTGGTACTGGTACTTCCTGTATATAGCTGCACATTGATCTGGTACTGCTACTTCCTGTATATAGTTGCCCATTGATCTGGTACTGGTACTTCCTGTATATAGCTGCACATTGATCTGGTACTGGTACTTCCTGTATATAGTGGCCCATTGATCTGGTACTAGTACTTCCTGTATATAGCTCCACATTGATCTGGTACTGGTACTTCCTGTATATAGCTCCACATTGATCTGGTACTGGTACTCCCTGTATATAACTCCACATTGATCTGGTGCTGGTACTTCCTGTATATAACTCCACATTGATCTGGTACTGGTACTTCCTGTATATAACTGCACATTGATTTGGTACTGGTACTTCCTGTATATAGCTCCACATTGATCTGGTACTGGTACTTCCTGTATATAGTATAGCTCCATTCTTGTGTATTTAATTTAGTTCTTTGTGTTACTATTTTATTTGTATTATTATGTTTAAACTGCATCGTTGGGAAGGGCTCGTCAGCCTTTCTCAGTCAGTCAAATGTGATAACAGAGACCAAACAGGAAGTGATGGGAGGAGGATCTCACAGAGACATTGCGTTCCACGGTTCTAAACAGCATCACAATTCATTAATAATGAACGACGTCATGCATTAAACAAAAGTAGAGTCTCAAATGGCACCCTATTTCTTGAATAGTGTACTACCTTTGTAGTGCACTATATAGGGAATAGGGTGCCATTTGGGATACGTGCATAATCTGTGCATCATTCATGGTTTGTAATCTCTGCTTTCCGGAGGTGCATTGTTTGGCAAGACACAAAACAACTAATCTTCTTCATAAATTCTCCATGCATTTTTGATAGGAGAATACATTGTGTATTATTTATCACCAGTTAAAGGATGACATCTTGATGTAGAAGTGTCAGACGAAAGCATGGTGCGTTTGTAGTCACCCCCACAGAAACAGTAATCTGTCATTGTAACATACACCCCAGGGCAGCAAAGAAGAAGTAACACTGTTCAAGTATAGAAATGGAGTCAGACATAACAACTGATTTAAAAAATACTATTTCTCTTCTCATTATATTCCGGATCCCATGATGCACTGTAAGGGGGGGGGGGGGGGGGGGGGGGGGGTGCAAGAGGGACTGTGCTTAACCAACAGTAGCTCAGGAAGGACATTTTCATCATAACACAGGAACCCCGGGGGGGTGGGGGGGTTGATCAAATGGTGATATGATATTGTGTGAAACACTAGTGTCCACTCACTCTCAGGATAATATAATCCTCATTACCATATCCCATTCCAACATAATCACACAACGAATTGGTCCTAAATCACAGCCTATTCTTAAGAGGCAAAACAGGAAAAAGAATGTGTGGTGGTGTTAGATTAGGAGATGGGAATATGAGATGTGTGGTGGTGTTAGATTAGGAGTTGGGAATATGAGATGTGTGGTGGTGTTAGATTAGGAGTTGGGAATATGAGATGTGTGGTGGTGTTAGATTAGGAGTTGGGAATATGAGATGTGTGGTGGTGTTAGATTAGGAGTTGGGAATATGAGATGTGTGGTGGTGTTAGATTAGGAGTTGGGAATATGAGATGTGTGGTGGTGTTAGATTAGGAGTTGGGAATATGAGATGTGTGGTGGTGTTAGATTAGGAGTTGGGAATATGAGATGTGTGGGGGTGTTAGATTAGGAGTTGGGAAACGAAAATACACAAAAGACAGATACACGGTACATGATACATAGAGCGGCAGTATGAAAAAGTATAGAAATACAAGATATCTGGAGTGCAAAAAAAGCTATAAAAGACATTGCATAGTATGAGTGGTTGGCTGAATATGTACACTATACATTGGTGGATGTTGGATGGTTAACTATGCTATACAGGTCAATGGCAGAGAAATACTTCAGTAGCTAAAAATGCATATGATATGAGTGAGGGTAATAATAGTTTACTTAATAGACAGACTGGCTAAATGAACAGGTACGTGAATATTTTGCATGGTTAAATTAGCTGTACAGGTAAATATACAGTTATATTTACAGATAAGTGAATACTTGCATGGTTACACAAACTGTACAGGTAATGACAGGAAGATATACTTAAATAGCTAAATGTGTGTATGATATAATTTGGGGTAATAATAGTAATTCCCTTAAAATAGTCCTTAGTGCGCAGGGATTAATTACAGACAACTGCACGTATTGCACATTCGATATACTAAAAGCAATGAGAAAAGGTGCAACTGACAGGATACTAATATGCATTCCTGAGTGAATGCCTACGTACGCGTAAGTTAGGTCCAAGAATTACTAGCAATATTGCACATGATATGATATAACAACTGTACATGAGTATGTATATACAGACCTGCATGAATAAATAGGTCCTGAGTGAATGAGTGATGACAAACCAGAGTTACTCACGGATGGATGCATAATTGTTAAACTAGGTCCTAGCACCCCAACAGTTCCAGATCTATGTTGCCGACGGCCCGGCACCCCGGTGAGGCATTATATAGTCTAATAGCCGCCGGCAGGAAGGACCTCCTGTAGCGCTCTCTGGCACACCGTGGTGGGATCAGTCTGTGACTGAAGGTGCTCCTCTGCGTCATAACCATGGCGTGCAGAGGGTGGGTGACGTTGTCCATGATGGCCAGCAGTTTGGCCAGGATCCGTCTCTCCGCCACCTCCTCTAGAGTGTCAAGGCTCATCCCCAGGACAGAGCTAGCCTTCCTGATCAGCTTATTTACCAGAGAAGCATCACCGGCTTTAATGTTTGCTCCCCAGCACACCACTGCAAAAAAGATGGCACTGGCCACCACAGACTGGTAGAAGGTGTACAGTAGTTTACTGCACACGTTGAAGGACCTGAGCCTCCTCAGAAAGTAGAGTCGGCTCTGGCCCTTTTTGTACAGGGCCCTGGTGTTACCAGCCCATTCCAGCCTGTTGTCCATATGGACTCCCAGGAACTTGTATGACCCAACCATTTCCACATCTATCCCCTGTATAGGGACTGCAGTCAGTTGTGCCTTGGTTCTCCTGAAGTCCACCACCATCTCCTTTGTTTTGCTGATGTTGAGCTGAAGGTGGTTCTGCTCACACCACAACACAAAGTCACTGATTGTGCTCCTGTACTCCTCCTCCTGCCCACCCCTGATGCACCCTACAATTGCGGAGTCATCCGAGAACTTCTGTAGGTGGCATGTTTCAGAGTTATATCTGAAGTCCGAGGTGTAGAGGGTGAACAGGAAGGGGGACAGGACCGTTCCCTGGGGGGGCCCTGTGTTGCTAACTGCCCGTTCTGACACACAGCTCTGTAGTCGCACAAATTGTGGCCTACAGGTCAGGTAGTCCGTGACCCAGGAGACTAAGGGTGCTTCCACTTTCATCCTCCTCATCTTCTCACCCAGTAGCAGGGGCTGAATGGTATTGAAGGCACTGGAGAAGTAAAAAAACATAACCCTCACAGTGCAACCTGCGTTGTCCAGGTGAGAGTAGGCCCTCTGCAGAAGGTAGATGATTGCATCATCCACCCCGATGTTGCGCTGGTATGCAAACTGCCGGGGGTCCAGTGATGTACACCCCAGGGGTCTGAGGTGAGCGAGGACTAACCTTTCCAGGGTCTTCATGATGTGGGATGTTAGCACTACAGGTCTGAAGTCATAGATATAGAGATGGGAATATGAAATGTTTGGTGGTGTAATGCTTTTTGTGTCCTAAATGGCATCCCATATCCTAGTGCACTACTGTCAGGCTCTGGCCATAGAGAAGCCTTTTGCTTCTCTATATAGCCATGGTCAGAGTCTGACAGATCTATTATTTCTGTTTCTGGTGGTGGTTTACGTTGGATCCCTAATTAGAGGCAGCTGCAGTGCATTGTCTCTAATTAGGGATCCTACATATGCTTGAGGCAAAATCATCAATGATGTCATCATAGGACATGTATTTCCCCACGTCGTGATTTATGCTCATGATGACCAGACCACTCAAACGTTCCTGTGACATGGAAGACCTCAGGTAGCTTTTGATGAGCTTTAATTTTGAAAAGCTCCTCTCTGCCGATGCTACTGTTACTGGTAGGGTGACGGTAATTCTTAGGGCTATCCAAAGGTTAGGATAGAGTTCCTCCAGGTTTTTATCACAGAGAAAGGAAAGCAGCTCAAAGGCAGTCATCTTATCTGATGGCAGGTAAATTCTGAATCTCGTGTGCCAGATCCATTCCACTGATGCCACAGTCATCTCTGAAGGTTAGAGTGTTTTCAACTTCCATGCAGTGAGCCTTTAAAGATTCACTGGACATCTGAGAGGCAGTGCTGAAGTTCAGCAGCACTCCATATTTAGTTTTCACCTGGTTGAGTGTTTCAAATCTCTCATCCATGGATGTCACAGCAGAGTCGACCACAATGTTGAAGTAGTTGACTTCAAGGTTTTTCCAGTGCATCAGTCACTGGTTCTTCAGGAGCCTCATAGCTGAAATGCCTCTTGCTGTTTATCAGTCTCTTCTATTTCAGAACAGCCTCCACATTCATTTCTTCACAAATGCTTTTGGCTGTTGTCTGGGCCTCAGAGAATCCAGTTTCCCGGTATGATTGATAGATAGATAGATAGATAGATAGATAGATAGATAGATAGATAGATAGATAGATAGATAGATAGATAGATAGATAGATAGATAGATAGATAGATAGATAGATAGATAGATAGATAGATAGATAGATAGATAGATAGATAGATAGATAGATAGATAGATAGATAGATAGATAGATAGATAGATAGATAGATAGATAGATAGATAGATAGATAGATAGATAGATAGGCAGGCAGGCAGAAAACAACAACAACACAGAGTTACACATGGGATAAACAAACATACAGTCAATAACACAATATAAAATATATGTACAGAGTGTTTCCAAGTACTGGCTGAGTCGGCCTGTACTTCACCTGGGTCTGTGTTAGTATTTGCTGAAGCCAGCTGTACTGGGTCTGTGTTAGTTCTTGCTGAAGCTACCAGTACTGGGTCTGTGTTAGTTTTTGCTGAGGCCGGCTGTACTGGGTCTGTGTTAGTACTGGCTGAGGCTGGATGTTGATCAACTGAGTCTGTGCTTCTACTGGCTGATGATCCAGCATCTCCTCTACTGATAAACTTAAGCAAGGCACCTGTAAATTATAGATAACAATACTATTATTAATTTTATCAGCTGTATCATCCCATTCAAACTGGCTCCCCCAGATTTCCTTTTATACATTTTCAAATATAAAATACTCTTTATACTATGGCTTGGCTGAATACTTGAATACTACATGGTCATTATTTACTGAGAGATGTGCATCCATATTGCCCAGCATGCCCAGCTAATTCAATATATAAATCAATAGTCAATGTCAATCCATTGCTTTCCATCTTGCATTAGTCCGGATTTGTAACTAAACCTTGACTGAGAAACTAGATAATCATTGTCTTGTTTTAAAATTATGTACGCCTATGAGGAGTGCCATCAGGCCCATATATTGTCTGGACTGCTCCCCACAGAGGTTGCTGCTGGAAAGCGCGAGTTTCATTTCGTGCACGCGCATATGAACACATGTTCACGCGTGACACGGTTATCTTTTCCGAGCTGCAGTTTATAAACACCGTTGCCCGTTGGCGTTTATCAAACGTAAAAAATAGTTGTATTTCACTCTCACTTTTGTCAGCCACAAAGTCAGCTAGGTTAGCAAGACAGACAGACTAGAGAGAGATGTTCTGCAAGCTAGCCTTAACCTTAACGTTACTGTTATTTGCTGACATCAAACTTGGAGAGGAGAGAACACAAGCTTACCTGATTGCTGTTCCCGCAATTCACTCTCATGGTGTTTTTCTCTTTTCGTGACCAGAAGGATAGTTCCGCTTCATCCTCTCATCGAAATTGTAAACATTGACACCCTCTTTGACGCAAGGGGTAGGCGGGGCCCTTGTGGAATTTGCAGGGCCCTTCGCAACTTGCGTAGTGAGCGTATAGGGCTGCCCTGCTCTGTCTCACGCCTTAGATCGCTGCTCCACTCGGGAGGCCCCGAAGCCATAGTATTTTACAGTAATATTAGTACAATCTAACCATATAATAGAAGCCATAGTATTTTACAGTAATATTAGTACAATCTAACCATATAATAGAAGCCATAGTATTTTACAGTAATATTAGTACAATCTAACCATATAATAGAAGCCATAGTATTTTACAGTAATATTAGTACAATCTAACCATATAATAGAAGCCATAGTATTTTACAGTAATATTAGTACAATCTAACCATATAATAGAAGCCATAGTATTTTACAGTAATATTAGTACAATCTAACCATATAATAGAAGCCATAGTATTTTACAGTAATATTAGTACAATCTAACCATATAATAGAAGCCATAGTATTTTACAGTAATATTAGTACAATCCAACCATATGATTTACTGGCCTGAAAAAATAACAATCAAGCAATGGTTCACCTAATTGAGTTCAGCATTTCTCTGAGGCATATCCTCTTTCAACTGTTTTGACCCAGAAAGAAGGTCTCTGAGTGTACATCAGTAGACTGGAGGCAGCTATCCCAGTCATTGGTCCTCCTGCGGCTTCCGATGTCTCTGGTTCTCTCAGTAGTGGCTTTTCTTAGCTTCCCACTAATGACCGTTGACTTAAATTGAAAGGTCACAATACATATGAAATGTAACTACATAAACCCAGCACTCACAAGTAACAGTTCTATTTCTGCTGAGACAAAATGCTTTGTAAGGTGAAGGGGAAAGCATGATCGCTGGTAGAAAAAAACTTTGCAATCAAAAGGGCAAAAGGTTTATTGTGTTCAGAGAAGAGTTCTGATCAGAGTTCTGACAGGCTTTTGAATATGTGCTTCTACCATCACAACCTCCAACAAGATCCATGTCTATTTCCCCTTGGGGTCTTCTGAGCTCAGACATTAGATTCTCGTCAGAATAAATGATTGCTCCTTGTCTCTCACATCATTAGCATTTTAATCCTCCCTGTGTCTTCCTTTCCCCCAGGTGTAATATAATCAACACATTGTCAGTTAGGAATGAAAAACACCTGGTCTCTCCATCAGACCTGGGTTCAAATAATTTTTTAATATTTTGTTTTAGCTCAATCAAGGATTAAGCTTAAGCATTTGAAAGAAAAATACTATATACTTTAAACACAGGTCTCCAAAACATCCAGGATCATCATTAGCCATTAGAGAGGGAGGCTACTATAAACACCACCTCTCAACCCATCCTCACTCTCCAACACCACCTCTCAACCCATCCTCACTCTCCAACACCACCTCTCAACCCATCCTCACCCTCCAACACCACCTCTCAACCCATCCTCACTCTCCAACACCACCTCTCAACCCATCCTCACTCTCCAACACCACCTCTCAACCCATCCCCACACCTCCAACACCACCTCTCAACCCATCCTCACCCTCCAACACCACCTCTCAACCCATCCTCACTCTCCAACACCACCTCTCAACCCATCCCCACACCTCCAACACCACCTCTCAACCCATCCTCACCCTCCAACACCACCTCTCAACCCATCCTCACTCTCCAACACCACCTCTCAACCCATCCCCACTCCCCAACACCACCTCTCAACCCATCCCCACTCCCCAACACCACCTCTCAACCCATCCCCACTCTCCAACACCACCTCTCAACCTATCCACACCACCCAACACCACCTCTCAACCCATCCCCACTCTCCAACACCACCTCTCAACCCATCCTCACTCCCCAACACCACCTCTCAACCCATCCCCACACCTCCAACACCACCTCTCAACCCATCCTCACCCTCCAACACCACCTCTCAACCCATCCTCACTCTCCAACACCACCTCTCAACCCATCCCCACACCTCCAACACCACCTCTCAACCCATCCTCACCCTCCAACACCACCTCTCAACCCATCCTCACTCTCCAACACCACCTCTCAACCCATCCCCACTCCCCAACACCACCTCTCAACCTATTCACACCACCCAACACCACCTCTCAACCCATCCCCACTCTCCAACACCACCTCTCAACCCATCCTCACTCCCCAACACCACCTCTCAACCCATCCTCACTCCCATCACCACCTCTCAACCCATCCTCACTCCCATCACCACCTCTCAACCCATCCTCACTCCCATCACCACCTCTCAACCCATCCTCACTCTCCAACACCACCTCTCAACCCATCCTCACCCTCCAACACCACCTCTCAACCCATCCTCACTCCCATCACCACCTCTCAACCCATCCTCACTCCCATCACCACCTCTCAACCCATCCTCACTCCCATCACCACCTCTCAACCCATCCTCACTCCCATCACCACCTCTCAACCCCTCAACTTTTATCAACTTCCTGTTTTACTACATAGAACCCAGGCCATTACTAACGATGTTTGGGAATATGTGTCTGTTCAAATAAAACTTGTTAATGGGACTAATTGGTTAGAATCTGCTTCCCCAAGACCAGGACTGCTTAATAGCCGTTAACCCTATAGTGTTGTATTACCCCCCAGAGCCATTAGTTGTGGAGTGGTGGGTAGTTATTCATGTCTAAATGGCCTCAGGGTAGGGGTTTATATATGTGACTCCATTATGGATTAATTACACCCAATCACTAATACCCAATCAGTCTTTTGTTGTCAATTGGAAGCTTATTGTTTTGTATTTTAGTTGTTTCCTCTCTACCCTTCTCTCTAGTGTACACACTTTCATGGTTTAAAACACATAGACTGCTGGGAAAGAATATGGTGAAACTCCCTCTAGAGCTAACCCATGATTGAGTGCACATTTGTCTGGGTATAGAATGGGACTGCAGAGCCCAGTCTGTAGCTAAATAGATCAAGCTGGTGCCACCCAGATCCCTGTGCATGGTGCAGACATGGTTCAGACCCCAGTCCATCTGGCTGTCAGGAAGCAGAAGGCAGTGCCAGTTCATAGCCGAGCCAGTGCGGCAGGACACCAGGGGCCTCATTTATCAATCATGCGTAGGCACAAATCTGTGCGTAAACCATGCAGGGGAACATTTCAAAGTGTGAGATTTATCAATATTAACTTTTGCCTGAGACTGTGCATAAATGTACCCACAGCCATGACCATACATACGCACAGTGCTAAGTGGTGGAATAAGGGAACTGCTTGTCAAGCATAGAATGGGGTAAATACATGTTGACAATGTTTGAAATTGTGAGAGTAATAATTAAATAACATTTTGATTTCATTGTATTTCCATTATGAATTCATGCAATTTATCTTAACAGGCATATAATTTGACCACATCAGTGCATTTTTTATGATAGTAATCCATATATAATAATCCGCTCATTTTGCACTCCAGTATCTCTATTTGCACATCATCATTTGCACATCCATCATTCCAGTGTTAATTCTAATCTGTAATTTATCTCCACTATGGCCTATTTATTGTCTTCCTAACCTTACTGCATTTTGCACTACATTTGCACTCTGTATATAGATCTTCTTTTGTGTTACTGACTGTACGTTTGTTTACTGTGTAACTCTGTGTTGTTTTTTGTCGCACTGCTTTGCTTTGTCTTGGCCAGGTCGCAGTTGTAAATGAGAACCTGTTCTCAACTGACCTACCTGGTTAAATAAAGGTGAAATAAAAAAATAAAAAATAAAAAATATATATATAAAGTCCAGTCATTTGTTAAATTAGAGGCACGTGAGAAAGTGAAACCATTGTGTAAATACTATAAAAGACTGAGATAATGGGAAATCAACTGAGAGGCTGATCTTGCTCTGTCGGAAGACTTGGTAGACTGCATTTTGCAGGGAGGGCGTTTCTAGAGACAGGTTGGACTTTTCTTCGCAGAAAATACAGATTGTCTCAACAGACATCGTTTCATAAAGCCAATCTAATAGGATTTAAGACCTACTTTAGAAAGGAAAACACATTTACATTGTAGTCATTTAGCAGACGCTCTTATCCAGAGAGACTTACAGTAGTGAGTGTATATATTTTAATCTTTGTTCATACTGGTCCCCCATGGGAATCAAACCCACAACTCTGGTGTAGCAAGTGCCATGCTGTACCAACTGAGCCACACGGGACCATTTTGGTGCACATCCAAGTGCTATCCACCCTTGAGTTTTTGGCAACGGGAACTTTTCAGAGGGAAATTGCCTATCGGCATCTCACAGCCCTCCACTTTTCTCTATGCAATCATCAGCAAAACAAACTGTAACTTGCCATTTCCATACAGCAATGCACAACAGGTTGAAGTCAAGAGGGGTTTCTTTGCCATCAATGGGTTCCCAAACACAAACAGAGAAATAGATGGCACCCACATCCCCATAAAATTGCCATCCCAAAATAAGTTAAACTATGTGAACAGAAAAGGCATCCACTCTTAATGTGCAGGTGATCGGTTATGTGATGCACAAATTACACTACATGGCCAAATGTATGTGGACACCTACACGTCAAACATCTCATTCTAGAATTATGGGCATTAATATGGAGTTGGTCCCCCCTTTGCTGCTATAACAGCCTCCACTCTTCTGGGAAGTCTTTCTACTAGATGTTGGAACATTGCTGTGGGGACTTGCTTCCATTCAGACACAAGAGGATTAGTGAGGTCGGGCACTGATGTTGGACGATTAGGCCTGGCTTGCAGTCGGCATTCCAATTCATCCCAAAGGTGTTCGATGGGGTTGAGGTCAGGGCTCTGTGCAGGCCAGTCAAGTTCTTCCACACTGATCTCGACAAACCATTTGTCTATGGACTTGTGCGCAAGGGCATCGTCATGCTGAAACAGGAAAGTGCCTTCCCTAAACTGTTGCCACAAAGTTGGACGTCTAGAATGTAATTGTATGCTGTAGCATTAAGATTTCCCTTCACTGGAACTAAGGGAACTAGCCCGAGCCATGAAAAACAGCCCCAGACCACTATTCCGTCTCCACCAAACTTTACAGTTGGTACTATGTATTGGGGCAGGTAGCATTCTCCTGGCATCCGCCAAACCAGATTTGTCCGTCGGACTGCCAGATGGTGAAGCGTAATTAATCACTCCAGAGAAGGTGTTTCCATTACTTCAGAGTCCAATGGTGGTGAGCTTTACACCACTCCAGCAGACGCTTGGCATTGCGCATGGTGATCTTAGGCTTGTGTGAGGCTGCTCGGCCATGGAAACCCATTTCATGAAGCTCCCGACGAACAATTATTGTGTTGACTTTGCTTCTAGAAGCAGTTTGGAACTCGTTAGTGAGTGTTGCAATCGAGGACAGACGATTTTTACGCGCTGCGAGCTTCAGCACTTGGTGATCCCATTCTGTGAGCTTGTGTGGCCTACCACTTTGCAGCTGAGCCGTTGTTGCTCCTAGAAGTTTCCACGTCACAATAAAAGCACTTACAGTTGACCGGGGCAGCTCTAGCAGGGCTGAAATTTTACGAACTGATGGTGCCATGTTGAAATTCACTTAGCTCTTCAGTATGGGTCATCCTACTGCAAATGTTTGTCTATGGAGATTGCATGTCTTTGTGCTCGATTTTATACACCTGTCAGCAACGGGTGTGGCTGAAATCAGGGCTGCTAGGACCATCAGGGTTACTAGGGCCATCAGGGCTGCTAGGGCCATCAGGGCTGCTAGGTCCATCAGGGCTGCTAGGTCCATCAGGGCTGCATGGACACAGAAAGCACTAAACAACCAGGCTACCCATAAGACACACACAGAGAGAGTGGTAAAACAGCTTAATTAAGTGTCTTTGCTGAGGGCTATAATAGTACCGTAATGTTTATCTGTCTGTGTCGGGGCCTCTACATCTCCTCTCTCTCCCCTCCTCTTATGTGTTCTAGACTATTTACACTGCAGCCTGCCTCATCACATCGCTCACTGAATCATTCATTGCATCAGTGCTGCCAATGCTTAAAGGAAAATTCCACCCAAAAACTATCTTTTGGTATTCGTTTCATTAGTCGAAAAACTTTACAAAAGATAGTTTTGAGGTGGAATTTCCCTTTAAACAGATAGACAAACAAACACAGACAGGGTTGATGTTTTTCAGTGACATTTCACCTGAAAGAATAGCTAAGATTATTGCACTGCATGGCACCAATAGCTTCTTCTTAGACTGACAGTGTGTGGGGAAAACGCCATGCTGCATTTATTTTTTATGGGACTTCCTACGCTAGGCTAATGTCTGTGTTCAAAAGATAATTGCCATCTCTCTCATTCCCCTGCATCCATTTGTGCTGTATCAGTTGTCGTCTCGTCTTTGAACTCCCATTTTGTTATTTTGCCTTTCCACTAAACCGCTGTGTGATCTTCAGAAAGTAAGACTCATCATTGCAATGCAGAACGCCAACCAAGCAGCCACAATAGCTACTTAAGTAGTACTTCTTTTTACCTAAGTACTTTATACCACTGAGAAAGAGACTAAATGTATGTGACATTCTTTTATTTCTTCCAATTTAAAATAAGGCTGTAATGTAACAAAATGTGGAATATTTCAAGGGGTCTGAATACTTTCCGAAGGCGCTGTAACACGTCTAGGCAACCCGAGTATGGTTTCAGAACTCTCTGCCTCGGGTCCCCGCAGGTTTGCGCAGTTTTTCTACTCCAGCACTAGCCAACTGATTCAACTGTTCAGTTTATGAAACGCATGTCTTTTTACTGCTGGGATAGAATCTTGTGAGGGGCGCTAAACCATTTGCTCCAACTGAATGCTCTATAGACTATAAGTCAACACCAGAATTAAAAAATATTCATAACAGCTTTTAAGTATTCTAAACATCCTCTCAGGAAATGTAGAATTCCGTATGTAATCAGCCTGAGTTATTCACAAGGACCTTTCCAATGGAAACTTGGCTGATTTGCTGTTAATTGAAAGGAGTTTATCGGTCATTGAGTTATTTCATCGCTCTAAACAACTTATATCTCACTGAAACACATTTCCCCGGTTGTAATATACAAAGCCTTCTGCTTTCAGAAAATTACACAAATTATGTGCTGAATCTATGTGCAAAATCGTAATCCAACTTTCTTGGAAACCGGAGGCTTGTATATATTTTGGTTCCAGGAACGGTTGTGACTCTGGAAAACACGAGTGATTTTAATCTTGTTTTAGTTCAGTTCAGGGCTCAGACACAAACCAATCATCAAACAGCTTGACTCCTTAGAGTTGACTTTCAGGTGATCCTCAATGCAGCACAACAGAGCCATCTAGGAGACAATTTGTGGAATTGCGGCAACATGCTTTTCCTACTTTACTCCAGCATAGGTCTACATCACAAACCACAGCAATTTAATCAAGTGAACACCCATTAATCGGATGTATTGATCGGCCATTAAAGCAACACTTACACAGATGAGTAAGACATGCTGATACTAAAGCACTGTGTGTAGTCTCTCTCTGTATCTCTATTTGCAATCTCTATTTGCACATCATAATTTGCACATCATCATTTGCACATCCTTCATTCCCGTGTTAATGCTAATCTGTAATTTATTTCACCACTATGGCCTATTTATTGTCCTACCTCCTAACCTTATTGCATTTTGCACTACATTTTCCACTCTGTATATAGATTTTCTATTGTGTTTTTGACTATGTTTGTTTACTGTGTAACTCTGTGTTGTTTTTGTCGCACTGCTTTGCTTTGTCTTGGCCAGGTCGCAGTTGCAAATGAGAACTTGTTCTCAACTGACCTACCTGGTTAAATAAAGGTGAAATAAAATAAAATAACAAATCTTTATTAACACACTGACCACAAGCACTGTGTGTAGTCTCTCTCTGTATCTTTATTAACACACTGACCACAAGCATGCCTATATCTCCCTCTCTCAGTCTCTCTATCATGAGGACTTTCTCAACAGTAGGGTTAGAACAAAACCCTGCACCCACAGTAGCTCCCCAGGAGAAGCCAGCCCTGTTTAAGGCTACACAATGCAAGTAAATGTGTGCCCACTGTCTTTAAACTTCATCAGCGTTCCAACAAGATCTGGGACAGTCTCTCTCCCTCAGTGAACCCCCATCTCTCTCTCCCTCCCTCCCTCCCTCCCTCAGTAAACCCCCATCCTCTCTCTCTCTCCATCAGTGAACCCCCATCTCTCTCTCTCCCTCAGTGAACCCCCATATCTCTCTCCCTCCCTCAGTGAACCCCCATCTCTCTCTCCCTCCCTCCCTCAGTAAACCCCCATCCTCTCTCTCTCTCCATCAGTGAACCCCCATCTCTCTCGCTCTCCCTCAGTGAACCCCCATCTCTCTCTTCTCCCTCAGTGAACCCCCATCTCTCTCCCTCAGTGAACCCTCATCTCTCTCTCTCCCTTAGTGAACCCCCATCGCTCTCTCTCCCTCTCTCCCTCAGTGAACCCCCATATCTCTTTCTCCCTCAGTGAACCCTCATCTCTCTCCCTCAGTGAACCCCCATATCTCTTTCTCCCTCAGTGAACCCCCATCTCTCTCCCTCAGTGAACCCCCATCTCTCTCTCTCCCCATCAGTGACCCCCCGGCTCTCTCCCTCTCCATCAGTGAACCCCCATCTCTCTCTCTCCATCAGTCAACCCCCATCTCTCTCTCCCTCTCCCTCAGTGAATCCCCATCGCTCTCTCCCTCTCCACCGGTGAACCCCCATCTCTCTCTCTCCCTCAGATAACCCCCATTACTCTCTCTCCCTCTCGCCATCAGTGAACCCCCATCTCTCTCCCTCTCCAAAATGAGCCCATTTGGTTTTGTGATAAAGGGATGACGTGTCCTCCATCCTGGTGCTGTCTCTTCCCTAATGTCCCCTTCATAAACTCCATAGCAGCTACATGGTGTCCAGTGTGAGTGTGTGACACAGTCATTACTCATTTATCCTATCTTTCCATACAGTGTCCTGACAAGCCACCCTCGCCGCTTTCTCACTCGATATCGGTCATTAAAATGTAGAGAAGTGGGCAAGGCCAGGGGGTGGCCCAACCTATCGGGTTCCTCGTTCAAGGTCCTATTACAGTTACTACCACCTCTGCCATCGACCCAGAGCTGTGTTGCCAGGACTACTGTGTTGCCATGGCTTTGTAATCCTATTGGAAGTCTGACAACAACGATAACAACATGACTTTAAGGATGGACATACTCCTTTATTTACTGTTGGTTGTTGGCAAGGCTGTCTCGAAGAAAGGTGAGCTTTTTCCATTGTATATTTCTATAATATTTGCCTCAGCAAATTCAGTTACAACACTCACTTATATGTGTTATTATTATTATTAACTGTTATTACTGATGTGTAAATCGTAAACTAATACTTGCCAGTAAACTACCTTCTACAAAACCCTTTGTGACTCTTTTATAAACTATACCTTAAATTCCTCTAACTTCTACTTCCAAGGGGTGAAATGCGGCGGGATCCTCTCCGCCTCTTCCGGCAACATCTCCAGCCCCAACTACCCAGGTCTGTACCCGTACAACATTGAGTGTGTGTGGCTGATTGTAGTGGCCGAGGAGTCCTCTGTCCTGCTCACCTTCCACGACTTTGAGTTGGAATATCACTCCGCCTGCTCCTACGACTACATCAAGATCTATAACGGTGTATCCGAGGATGAGGGGAACCTGCTGGGGACGTTCTGTGGTGACATGTCCCCTCCTCAGTTCACCTCCTCCTGGAATGTTATGTCGATCATTTTCCACTCCGATCGCCATGTGGCTCACAGAGGGTTCTCTGTTGGCTACAGGAAAGGTGAGTTTTCACTTTCTCTCACAGGATAACCAAAGCCATTATGGCTCTGCAGAGTACAGCCACTCAAACCTCACAGTACCCACAACAAGGAATAAGAGAAGGCAGTAGTTGGATCATGTGTGTTAACTTAGAGCTGGGCTGGAACAAAATCCTGCACACCTTGTCATCCACCCGTGTCTTATTCCTCCTTCTCTCCCCCAGATATGTGTGGTGGGGTCCTAACCGGTCTGTCTGGCATCATCTCCAGCCCAGGTTACAGTCCAGATACACAGTACAGCAACAACGCTGACTGTTCCTGGACGGTCCATGTGTCCAACCGCAGCGTGGTCAGTCTGGTCTTCCTCGACTTCCAGGTATGTTCTCTAACATGTAAAGCCAATCGATGCGTCCCAAATGGTACCCTATTTATCTATCTATAGTTCACTACTTTTGACCAGAGCCCAGGCACTATATAGGGAATAGGGAGGCAATTGGGACGCACATACTGTAAGTGTCTAAGTAATTCATTAATTCCAGCTGGAGAACAACGAGGGCTGTAATTTTGACTTCGTGGCTCTCTTCGACGGGCCCACCGTGACTCACAGACACCTGGGGAACTACTGTGGAAGGGAGAAGCCTCCTAAAGTTGTTACTACCTCCAACCAGCTGCTGGTGGTGTTCAAGTCTGACTTCAACATCGGGGGACGAGGGTTCAAGGCTTACTACTACTCAGGTAGGTAAGATGGGGGAGGACGTATACTATGAGTGTAATGGCCACTAGGTCACTCCCTCATGGCTGTCTTGTATTATACTGAGGTCCATGGGGAGAGATTAACTGTACTGTACTATACGGAGGTCCATGGGGAGAGATTAACTGTACTATACTATACTGAGGTCCATGGGGAGAGATTAAAACTGTACTGTACTATACTATACTGAGGTCCATGGGGAGAGATTAACTGTACTGTACTATACTGAGGTCCATGGGGAGAGATTAAAACTGTACTGTACTATACTGAGGTCCATGGGGAGAGATTAACTGTACTATACTGAGGTCCATGGGGGAGATTAAAACTGTACTGTACTATACTATACTGAGGTCCATGGGGAGAGATTAAAACTGTACTGTACTATACTGAGGTCCATGGGGAGAGATTAAAACTGTACTGTACTATACTGAGGTCCATGGGGAGAGATTAAAACTGTACTGTACTATACTGAGGTCCATGGGGAGAGATTAAAACTGTACTGTACTATACTGAGGTCCATGGGGAGAGATTAAAACTGTCCTGTACTATACTGAGGTCCATGGGGAGAGATTAAAACTGTCCTGTACTATACTGAGGTCCATGGGGAGAGATTAAAACTGTCCTGTATTATACTGAGGTCCATGGGGAGAGATTAAAACTGTACTGTACTATACTGAGGTCCATGGGGAGAGATTAAAACTGTACTGTACTATACTGAGGTCCATGGGGAGAGATTAAAACTGTACTGTACTATACTGAGGTCCATGGGGAGAGATTAAAACTGTACTGTACTATACTGAGGTCCATGGGGAGAGATTAAAACTGTACTGTACTATACTGAGGTCCATGGGGAGAGATTAAAACTGTACTGTACTATACTGAGGTCCATGGGGAGAGATTAAAACTGTACTGTACTATACTATACTGAGGTCCATGGGGAGAGATTAAAACTGTCCTGTATTATACTGAGGTCCATGGGGAGAGATTAAAACTGTACTGTACTATACTGAGGTCCATGGGGAGAGATTAAAACTGTACTGTACTATACTGAGGTCCATGGGGAGAGATTAAAACTGTACTGTACTATACTATACTGAGGTCCATGGGGAGAGATTAAAACTGTACTGTACTGTACTATACTGAGGTCCATGGGGAGAGATTAAAACTGTCCTGTACTATACTGAGGTCCATGGGGAGAGATTAAAACTGTACTGTACTATACTATACTGAGGTCCATGGGGAGAGATTAAAACTGTCCTGTACTATACTGAGGTCCATGGGGAGAGATTAAAACTGTACTGTACTATACTGAGGTCCATGGGGAGAGATTAAAACTGTACTGTACTATACTATACTGAGGTCCATGGGGAGAGATTAAAACTGTCCTGTACTATACTATACTGAGGTCCATGGGGAGAGATTAAAACTGTACTGTATTATACTGAGGTCCATGGGGAGAGATTAAAACTGTACTGTACTATACTGAGGTCCATGGGGAGAGATTAACTGTACTGTACTATACTGAGGTCCATGGGGAGAGATTAAAACTGTACTGTACTATACTGAGGTCCATGGGGAGAGATTAACTGTACTGTACTATACTGAGGTCCATGGGGAGAGATTAACTGTACTGTACTATACTGAGGTCCATGGGGAGAGATTAAAACTGTACTGTACTATACTGCGGTCCATGGGGAGAGATTAACTGTACTGTACTATACTGAGGTCCATGGGGAGAGATTAAAACTGTACTGTACTATACTGAGGTCCATGGGGAGAGATTAACTGTCCTGTACGATACTGAGGTCCATGGGGAGAGATTAAAACTGTACTGTACTATACTGAGGTCCATGGGGAGAGATTAACTGTACTGTACTATACTGAGGTCCATGGGGAGAGATTAACTGTACTGTACTATACTGAGGTCCATGGGGAGAGATTAACTGTACTGTACTATACTGAGGTCCATGGGGAGAGATTAACTGTACTGTACTATACTGAGGTCCATGGGGAGAGATTAAAACTGTCCTGTACTATACTATACTGAGGTCCATGGGGAGAGATTAACTGTACTGTACTATACTGAGGTCCATGGGGAGAGATTAAAACTGTACTGTACTATACTATACTGAGGTCCATGGGGAGAGATTAACTGTACTGTACTATACTGAGGTCCATGGGGAGAGATTAACTGTACTGTACTATACTGAGGTCCATGGGGAGAGATTAAAACTGTACTATACTATACTGAGGTCCATGGGGAGAGATTAAAACTGTCCTGTACTATACTGAGGTCCATGGGGAGAGATTAAAACTGTACTGTACTATACTGAGGTCCATGGGGAGAGATTAAAACTGTACTGTACTATACTGAGGTCCATGGGGAGAGATTAAAACTGTACTGTACTATACTGAGGTCCATGGGAAGAGATTAAAACTGTACTGTACTATACTGAGGTCCATGGGGAGAGATTAAAACTTGTTGTGTTGAGTAGGGAGACAGTTTTGAAATGGGAAGGTACTAGTTGAACCTATTCAATAACAACACATTTTTTGTTAAATTTTTCCTACTTAAGACAACTCTGTTTTGCCTCATATGTCTATCTGTCTGACAGGTGAATGCCAGCAGGTGCTGTCTGCACCAAGTGCTAACTTCACTAGCCCCCACTACCCTAATATCTACCCCAACAACGTCAACTGTCACTGGACCATCAACCTGGCCGGGGGCTACCGCATCAAACTGTTCTTCAACACTATGGAGCTGGAGGACAGGAACAGCCTATCAGACGAGTGTGACTATGACTCTGTAGCAGTGCATGATGGGAGCAGTGAGACAGACCCGTTGCTAGGGCGATGGTGTGGCTCTGAACAACCCGGGTCTCTGATCTCTAAGAGTAACAACATGCTGGTGGTCCTCAGTACAGACAGGAACTCTGCTTATAAAGGGTTCTCTGCTTCCTATGTAGGAGGTGAGTGTCTGAACTGAAGCACCAAACAACCAAGTTTTTTTATGCTTATTTAATAATTGAAGAGACAAGTGCAAATACAAACGTGTGTGTGTGTGTGTGTGTGTGTGTGTGTGTGTGTGTGATGTCTCCACCTCAATCCCAGTGGTACCAGTTAACATCAGCTGTACGAGGACAGAGTTTACCATCCATATCTCCCAGCAGTCACTGCCTGGGCTGGACCGTGAGAGTATCTATCTAGGGGACCGTTCCTGTACCGCCCAGCTGACACCTACCACCTATAAGATACTGGCACGCTTTGAAAAATGTGGCACTGCAGGCCAGGTAACTAAATATCCACTGATTGATTCAACATTGTTTCCATTTGCATTAAATTACATTGAACCAACGTGGAATAGACAATGGATTGTTTATAGCTGTCAACAATCGTTCATTTGACATGAAGTTTTGTGAATAGTTTTTTTCTGCATTTTTTTATTTTATTGAAACGATAGGACAGTTTAGAAGGGAATTGAGGATGTGACAGAATAGCAGTGGGACCGGGATTTGATCCAATGTGGTCACGAGAATATGATGTCTGTTTGATGTCCATCTGTATAACCCTGACGCTTAACCTCTAACCAGCCACGGCGTAACATCACCATGCTGGTGAACACGCTCTACATTGACTTCTCCGACGGGAAGGGGCGGAGCATCCAGGAGTACGAGGTACAGTGTGACGCCCAGCGCAAGATGGCCACCATTCATATCGTCTCAGCCGAGGAGCGCCAGAGGATGAAGGAGCTGGCCCAACGCCAAGCGGAGGGCTCCGGGGGAGGGGGAGGGAAGAAGGCAGACCCAGAGCCTCACGACCCCAGTGATATAGTGTTTATTAGCATCTGTGTGCTGGCTGTTGTACTGATGGTGATTGCTGTAATCTGGCTGGTACTGCTTTAGTAGAGAAGGGGGAAAGGGTGGAGAAGGGTGGAGGAGAGAGAAGAGGGCGAGGAGGAGGGAGAAGAGGGGGCGGAGGAGGGAGAAGAGGGGCAGAGGAGGGCGGAGGAGGGAGAAGAGGGGCAGAGGAGGGTGGAGGAGGGAGAAGAGGGGGCGGAGGAGGGAGAAGAGGGGGCGGAGGAGGGAGAAGAGGGGCAGAGGAGGGAGAAGAGGGGCAGAGGAGGGAGAAGAGGGGGCGGAGGAGGGAGAAGAGGGGGCGGAGGAGGGAGAAGAGGGGGCGGAGGAGGGAGAAGAGGGGGCGGAGGAGGGAGAAGAGGGGCAGAGGAGGGAGAAGAGGGGCAGAGGAGGGAGAAGAGGGGCAGAGGAGGGAGAAGAGGGGCAGAGGAGGGAGAAGAGGGGGCGGAGGAGGGAGAAGAGGGGGCGGAGGAGGGAGAAGAGGGGGCGGAGGAGGGAGAAGAGGGCGAGGAGGCGGGAGAAGAGGGGGCGGAGGAGGGAGAAGAGGGGGCGGAGGAGGGAGAAGAGGGGGCGGAGGAGGGAGAAGAGGGGGCGGAGGAGGGAGAAGAGGGGGCGGAGGAGGGAGAAGAGGGGGAGGAGGAGGGAGAAGAGGGGGCGGAGGAGGGAGAAGAGGGCGAGGAGGCGGGAGAAGAGGGGGCGGAGGAGGGAGAAGAGGGGGCGGAGGAGGGAGAAGAGGGGGCGGAGGAGGGAGAAGAGGGGGCGGAGGAGGGAGAAGAGGGGGCGGAGGAGGGAGAAGAGGGGGCGGAGGAGGGAGAAGAGGGGGCGGAGGAGGGAGAAGAGGGGGCGGAGGAGGGAGAAGAGGGGGCGGAGGAGGGAGAAGAGGGGGCGGAGGAGGGAGAAGAGGGGGAGGAGAAGGGAGAAGAGGGGGAGGAGGAGGGAGAAGAGGGGGCGGAGGAGGGCGATGCAGCCTGTGAGCCAGGACACGTTGAGGTTTATAATGAAAAGTGTGATTTGTTTTGTAATAAATGTCTATATCGTTAATTTCAATTGTACATAAACAATGATTTAATATTGTCACCGCTCTTGACATTCATAACAACATTCAATAAAAACACAGACAGATCAACATTTGATTTACTTCAATATATACAAAAAGCTCAATTAAAAGATCAATCAGAAGCGGTATCTTTCATAATTTTGGAAAAAGGCACCAGTGCAAAAGCATTTGCCAAAATCATGTCCCAGTCTTCCACACAGGCTTTTGGGGGCTGAGGGGCTAGCTAGCTTCTTCTCGTGATTGGACACCAGCTGATTTTTTTAAACGCACCAGTCCAGAACCAACTGGCATGTACCAGTCTTTCTCTAGAGCAGGCCTTATGGGTCTGGGCTTAGTATCCAACATGTTTGAGCAGATCCATTTGAGAATCCCTCATCTTGATCACAGAATGAGTCTGAATGCTTTGTAGAGCAGTAATTCTGCTCAGTCCTACCACAGCCTTCCGCAGCAAGACTTATGGTTGGGGTTAGCTACCTACTTCTTGTGGTTGACTATATATTTATTTTATGGTTCTAGGTGGAACGCTTTCACCCACAAATAACCCTTTTAGATCCTTTTATTCCATATTTACTTCTTGTGGATGGACACCAGCTGGTTGACTGGGATCTTACTCTCCTTGACTTGACCCCTGACCTCTGGCTGGTGTTTGAGGGCGAAGACCAGCTTCCTGATAGTCCGTCTGTAGGAGCCGCTGACCAGCCGAGAACTCTGGTGGAACACCTCCCTCTCTATGTTCTCCACCAGACCACTGTCTGTCTGATAGACCACATACAAGGAGAGGAAGATTACTTTACTGTCCAATGCTCTTGAATGTCCAACAGAAATTAGTGTTGTGTGTATGTGTTCTCTGAAAGACAGAGCAAGAGACAGAGAGAGAAGGAGAAAGAGGGAGAGACAGAGAGAGGGAGAGACAGAGAGAGAAGGAGAAAGAGGGAGAGACAGAGAGAGGGAGAGACAGAGAGAGAAGGAGAAAGAGGGAGAGACAGAGAGAGGGAGAGACAGAGAGAGGGAGCGACAGACAGGGGGAGAAGCAGACAGAGAGAGAGAGAGACAGAGAGAGAGACAGAGAGAGAGACAGAGAGAGAGAGAGAGTGAGACAGAGAGAGAGAGAGAGTGAGACAGAGAGTGAGACAGAGAGAGAGAGAGAGTGAGACAGAGAGAGAGAGAGAGTGAGACAGAGAGAGAGAGAGAGTGAGACAGAGAGTGAGACAGAGAGAGACAGACAGAGCGCGAGAGAGAGAGTTTTAAAGAACCTTTATTGGGTCTGGGAACCCACAGCACAATAATCACTCAAACAACAAAGCAGATACAGTTGAAGTCGGAAGTTTACATACACCTTAGACAAATACATTTAAACTCTGTTTTTCACAATTCCTGACATTTAAACCTAGTAAAAATGCCCTGTCTTAGAATGTGAAATGTCAGAATAATAGCAGAGAGAATGATTTATTTCAGCTTTTATTTCTTTCATCACATTCCCAGTGGGTCAGAAGTGTACATAGCATTGCCTTTAAATTGTTTAACTTTGGTCAAACGTTTCAGGTAGCCTTCCATAAGCTTCCCACAATAAGTTGGTTGAATTTTGGCCCATTCCTCCTGATAGAACTGGGGTCACTTTTGTAGGCCTCAGGAGTCAGGTTTGTAGGCCTCCTTGCTCGCACATGCTTTTTCAGTTCTGCCCACACATTTTCTATAGGATTGAGGTCAGGGCTTTGTGATGGCCACTCCAATACCTTGACTTTGTTGTCCTTAAGCCATTTTGCCACAACTTTGGAAGTATGCTTGGGGTCATTGTCCATTTGGAAGACCCATTTGCGACAAAGCTTTAACTTCCTGACTGATGTCTTGAGATGTTGCTTCAATATATCCACATAATATTCCTTCCTCATGATGCCATCTATTTTGTGAAGTGCACCAGTCCCTCCTGCAGCAAAGCACCCCCACAACATGATGCTGCCACCCCCGTGCTTCACGGTTGGGATGGTGTTCTTCGGCTTGCAAGCCTCCCCCTTTCTCCTCCAAACATAACGATGGTCATTATGGCCAAACAGTTCTAATTTTGTTTCATCAGACCAGAGGACATTTCTCCAAAATTTCTCTACGATCTTTGTCCCCATGTGCAGTTGCAAACCGTAGTCTGACTTTTTTATGGCGGTTTTGGAGCAGTGGTTTCTTCCTTGTTAAGTGGCCTTACAGGTTGTCGATATAGGACTCGTTTTACTGTTGATAAAAAGATACTTTTGTACTCGTTTCCTCCAGCATCTTTACAAGTTCCTTTGCTGTTGTTCTGGGATTGATTTGCACTTTTCGCACCAAAGTACGTTAATCTCTAGGAGACAGAACGCGTCTCCTTCCTGAGCGGTATGACGGCTGCGTGGTCCCATGGTGTTTATACTTGCGTACTATTGTTTGTACAGATGAACGTGGTACCTTCAGGCTTTGGAAATTTTTCGGAGGTCTTGGCTGAATTCTTCAGATTTTCCCATGATGTCGAGCAAAGAGGCACTGAGTTTGAAGTTAGACAGTAATTGTAATATAGTGAATTATAAGTGAAATAATCAGTAAACAATTGTTGGAAGAATGACTTGTGTCATCCACAAAGTAGATGTCCTAACCGACTTGACAAAACTATAGTTTCTTAACATGAAATCTGTGGAGTGGTTGAAAAATTAGTTCAACCAAACTGTATGTAAACTTCCGAGTTCAACTATATAATGTGCATCTGGATCAGCCCAAATCACCACTTCTACTGTAGCCTTCCCAGGGGTGTCCAGGCTAACCAAGAGAGTAAGGATTTTTTTTCTCCTTTTGTCATCAGTGCTTCAAGATCTGCCAATTGTTCACGTGGACAGGAGAATGCTATACGCCCAGAGGCTGTCCCATGATATACTGTCCCAACAATGTTGTGAATCTCTAGTTTACACTGAGTGTCTGTGAATCTCATCAGCAGTCTTATTCCCCTAATTTCTCTCTTTCACCTTCATCCTCAGACCCTCCCAGACACACCTTCTGTACAGGATCATTGGGAGGCTGTTCTTTGTCCACCAGGTAGAAGCGATAACTTTGTGG
Source organism: Thymallus thymallus (assembly GCA_023634145.1). Taxonomy (NCBI): domain Eukaryota; kingdom Metazoa; phylum Chordata; class Actinopteri; order Salmoniformes; family Salmonidae; genus Thymallus; species Thymallus thymallus. The sequence goes on from CM042382.1 coordinate 5,687,040, forward strand.
GGCCTCAGCCAGATAGAGGGCCTTTCCAACCTCAGTGAGGGGCCAAGGATCCCGAGTGGCACAGTGGTCTAAGGCACTGCATCTCAGTGCAAGAGGAGTCACTACAGTACCTGGTTCAAATCCAGGCTGTATCACATCCGGCCGTGGTTGGGAGTCCCATGGGGCGGCGCACAATTGGCCCAGCGTCGTCCAGGTTTGGCCGGGGTAGGCCGTCATTGTAAATAAGAATTTGATCTTAACTGAAGCCGTGCCGAAGTGACAGGGATGGCGTCCCCATCCACACCAAAGCCGTCAATTCCAACAAGAAATGCAATATACCTAGTTCTACCACAAACAAATTAAGTAATGACCTTAATCATGCCTAGAAAAAGGAAAACCACCAAGAAAATGAAACAAAAAAGTACACAGGCGATCTAACTCCACACTAAAACCTTCAGACTCCCAAAAAAAACTCCTAGCATGCACACACAGAGAGACACAGACACAGAGAGAGACACAGAGAGACACACACAGAGAGAGAGAGAGAGAGAGAGAGAGAGAGAGAGAGAGAGAGACGGGTGTATTGACAATCCCAACACACAGTAAAATTATTCTCACCTCCACTCCCAGAGCTTCAGACAGCATTCTCCTGGCATTGTTCCTCAGTCCCTCAGTCTGCTTGTCACAGCGTACTTCTATGGAGGGCTTGTTGGAGTGCTCTTCAATGAAGCTCCTCCAAGCTGTGTACACTTGAGAAGCTAGGGAACTCACTTCAGGATCAGGGTGATGCTTACACATCTTGTTAACAGTGTGGCCTAAGTGGGAAAGAAACGAGAGGAGGTATCTGTGAGTGTGTGTTTGGTTGTATTTGTGTGCCAGAATGAGATGAGCTGAACATAGAAGACAAACTTGTAACAGGTGTAACAGGTTTCTAGTAAATTAATGAAAGACCCTACTAGACTGTTTGAATAGATTAAGTGAATGGCAAGGGAAGGGAAGCAATGCCATTATCCAAGTTCACAGACGGTGTGATAAAAGAAACCTAAGGAATTATGCTACTTCCAACTTGTGTGATTACCTCAAGTGCCCCAATAGCAACGGGGTAATTGATTATTCGCTTACCTATTCTGGTTGATTTGAGCACCTCCTTGGACGGCATCTTCTTGTTGAGCTCTGTCAGGGCTAGTAGCATATTCTCCTTGGTCTGCCCAGGCAATTCCAGCATGGACTTATACCTTTCAATGTCCTCAATAACCACCACTCTCTGGTAGGAAGACACATTATAGATGTGTTGCGTACGCATGCTTATTAGGCAGGCCTAAGTGCACAATATCATATAATGTTTGGTAGCAGAAACTTACGCGTAGAGACTCAATAGTTGCTTGTCGATACACCTTTGCTTTACCCGTAGTTCCCTTGGGTACTTCCCCGTTTGGTATACGCACCACGAATTTGTCCATTTCCCAAGGTGTATTGGATATTTTTCTGAATGGGGGACCAATCAACGATATAATATTGTATTTGTAATAATTATTAAGAGCTCGTAAACGAACGGGGTGGGAGGGTATGTTCAATGTACGGAGGTTGCATGTGACTTTTGTTCTCTTGCGAATAAAGCGCGTTTGTTTTTGTTCGGTTCACAAGCGTCTTAACTAAGCACAGCGAGTTCCCATACTACCGTTAGATCGATTTCAGTGACATTTAAAATGCATAAATAGCTAAATTCAGGGTGTTTTCTAGTATTCTATTCTAGTATTATCCCTCTATAGTGTGAAAAAAAAAAGCCTCAAGAAGAATTGTGAACTTTTATTTTCTCTTTGAAATCTGCGCAGGTATGGACTAGTTGTAACGACCACGAGCCAGACTTCCGAGTCATGATTTATTTCCTCGCGAGATTTCACGAACGAGGAGGAGGAGGAGGAGGAAGAAGAAGAAGAAGAAGAAGAAGAAGGACGACGACGACGACGACGGTTTGTTTGGATTTTCGCAGCAGGCTAAAATGGGGACATTTAAGTCCTTTGGTGTGTTAGTGAGTCTGTGCTTCGTGCTCGCATACACCTCGGCAACTGCGGATGTTTTTGATGGGGTTTTAGGAAATACTGCGTCTTGCCATAAGACATGTCAAATGACGTACAGTTTGCACACATATCCTCGGGTGAGTTGCTGGAAGCTAACGTTAGCTAGTAGCATGTTTACTAGCAAAGCAAATATACTATACCAATTAACGGCGGATAAGATAAATATTGTCCTTCAGAAGAGGACTAGACAAAAATGTATTAGCAACCGAAAAACCCCCTCTGCGGCAACTACAATGTATTGAGCTGTTTTAGACTTCCGACCTGTGCGTAGCTGTATGAGTGATTCAGATGGAGGTGACGAATAGGCTTTTCTTTTCGGTTTGTAACCAAACATTTTATTACGACATTTTGGGGACATACGTACTGGCCGTAACGGCAGTAAATGTAGATAACATTAGTTGCCAAGCTCCGTATTTGTTGACCAACGAACATATTTTGGCATTATAACGCTTGCAGAGTTGGTGAATGGGAGTTTTAATCGGAGCTTTCCGAATGTTAGAGAGCACAAATCTACTGGTTCTGTTAATGACTCTTCGTTTGTGTTACAGGGGGACTGGTTCTGTTAATGACTTCGTTTGTGTTACAGGGGGACTGGTTCTGTTAATGACTTCGTTTGTGTTACAGGAGGACTGGTTCTGTTAATGACTCTTCGTTTGTGTTACAGGAGGACTGGTTCTGTTAATGACTCTTCGTTTGTGTTACAGGAGGACTGGTTCTGTTAATGACTCTTCGTTTGTGTTACAGGAGGACTGGTTCTGTTAATGACTTCGTTTGTGTTACAGGAGGACTGGTTCTGTTAATGACTCTTCGTTTGTGTTACAGGAGGACTGGTTCTGTTAATGACTCTTCGTTTGTGTTACAGGAGGACTGGTTCTGTTAATGACTCTTTGTTTGTGTTACAGGAGGACTGGTTCTGTTAATGACTTCGTTTGTGTTACAGGAGGACTGGTTCTGTTAATGACTCTTCGTTTGTGTTACAGGAGGACTGGTTCTGTTAATGACTCTTCGTTTGTGTTACAGGGGGACTGGTTCTGTTAATGACTTCGTTTGTGTTACAGGAGGACTGGTTCTGTTAATGACTCTTCGTTTGTGTTACAGGAGGACTGGTTCTGTTAATGACTCTTCGTTTGTGTTACAGGGGGACTGGTTCTGTTAATGACTTCGTTTGTGTTACAGGAAGACTGGTTCTGTTAATGACTCTTCGTTTGTGTTACAGGAGGACTGGTTCTGTTAATGACTCTTCGTTAGTGTTACAGGAGGACTGGTTCTGTTAATGACTCTTCGTTTGTGTTACAGGGGGACTGGTTCTGTTAATGACTCTTCGTTTGTGTTACAGGGGGACTGGTTCTGTTAATGACTCTTCGTTTGTGTTACAGGAAGACTGGTTCTGTTAATGACTCTTCGTTTGTGTTACAGGAGGACTGGTTCTGTTAATGACTCTTCGTTTGTGTTACAGGAGGACTGGTTCTGTTAATGACTCTTTGTTTGTGTTACAGGAGGACTGGTTCTGTTAATGACTCTTTGTTTGTGTTACAGGAGGACTGGTTCTGTTAATGACTCTTTGTTTGTGTTACAGGAGGACTGGTTCTGTTAATGACTCTTTGTTTGTGTTACAGGAGGACTGGTTCTGTTAATGACTCTTTGTTTGTGTTACAGGAGGACTGGTTCTGTTAATGACTCTTTGTTTGTGTTACAGGAGGAGGAACTGTACGCCTGTCAGAGAGGATGTCGTCTGTTCTCCATTTGCCAGTTCGTGGGCGACAGTGAGGATCTGAACCAAACTAAAGTCGAGTGCGACTCCAGTAAGATTGTCATGCAATGTCTTAAACAGATAGTCATGTTGCTAGCTAAGTACATAGACTACTGTGCAGAAACAGATCATTTTCAGTTGAACCAAAAGGTTTATTACAAGAATTCTGGGAGAACGCCTCAAGAGCAGAATTAATTTAGTAAAACTTTATTTGACCTTTATTTAACTAGGCAAGTCAGTTAAGAACAAATTCTTATTTACAATGACAGCCTACTGACAGTGTCAGCCCCTGGAGCAAATTAGGGTTAAGTGCCTTGCTCACGGACACATCGACAGGTTGTTCACCTTGTCGGCTCAGGTATTCAAACCAGCGACCTTTGGGTTACTGGCCCAACGCTCTAACCGCTAGGCTACCTGCCGACGACAAATAAAATGTCTAACGGGCCTCTTGGAAACATGCCCTTTATATTCTAATCAGACGGTACCAAATGTTCCCTAAACATCCGCTCCAGAGGCTTGTACGAAGTCAAAACAAAGACGGTGACTTTTCCAGCTGCTACAGAATCAGTGTTCATAATGTCATCAATACAATAATACTCAGGGTGGCCTTGTAAAGAACCTAAAATTCCAACGATGTCATGGCATGGGGACCACGGATTTTGTTAAAATCTGAGTTACTCAGATAGCATAAGAACATGGCATAAGCCATAACAAAATGTGTAAAATTGCTAGGAAATTAGCTTTAAAACTAAAATTCTTTCAGCCCCATTTTTATTCAGAAAACAACATAGGCTGTGGTCCTAACACATAAAAGACACACACTATCCCCTCAGCCCTCAAATTACACTTCTGATGACGTATCATGATGTTTGAAGAGTATACACATGCAGGGTGAGGGATGGAGGAAGGAAGGATTTTTAAACGGACCACCTTTGCCTGGAAATTCGTCACTCGGTCATCCCGCCATGATTGTGTTTTCAGCCAACGGTAGCTTGTGGGTGCTTTATCTGCGCTTCAGTCAGTTATGATTACATATTTATTTACATTAACTATGTAATTATATACGCCTACTGTATGATAGCTAGCTAACATTAGCTTGAACTTCTGAAGAAGGAAAATGTTTTATTTCTACATTTTCCAAAAACAAACCAAACAAAAACATCATTACTTTTACGAGACGTGTTTGTGCCGCCATGTGCATTAGTAGCACAATTTCTAACTGAGACAGTGGGGTGCGCCTTCTTGGGCACTGGGACCAGGCAGGAGTTTACCTCAGAACAGCCTCAATTTGTCAGGGCATTCCCAATCATGTGTCCTTGCCATTTGTAATTTGTCTGACTAAATTATAGAAGAACACCACCGGTACGTCTTCATGGTGGTTAAAACTACACAAGACTAGTGAAATCTGTTCCGTTTGTAACCTGTTTATTTATTATTATTTTTTACTTCCTGGTTCTCCCCAGCTTGTCATGAAGCGTACAGCCAGACGGACGAGCAGTATGCCTGCAACCTGGGCTGCCAGAGTCAACTACCGTTTGCTGAGCAAAGACAAGAGCAGGTACAAAGACAAGAGCAGGCAGTGTGCTGCGCCATTCCCTCAAACGCACTCTAATGACGGCAATTGTTTCTTCAAGACTAATATTGACAACGGAAATATTGTTGGTGATATGTAGGAAAATAGACTGGAGACAGCCTATTGGAATAGAAATGTTAACCAATGACGACAGGCCTGTGTTTTGGAGCATCTGAATGTGTGTGGGGGAGGGAAGCCTGGTCCCAGATCTGTTTGTGCTGTATAGCCTGGCTAGCCCATCTAGCCTGGTCCCAGATCTGTTTGTGCTGTATAGCCTGGCTAGCCCATCTAGCCTGGTCCCAGATCTGTTTGTGCTGTATAGCCTGGCTAGCCCATCTAGCCTGGTTCCAGATCTGTTTGTGCTGTATAGCCAACTGGCTAGCCCATCTAGCCTGGTCCCAGATCTGTTTGTGCTGTATAGCCAACTGGCTAGCCCATCTAGCCTGGTCCCAGATCTGTTTGTGCTGTATAGCCAACTGGCTAGCCCATCTAGCCTGGTCCCAGATCTGTTTGTGCTGTATAGCCAACTGGCTAGCCCATCTAGCCTGGTCCCAGATCTGTTTGTGCTGTATAGCCAACTGGCTAGCCCATCTAGCCTGGTCCCAGATCTGTTTGTGCTGTATAGCCAACTGGCTAGCCCATCTAGCCTGGTCCCAGATCTGTTTGTGCTGTATAGCCAACTGGCTAACCCATCTAGCCTGGTCCCAGATCTGTTTGTGCTGTATAGCCAACTGGCTAGCCCATCTAGCCTGGTTCCAGATCTGTTTGTGCTATATAGCCAACTGGCTAGCCCATCTAGCCTGGTCCCAGATCTGTTCGTGCTGTATAGCCAAGTCCTGTACCATTGACCATAAAAGTTGCCAAGAAGGCACAAACATATCTGGGACCAGGCTATGTGATTCCTACCTGACACCATGAACAGGGATGTGCGTTTGACCCTTGACCCCATAATACTATCATCCTCCAGTTGCTGGCCATGATGCCCCGCATCCACCTGCTGTACCCTCTGACTCTGATGAGAGGGTTCTGGGACGATGTCATGATTCAGGCCCACAACTTGATCTCCTCCTCCTGGATCTTCTACCTCCAGGCTGACGACGGGAAGCTGGTCATCTTCCAGGTAGAGTCTTCTGTGGAGAGACATCAACCCGATTCGTACCAGTTGGCACTCCTTTAGGATTGTTTTTCACTGGTCCTGTTGCACATTGCCATTGGCAGGCACTAGTTGACTAACTGAACTTGGAGTATGAAATTTGTTTTTTGACAGACTGAACCACAGATCCAGTTTATTCCTGCGTTTGAGCTCCAGAAAGGGGAAGTTGGGGGAGAACCACAGAAGACATGTAAGTCCTCTTCATCATATTCGTTGTTACTAGCCGGCTACCTACTACCATACCCAGTTCAAAGGCACTTAAATATTTTTGCCTTGCCCATTCGCCCTCTGAATGGCACACATACACAATCCATGTCTCAATTGTCTCAAGGATTAAAAATCCTTTAACCTGTCTCCTCTTCATCTTCAATGGTTGAAGTGGATTTAACAAGTGACATCAATAAGGGATCATAGCTTTCACCTGGATTTACCTGGTCAGTATATGTCATGGAAAGAGCAGGTGTTCCTAATGTGTTGTACATAGTCACTTTAATGTTTACATACTGTTTTACCCACTTCATATGTGTATATATACTGTTTTCTAGTCATGGCTCATCCTATATAACTACTGCTGTACAGACGTTTTCTATTCATATACTGTCTATACACGTACACACACACACACAGTTGACATACACTTAGATTGAAGTCATTAACTCATTTTTCAACCACTCCATAGATTTCATGTTAACAAACTATAGTTTTGGCAAGTCGACACAAGTAATTCTTCCAACAATTGTTTACAGACAGATTATTTCACTTATAATTCACAATATCACAATTCCAGTGGGTCAGAAGTTTACATACACTAAGTTGACTGTGCCTTTAAACAGCTTGAAAATTCCAGAAAATTGTCATGCCTTTAGAAGCTTCTGATGGGCTAATTGACATCATTTGAGTTAATTGGAGGTGTACCTGTGGATGTATTTCAAGGCCTACCTTCAAACTCAGTGGCTCTTTGCTCGACATTTCATGTGAATATCAAAAGAAATCAGGCAAGACCTCAGAAAATGTGCAACTGCACATGGGGACAAAGATCATACTTTTTGGAAAAATGTCCTCTGCTCTGATGAAACAAAAATAGAACCGTCGTTATAATGACCATCGTTATGTTTGGAGGAAAAAGGTGGGAGGCTTGCAAGCCGAAGAAAACCATCCCAACCGTGAAGCACGGGGGTGGCAGCATCATGTTGTGGGGGTGCTTTGCTGCAGGAGGGACTGGTACAAATTATGTGGATCGATTGAAGCAACATCTCAAGACATCAGTCAGGAAGTTAAAGCTTGGTCGCAAATGGACGAAGAACCCAAGCATACTTCCAAAGTTGTGGCAAAATCTCTTACGAGATTGGCTCCGCCCTGTGTGGTCGCCTGTTAAGCAGCTCCCGTTGTTTGTGCGTTAATTGTTGTTATAGTATATTTTTGGTCCGTTTTTCGTCCGTTTTTTTTTTTTGTGCAACAGTTGGAACTATAATAGTTCAGGATTGTCGAGTGCTACTGTTTTACGGAGGTTTTAGTGGTCATTTTTAGCGGCTATACCGTCTGTCATTATGGGCAACATGAGATCGCTGCATAACAAGATGGACGAGCTTGAGGGGCTGGTCCATGGGCAAAGAGACTACTGGGAAGCTACAGAGACATGGCTGGATAATAACATCCCCATAGAGAGCGTAGCTATCGGCGGTTTCCAGACCATCAGAGCGGACAGGAATAGCTTTTATTCCATTGAGCTGTTAGCCTGGGACCCTACTATTTGCCGAGGGAATTCACGGCAGCCATTGCTGTTATTGTTTACATCCCGCCCTCCGCGGAAGCAAACACAGCGTGTGACGTCATCCACTCTGCTATCGCGAGGTTACAAAGAACCTTTCTTTGCCATTTCGGGGGATTTTAACCATGCATCTCTCTCTTCAACGCTGCCCACGTTCAAACAGTTCGTGAAGTGCCCAACCAGGAATAATACAACTCTGGACTTGTTATATGCTAATGTGAAGGATGCATACAACTCCACTGCACTCCCTCCCCTATGGTCCAACAGCAGCCTGCAACCATTAGGACCATTAGGAGATGGTCCCCGGAGGCGAATGAGGCCCTACAGGACTGCTTTGAAACAAGACTGGGCTGTGCTCTGTGAGGCTCATGGGGGGGGACATTGATGGACTTACTGACTGCATACAACACTGTACCCACCAGGAAGGTACGCTGTTTTCCAAATAATAAACCCTGGGTCACCAGTGACCTAAAGGCCCTGCTGAATGAGAAGAAGAGGGCCTTCAAGGCCGGTGGCTATTAGACTATTTAATGCCTCACCGGGGTGCCGTGCAGTCGGCAACATAGAACTGTTGTGGTGTTAGGACCTAGTTTAACAATTATGCATCCATCCGTGAGTTATTCTGGTCTGTAATCACTCATTCACTCAGGACTTATTTATTCATTCAGGTCTGTATATACATATTCATGTACAGTTGTTATATCACGTTCAATATTGTAAGTCATTTTTGGACGGAACTTAAGTAGTCATTCACTCAGGAATGTATATTAGTATCCTGACAGTTGTATCTTTTTTCATTGATTTTAGTATATCGAATGTGCAATACGTGCATTTATCTGTAATTAAATCCTGCACTAAGGACTGTATTTTAAGGGAATTACTATTACCCTAAATTATATCATACGCACATTTAGCTATTTAAGTATCTCTTCGTCATTTACCTGTACAGTTTATTTTTATAGCTTCTTTTCACTCCAGACTTCTTGTATTTTTATACTTTTTCATACTGCTGCTCTATGTATCATGCATCTGTCTTTTGTGTATTTTCTTTCTGGCATTTTGCACCTGTATTTTATTTCTTTTGTAGCTGCTTGACGAAGAAATTTCCCCTCAGGGATCAATTAAGTCCCTAACTATCTAAAGGACAACAAAGTCGAGGTATTGGAGTGGCCATCACAAAGCCCTGACCTCAACCCTATAGAAAGTGTGTGAGCAAGGAGGCCTACAAACCTGACTCAGTTACACCAGTTCTGTCAGGAGGAATGGGCCAAAATTCACCCAACTTATTGTGGCAAGCTTGTGGAAACGTTTGACCCAAGTTAAACAATTTAAAGGCAATGCTACCAAATACTAATTGAGTGTATGTAAACGTCTGACCTAGGGCTGGACGATATGGACCAAAAGTCATATCTCGATATTTTTTGGGCTGAATGGCGATATACAATATATATCTCTATTGTTTATGTGGGTTAAATGCTCAGTTGTAAGCCAACTACATGTGAGATGTCACACACCTTTATTTAAAAAGACTGATCAAAATGATGTGCAAATACAGGGTTCCTCTTCCTGTTTTGAGAATACACACACTAGCTGTGTAAATATCAAAATGTAAATAAAGAATTACAAAAATAGTCAGATCTCTGACAATACTCCTTCAGTTGAAAAAGTAAACATACAGGTTATTTCCTGCTGAACTAGATACACAGCTTTGTAAATAAAACATCTTTAAAATATATCAAATAGAAATGTGCACATCTCTGAGAATACCTTTAATTGTTATTTAACATATCGAAGACAGAACAAAAGAGTGCAAAATACAGGTTTTCGTTTCCTGTTTAACAAACTATATCTCTGTGCAAATAACAATGAATATGTAAATATAAAACTGGAATACTTGCTCTGAGAAAGTAGTTTAGTTTTCTACTGATGTGAACACTTCAACAAACGACAAAACCTTTCCTTGTGTGTAGCTCTGTAGCTCTCACAGGTTTTGGTCAAGGAACACTAGCCTATCAACAGACTCAGTCTTGAGAGATGGCCTGTGGCAGCTTACAATGTTACCACTGCAACTGAAAACCCTCTCAGAAGGTGTGCTGGTGGATGGGACACAAAGATACTTCTTTGCCAGGTGGCCCAGTGCTGGAAAGAAAATGTCATTCTTTCCACCACTTCAGAGGATCTGTATCACTCTCTACACTGACTGGCTTGCAGTGTCGTCGTCTTAACTGCTGGTGACACAAATGCTGCTCCCTCTTGGTCTGCAGGCATGGGCACAGCTGTGTCAGGCTGAAAACATCTCTGATCAGCCAGCTGAGACTCCGCCTCCAAGACAGCTTTGTGCTTCAACATGTCGATCTTGTCACTTGAGATGTACTTGGTTTTGAACCTTGGATCCACAAGTGAGGCCATGTCCAATAGGTCACTAGTGGCTGGGTCAACATACTTTGTGTTGAGATAATCCACAATGGTGGTCTTGATGGATTTAGTCAGCTCACCATCTCCCTCATCATGTGCCAGGAGACTCATCAAGTCCTGAAGGGGTTTGAGAGCCTTCTGGACTGCCTCTAGGACCTCTATCCTGCCAGGTAAGGACTAGATGCCTGGATATCTTGTCAGAGGACACAACTTTGGCAAGGGGGCCCTGCTGCTCCAGAACCCTCTTAATCATTTGCTGCCTTGTTCCCCATCTCGTAGTGGACTCCGTGATGAGCTGGTGAGTGGGCAGACCCAGCTGAATCTGAGCTTCAGCCAATTCTCTCCTTTTCTTCCAGCTATAGGAAAAGCTGCTCACTATTTTCTTGCGCAGGAAAATAGCCGAGAGATGCGGTCATCGTCCATGCCATGTCCTGTGATTCAAACGATTTTTCTAAAGTTTTTTTTTTTAAATTGTATTTATCTAACTTTATTAAATGATTTATTTAACAGATAACAAAAACTTTATGTGCTGACATCACTTAAACCAGTCCCTCTCTTTAAATTGTATATTTATAATATTTTAATTATTTTAAAACTGTTATGCAGTCAACTCCTTCAGCATACTCACCAATTGCAAGATGAAGCCGGTGACCAAAGCACTGCATCCTCAGCCACTTAGTCTGTTGCACCGCTTTGACAACGTTGGTCCCGTTGTCGGTTGTTATTGCAACCAGTCCCCTTTCGTCAAGTTTCCAGCTTGTAAGGGCATCCGGCAGGGCTTCAGCCATATTATCTCCGGTGTGGTCTTGGGGAAAGTAGCTTGTTTGGAGACACGCACTTTTAATCTCCCAATCTTCAATAAAATGTACAGTCAACCTCCTATATGGCTCGCATGTTCTGCTCGACCATATACTGTATCTGTTGTCAGTGCGTAGTGTGTCACTTTTGCGAGCCGGTAGGATAGTTTTTGTCTGACTTCACTGTACATTTTTGGTAGTGCTTCTCTTGTAAAGTAGTGACGGCTGGGCAAATCGCATCTTTGATCCATTGTTTTCAGCAGCTTTTTAAAGCCAGCTTGTTCAACTGTTGCAACAGGGACCATATCTTTAGCAATGTGGTAGGCTACCGCCTCTTATCTCGCCACTTGGCACTTTTCTTTTCATAGGGCTCACCCCAAGTAAATTAAGCTTGTAAAGAGGTTTGTTTTGGGGCAGAAGGCTTTCCAGTCTGGCTTGCAACAGCACGACCTCCACGAAGTTTAATACATTCTTCGTACTGTAGTTTATGTCGCTGTTGTAAATGGTGAAAGAGGTTTGTAGTGCTTCCAGACCTTGTTGCGACATGTTTATTGCACTCTTTACATATCACGTTGCTCATCCGACCTTTTAAACCCAAACAATCTCCAAATGATTGAGCCATTGTTTTATCTTCTTACAAACCAGTTCCTCGTTGCTATCTTGCCTTGTGGCTGTCGTCCTCCGTTATTGCGCAAGAAAACGTGAGCGAGTGGGGGGCGGAGTGTGAGAGCGGAGAGACTAAAAAAACTGGAGAGCTGAATAAGCTTAAATAGGTTTTAATGCAACATATATATATATATATATCTCGATGTTAACGATATTGTCTTGTCCTCTATCGCTTTTGAAAATATATCTCTCCAAAACCCAGTCCTAGTCTGACCCAATGGGAATGTGATGAAAGAAATAGTATTAAATGTCAGGAATTGTGAAAAACTGAGTTGAAATGTATTTGGCTAAGGTGTATGTAAACTTCCGACTTCAACTGTATCTATATCATAAGCAAAAGTATGTGGACACCATGACGTCTTATTCCAGAATCATGGGAATTAATATGGAGTTGGTCCAACTTTGCTGCTATAACAGCTTCTACTTTTCTGTGAAGGCTTTCTGCTAGATGTTGGAACATTACTGCAGGGACTTGCTTACATTCAGCCACGAGCATTAGTGAGGTCGGGCACTGATGTTGGGTGATTAGGCCTGGCTCGCAGTCAGAATTTAAATTCATCCCAAAGGTCTTTGATGGGGTTGAGGTCAGGGCTCTGTGCAGGCCTGTCAAGTTCTTCCTCATCGATCTAGACAAACCATTTCTCTATGAACCTCGCTTTGTGCAAGGGGGCATTGTCATGCTGAAACAGGAAAGGGCCTTCCCCAAACTATTGCTGCAAAGTTGGAAGCACAGAATCGTCTATCACTGTATGCTGTAACTTTAAGATTTCCCTTCACTGGAACAAAGGGGCCTAGCCAGAACCATGGAAAACAGCCCCAGACCATTATTCTTCCTCCACCAAACTTTACAGTTGGTACTATGCATTGGGGCAGGTAGCGTTCTCCACCGAGCTATTCTGTAAGGCCATTCTATTGCCAATGTTTGTCTATGGAGATTGCATGGTTGTGTGCTCTATTTTCTTTTTTACACCTGTCAGCAACGGGTGTGGCTAAAATAGTCAAATCCACTCATTTTGAAGGGGTGTCCACATACTTTTGTATATTTGTATGTAATACAGCAATGTTCCAACATCTAGTGGAAAGACATCCCAGAAGAGTGGAGGCTGTTATAGCCGCAATGGGGGAAACAACTCTATATTAATGCCCATGATTTTTGACAAGCAGGTGTCCACATACTTTTTGCCATGTAGTATGTTCCGGACTGACATCGCTTGTTCTGATATTTCTTAATTTTGTTTTGGGATTGTTGTGTATTGTTAGGTATGCTGTACTGTTGTAGCTAGAAACATAAGCATGTCACTGCTTCTGCAAAATGTCTATGCAACCAATACAATTAAATTAGATTTATTTCATTTTTTTATCAAATTTGCAAACTGAAAATACCAAATCTGTGAGTGTGCATTTAGGATTTACGTAAGACCTTTTACACAATCAGTGTTTACTGTGTAATACAAAAAAACACAATTGGTATTAAAACATGTCCATTTCTCCCGCTCCAGATCCTGGCTTGGGTAGCCCGGTGTACAAGGACTACCAGCGTAGCTTTGTCCAGGAGAGGGACAGGGACATGTATGTGGACCGTAGCATCAACGAGGACGACTACAACCTCTTCAGTTGTCTCTCCAGGTCAGTTAGAGGACACGTCTTTTGCACAAATTCGGTTTAGAAGGTATGTCTATCAGGCAATACAGCTTGTATGCAAATTAAATGAAAGGAAGCAGGAGGTAAAGGTTTGGGTGCTAAAATACAGTCCCAAGTTTATATACTAAAGATAAACTAAGATAAACTAAGTGTTTGGGAAAAACACAGAGCTCCTGATTGAATGACTCATTGATGTATATCTGACATCCCTCTCTCTAGGAACCCTTGGCTCCCAGGCTGGATCCTGACCACCACTCTGATCCTGTCTATTCTGGTTCTCATCTGGATCTGCTGTGCTACCGTAGCGACCGCTGTTGACCAATATGTCCCAGCTGAGGTAACTTCCCCTAGGGCTCAAATATGAAGGAGTATTCTAAGTCTTTGCATAAATGCAAAAAATAAAGGGACTATCTAACAGCAGCACTGGTCCCATGAATCCCACTTAACCTGGGTACAACCTGGGTATAGCCACATTCGTCTGAGTAGCCTGTTCGCTACGCATAGAGAACATACACTTGAGGACCCATGCCAAATCTTTTCAGTCTCCTGAGGGGGAAAAGGCATTCTCGTGCCCTCATGACTTTCTTGGTGTGTTTGGACCGTGATAGTTTGTTGATGTGGACTCTCGACCCGCTCCACTACAGCCCAGTCGATGTGAATGGAGGCGTGGCCGGCCCTCCGTTTCCTGTAGTCCACCACCATCTCCTTTGTCTTGCTTAATATGAGGAAAGTTAATTATAGCAGGCCTAACCTATGGAAAGCTGATGGGATCATCTTTGTTTTCTCTGTTGTGCTACATGAGATTTTGTATTACATTTGCATTGATGTCAGAGTGATTGAAGGGACAATAGTGCTGAGTACCAGGCAGTTAGCAAGTTCGGTAGGCTACTAATGGCCATCCGAAGCTTTAGAGCTTGGAGAAGCATAGTTACCGTGACTAAACGGTCACGTGGAATTTGACTGCGATTGACTCTTGACCACCGGTATAGTGGTAATATGGTCACTGTAACAGCCCTAGTCCAGGTAACTATTTGGTTAACTATTTAGCAGTCTTATGGGGGGCTTGGGGGCAGAAGCTGTTCAAGGTCCTGCTGGTTCCAGACTTGGTGTATCAAACTATTCAACTGACTGGTTTTGGTGAAAGTTCACTTAGCAGTGGTTTATTAACACCACTCCTACACATGTTAGGAATCAAGAAGGAACCAAAGTTTCCATATCAATATTGAAAATCTAACTTTTACGTCTTTGTCTTTGTAGAAACTGAGTATCTATGGAGACATGGAGTACGCCAAGGACCAGAAGCTGCTGACCCCTTACCCAGCATCCTCTCTGGTCATCATCACCTCCAGGCAGGAGGAGGAGGCTGGACCCCTCCCTTCCAAAGTCAACCTGGACCAGTCAAACATCTAGGGGCTAAACCAGCTAGCCCGGGTACCAGTCTGTTTGTGCTATCTTTCCTTGACTGGCAAGGAGTAACATGATAACACAAAAAGACCTTTACCCAGGCAGCAAACCAACAGGGTAGTGGTGATTATGACGAAGACTAATCCTGGAGTTAGAGGCATTGTTATGGAGATGTTCCCATTGAGCATGTGTTTTAGTCCAGGAGTCGGCTTAATCTGGGTCTGCGAACTGAAGCTGCCCTTTTAGAAAGCCCAAGTCAGTCTTACTTTCGCACTGTTAAACCTTTTAGTCTAAATAGTCAAAACTGTTTAATGCACATTTTGTATTGGCTGTTCTTTTTTCAAGCTCTGGAGACGAACATCAGAATGGGGGGGGTGCTTTATTTTTGTTCTGTGTTTTGGCATAAAGTAAAAAATTACACTCACTATGATAGCAGCACAGTTACATTCGCTTATTTGTAGGACTTTCTTTCTTTTCTCTTTGTTGGGGTGTTTTCCAGACCCTCATTTGGATGTGGATGTGTCCCAAATGGCCCCCTATTCCCTATATAGTGTTGTCAAAAGTAGTGCACTATAAAGGGAATAGGGGGCCATTTGGGACACAGAACACATTTTATGTGCAGGTTTAATTTAGAACATAGAAAACCTAAATACATTTGGTGAAATGACGGGTCAATAACGGGCTATGTGCTTCTACCGCTGTATCTCTCCCCTTTACTTATTGTGGTCATGTGTTTAATCTGTAGTGGTTGGAGGTTTTATAAGCAGCCATTTGTCACAACAGATATAATACAATTTGTTTTAGACATGACAGCGCTGTAGGTAGTTGATGAGAAATGGTTTTGAAATAAACAAGATTGAGTCAACCAGCTGTTGTCTGTCTATACATGCCCCTAATATGTTGCATTTAACTTGTAACCGTATTGTCCTAAATCCTCTAAACCACAGCAGCTGGCAAAAGGACAACTTTGGAAGGAAGGGGGTGTGAGTTTCCAAGAAGTGCATGGGTCACCCACTGAAACATTTTCCCTATTCAAGCTTCACGCCATTAAACAGGTGTATTTACAGTGATGGCCTACCTACAGGGTCAGCCATAGTAGTACGGCACCCCTGGAGCAAATTAGGGTTGTGTCTTGCTCAAGGACACATCCGACAGGTTTTTCACCATGTCGGCTCGGGTATTCGAACAAGCAACCTTTCAGTTACTGGCCCAACGCTCTGACTGCTAGGCTACCTGCAGCCACTGTTGAAGGGAAACTAAGAGGGGGGGGGGGGAAAGTATGTCGACAAGCAATGATTGAGTCTATGGGTACGTTTCTTTATCAGTTTGAGCTCTAGAAAGAGGAAACTGTAAGGGGGAATCTCAGAAGTAATGTAAGTCATGCTCGTAATGGCTTACTGTACCATACACCAGTGTCCACACAAGATCAGAGGCATGTAAGAAATCAAGACAAAACATTACTGTTGTACTGCAAAAATGTGGATTTACTTAGTGTGAGTCTACTGAATGAAGTGAAACACAATTGTGTTAAACATTTCCATCTCCTGCCCCAGTTCCAGGCTTGAGCACACGTGTGTACAAGGACTATCAGCCTAGCTTCGTCCAGGAGAGGGACAGGGACATGTATGTGGACTGCAGCATCAAGGACGACTGCAACCTCTTCAGCTGTCTCTCCGTGTCAGTTCTCGCAGAACACGTCTTCTGCCATTGGGCATTAAGCAAAGCACTTAACCCCTGAAACTGCACCGTAGCTGCTCCTGTTCTCGCTCTCTGTGTGTTTTCTGTTCTCAACCAGAAAATCTGCAATAAAGCAGGGGTTGGAAATGGTTAAGGGAACAGAGCCGAATACTGGAAAATACCAATATTGTGAGGAACAGAATGAGAACCAGGAACAAACGTTTTAAAGCATGGGAACTGGTTAATAATGTTATTTTACATTCCAGGCATTTTTTTACGCCAGTACTTCTTCACTAGAAACCCCTGGCTCGCAGGCTGGATCTGTCTGTTCCTGTCTATTCTGGTTCTCATCTGGATCCTGACCACCAGTCTGATCCTGTCTATTCTGGTTCTCATCTGGATCTGCTGTGCTACTATGGCAACAGCTGTAGTTCAATACATCCCAGATGAGGTAAGTCTTCCTCTAGGCTGAAAATATGAGTATTAGTATTCTAATATCCCATAAATGCAAAAACAACATTTTTCTGTTGTCTTTGTAGAAACTGAGTATCTGCGCAACGTGTTAACATCTGCTAAACATGTGTTTGATGTTGATTTGAAGGAACCAAAGTCATTCAATAATGAAAATAAAACTTTTCCGTCGTAGAAACTGAGTATCTATGGATACATGGAGTACGCCAAGGACCACAAGCTGCTGACCCCTGGACCAGTCCAACATCTAAACATCTAGGGGCCAAACCAACATGGCGGAGATCAGGGTTGGGCTCAATTCCATTTCAATGCCAATCAATTCAGGAACGACACTGAAATTCCAATTCTCTTTTCATGCTTTTTATAGTGTGCCCTTAGTTTTGTTCTAGACATGACAGTGCTGTAGGTATTTTGTAACATTACTCTTGATTTCTCCTGATGAAAAATTGTTAAAAATAAATGTATATTGAGTCAACCAATTATTTTGATAGAGTGATACCTCCAATACCTAGCATTTCCTTTAAAGCCGTATTCCCATACTGACTGTTAGGTCAGCCGTAAACCCTCAGAAGCTATGGCAAGGAACAATTCAAAGGCTTTTAAGTTTCCAAGTGACTATAAACAAACCACTAAAACTGATTTAAAACTATTTCCCCATTCAGACTTCAGTCCACTGAGCCTTGGTGCCCAGTTATTATTAACATGGGCATGGCCCACTGTTTAAGGATAGATGCTGTTTACCTTTGTCACTGTGGACATGTCTGAGCTGGCGTGAGGTGACTGAGGGGAAACTGTTGTTTCCACAATGCCTCAATGGTAACCAAGTAACTATCACTGAACTGCAACTGATCATATATCACTGAACCTATTAACCTGCCTAATGGTATTATGAGACTTGTTTAGCTGTGCTTTCTTAGTGCTCAGATATGTTGAATAGGAATAGAGGAATATTGAAGAGCTAAAAGATGAAATCTAACAGGACACACCCCCAAGAGGTAATGTTTTAGAAGTGTCCATTGGAACGGAATTTAGAATTTGGAACAATAGTGTTTTTTTGTAAACATCCATGGAATCATTTTAATTTCATTAATACGGTAACTACATTTCCTCTATGTTGGAAAATATTTCCTGGGACTTAAAATGTATTACTTTTCTATTCCATGTCAGAGACTGTTCGATGCCCATTCATTGGGGTCACCTGATGAAGGTAAGACAACTGATTTACTTGTCTGTCATCACCTAGAAATAGTTTGCTTTATATGTGTGTTCCAATTATTGGTGTATACAGTATTGTACACACAGGGCCTCCCAAGGAATCACAGCAATACAGGGCTCTGGTCAAAAGTACTGTACTGTAGGTTGAATAGGATTGTCATTT
The DNA here is from genome assembly GCA_023634145.1 of Thymallus thymallus. Classification (NCBI taxonomy): domain Eukaryota; kingdom Metazoa; phylum Chordata; class Actinopteri; order Salmoniformes; family Salmonidae; genus Thymallus; species Thymallus thymallus. The sequence goes on from CM042382.1 coordinate 5,705,790, forward strand.
GAGATGCAACTATAGACTTCTACAGGACCTGTTGCTGGGCTGTGATCTTTCTGTCCACAGACTGCTGTGGAGCGTACTGCAGCAGACCAGCTGTCTGTCTCTCCAGTGTATTACTAGCTGTAGGAACAGTACTGGTTGTAGTAGGGGTTACACTCGCTCTGGTCTTCGGGATCCCCAAACCACCTGGTAAGATAAATAAACACTGGTCGCTGCTGGATCACTATTATTGGGGAGGGACTATGGATCTGTCTCCATCCATTAGATCATTAGTCACACACGATATCTCAGACAGCACTGGCCCGATTCTGACGAAACCTGGGTGAATGATGCGTGTTTTACAAAATCACACTGATTGACCAGATGGTGGCGCTATAACAAGAGATTGAAAATGCACCCTCACCCCGTTTGAGTCATGAAATGCAGTACAGTACATAAGTCCCTCTCCTCACAAGGCACAAATTTGACTCAGGGACCCGTAAGGTCCGCCATGATGGATTTTCGCCATTTAAAACACTACTCCTCTGGCACCCAATGACCAATCTGCACGAAACTTGATATGTGGCATCTATGGACAAAGGTCTCTCAATGCAATATTTTCCAGACTAGGACCTAAAACAACATTCATGTGGGCGTGGTCTGGCACATAAAGGAGTCAAGGATATTCATATTGTAACAGAATTTGGTACACATATTGCAAACACTGTCAAGACACAACATGTGCAAGAACATTCATATCAACCACACGGTGGTGCTATAACAGGCACATGTTTATATCTCGATCTATTTGACTCACAGAGGGTTGAAATCTGGTACGCATGCTTACGGAAACGAGTCTAGCTACCCCACGTGATATCTCAGACACCACTGACCTGCTTTTGACAAAACTTGGGTGAATGATGAGTCTTGCCATAAAGATCTGTAATTTACAAAATAACACTGATTGGGTGGCGCTGCATCATTCGTATGGACAACATGTTTACTGTTGTCTTGTTTATCCATCTAATGGAGTGCTATTGTGTGCAGTTACTAATATCTGCCACAAGATGGCAGTAAATACTAACCTTCGGTAACATCCTGGGTTTGAAGGCCTTTTTTATGTAACCTTTATTTACTAGGCAAGTCAGTTAAGAACAAATTCTTATTTACAATGACTGCCTAGTAACAGTGGGTTAACTGCCTTGTTCAGGGGCAGAACAACAGATTTTTTACCTTGTCACCTCAGGATTTGATCCGGCAACCTTTCGGTTACGGGCCCAACACTGTGTTGTGAAGACTGGGGCCCTATTAATAAAGCATCTGAGTGTGCTGATCTAAGGTCCCCCTGATACTACTATGATGCTTTGTGGAAAGGAGATGATTGTGTACTACAGGAGGGCCGAGCCACGCCCCCATTCTCATCGACGGGGCTGTAGTGGAGCAGGTTGAGAGCTTCAAGTTCCTAAGTGTCCAAAGAGGCCACGACAGTCGTGAAGAGGCCACGACAACGCGTCTTCCCCCTCAGGAGACTGAAAAGATTTGGCATGGGTCAAAAGATCCTCAAAAAGGTTCTACAGCTGCACCATCGAGAGCATCCTGACAGGTTACATCACCACCTGGTATGGAAATGCTCTGCTCCGACTGCAAGGCACTACAGAGGGTAGTGTGTACGGCCCAGTACATCACTGGGGCCAAGCTTCCTGCCATCCAAGACCACTATACCAGGCGGTGTCAGAGGAAGGCATTTAAAATGTTCTGCTACCGCACGGCAAGCGGTACTGGAGCACCAAGTCTAGGTCCAAAAGGCTTCTTAACAGCTTCTACCCCCAAGCCATAAGACTCCTGAACAGTTAATCAAATGGCTACCTGGACTATTTGCACTCACCCACATTTTTACTCTGCTGCTACTCTGTTTATTATCTATGCATAGTCACTTTACCTACATGTACATATTACCTCAATTACCTCCACTAACCTGTACCCCTGCACACTGACTCTACCGGTACCTCCTGTATATAACCTCATTACTAACCTGTACCCCTGCACAGTGACTCTACCGGTACCTCCTGTATATAACCTCATTACTAACCTGTACCCCTGCACAGTGACTCTACCGGTACCTCCTGTATATAACCTCATTACTAACCTGTACCCCTGCACAGTGACTCTACCGGTACCTCCTGTATATAACCTCATTACTAACCTGTACCCCTGCACAGTGACTCTACCGGTACATCCTGTATATAACCTCATTACTAACCTGTACCCCTGCACAGTGACTCTACCAGTACCTCCTGTATATAACCTCATTACTAACCTGTACCCCTGCACAGTGACTCTACCGGTACCTCCTGTATATAACCTCATTATGTAAGGTCTACACCTGTTGTATTCGGCGCACGTGACATAACATTTGAAATGATACGGATCCCCAGTTCTAATAATGAGGGTTTGTAATGTCCCCTGTAGTAAACCGTATCTGCAGGACAGCGGAAAATGCTACAGGCTTCCTGTGTGATGACAGAGTGACCTGCATCCCGCCCTCTGACCTCTGCAACGGGGTCGTGACCTGCCCCAAAGGAGCCGATGAGGACACACACATGTGCAGTTAGTCACTGTTCCAATAATGTTCTTATTGATTTTCTATTTTAGTAAATTATTTTTTGTTTAACCTTTATTTTGTCAGGGACGCAGACTGAGACCTACAGTCGGAAGTTTACATACACTTAGGTTGAAGTCATTAAAACACATTTTTCAACCACTCCACAGATTTCATGTTAACAAACTATAGTTTTGGCAAGTCGGTTAGGACATCTACTTTGTGCATGACACAAGTAATTCTTCCAACAATTGTATACAGACAGATTATTTCACTATATCACAATTCCAGTGGGTCAGAAGTTTACATACACTAAGTTGACTGTGCCTTTAAACAGCTTGGAAAATTCCAGAAAAATATGTCATTGCTTTAGAAGCTTCTGATAGGCTACTTGACATAATTTGAGTCAATTGGAGGTATTTCAAGGCCTACCTTCAAACTCAGTGCCTCTTTGCTCGACATCATGGGAAAATCAAAAGAAATCAGCCAAGACCTCAGAAAAAACTACACAAGTCTGGTTCATCCTTGGGACCAATTTCCAAACCCCTGAAGGTACCACGTTCATCTGTACAAACAATAGTACGCAAGTATAAACACCATGGGACCACGCAGCCGTCATACCGCTCAGGAAGGAGACGCATTCTGTCTCCTAGAGATGAACGTACTTTGGTGCGAAAAAGGGCTTGACCTTCTATAGAAGAAGCCCATTTTAATTCCCAGCTTCTTTACTAACCCATCAATATGCTTTTTATCTCTCCAGATATTTGTAAGCAGGGACACGATCAATAGATATGTAGATATGTTTTTTAATGCACTCTAGGTAACATATACTTAGTTTTACCTGCATTCAATACTCAGGTCAATAAAGATGTTCTGTAATACAATGAAGGCAGACTGTAGTTCAGATAGAGCCTGGTCAACTGTGGGGCAATAGCATATAAAACAGTATCATCGGCATACAAGTATAGTTTACAATTTGTTTATGGACAAGTCAATATTGTTAATGTAAACAGTACAGGACCCAGAATTCACCCCTGCGGGATGCCTTTTGTTATGTCCAGAAAATCTGATTTAACACCATCAGTACATACACATTGAGTTTTATCTGTCAAGTAATTTTTAAACCAGTTAGATGCAGCCTGGTCTAGGACAATTGAGAAAAGCCTCTGAATTAGCAGTGAGTGATCAACAGTATTGAAGGCCTTTGACAGGTCAATGAAGAGGGCAGCACAATGTTGCCTTTTATCCATACAGTTAACCACATCATTTATAACTAGGGATGCAGCAGAGATAGTGCTATGACCTGGTCTCAAACCCAACTAATATACATTTAGAATACATTTCAAATATAAGAAAGATCTTAGCTGAGAATAAATCAAAGATTATAATATTTTAGCTAGGCAAGAAAGGGCGATTAATAGGTCACTAGGGTCACGACCTTTGTGAAGGGGGAGTACATGGGTCGCCTTCCAAACCTTGGGGAGAGTACCAGATATAATCGTCAGGTTGAACATTTAGGTTGATGATTCAGCAGTCAGGGGGGCAGAGAGCAGCAGCAGAAATGGATCAAGTACATCAGCCCCAGTGGATGTTTTTTCATTATTTTTTTTCAGCAATCTTAAGCAAGGCATCTAGCACATCACAGGTAGTAAATTGATCAAATGAAAACAAAGATTCATTAGAAGTTTACAGGTTAACTGTCAAGTCAGCTAGAGGCTGGCATGGTTTCTCAATCTGAATGAGCTCAGATTGCTCTGAAGAAAACTAAAAGATGGATACAGTGCCTTGCAAAAGTATTCATCCCCCTTGGCTTTTTTCTATTTGGTATTACAACCTGTAGTTTAAATTGATTTTGATTTCATGTAATGGACAAACACAAAATAGTCCAAATTGGTGAAGGGAAATAACATGTTGCTAAAAAAAATAAAAACAGAAAAGTGGTGCCTGCATATGTATTCACACCCTTTGCTATGAAGCCCCTAAATAAGATCTGGTGCAACCAATTACCTTCAGAAGTCACATAATTAGTTAAATAAAGTCCACCTGTGTGCAATCTAAGTGTCACATGATCTCAGTATATATACACCTGTTCTGAAAGGCCCCAGAGTCTGCAACACCACTAAGCAAGAGGCACCACCAAGCAAGCGGCACCATGAAGACCAAGGAGCTCTCCAAATAGGTCAGGGACAAAGTTGTGGAGAAGTACAGATCGGGGTTGGGTTATAAAAAAATATCAGAAACCTTGAACATCCCACGGAGCTCCATTAAATCCATTATTAAAACATGGAAAGGATATGGCATCACAACAAACCTGCCAAGAGAGGGCCGCCCACCAAAACCCACGGACCAGGCAAAGAGGGCGTTAATCAGAGAGGCAACAAAGAGACCAAAGAACCCTGAAGGAGCTGCAAAGCTCCACAGCGGAGATTGGAGTATCTGTCCATATGACCACTTTAAGCCGTACACGCCACAGAGCTGGGCTTTACGGAAGAGTGGCCAGAAAAAAGCCATTGCTTAAAGAAAAAAATAAGCAAACACGTTTGGTGTTCACCAAAAGGCATGTGGGAGACTCCCCAAACATATGGAAGAAGGTACTCTGGTCAGATGAGACTAAAATTGAGCTTTTTGCCCATCAAGGAAAACGCTATGTCTGGTGAAAACCCAACACCTCTCATCACCCTGCGAACACCATCCATCGGCAGGGACTGGGAAACTGGTCAGAATTTAAGGAATGATGGATGGCGCTAAATACAGGGAAATTCTTGAGAGAAACCTGTTTGTCTTCTAGAGATTTGAGACTGTGACTGAGGTTCACCTTCCAGCAGGACAATGACCCTAAGCATACTGCTAAAGCAACACTCGAGTGGTTTAAGGGGAAACATTTAAACGTCTTGGAATGGCCTAGTCAAAGCCCAGACCTCAATCCAATTGAGAATGTGTGGTATGAATTAAAGACTGCTGTACACCAGCGTAACCCATCCAACTTGAAGGAGCTGGAGCAGTTTTGCCTTGAAGAATGGGCAAAAATCCCAGTGGCTAGATGTGCCAAGCATATAGAGACATACCCCAAGAGACTAGCAGCTGTAATTGCTGCAAAAGGTGGCTCTACAAAGTATTGACATTGGGGGGTGAATAGTTATGCAAGCTCAAGTTCAGTTTTTTTTGTCACAACAAAAAATATTTTGCATCTTCAAAGTGGTAGGCATGTTGTGTAAATCAAATGATACAAACCCCCCCCAAAAAATCTATTTTAATTCCAGGTTGTAAGGCAACAAAATAGGAAAAATGCCAAGGGGGGTGAATACTTTCACAAGCCACTGTATATCTTTGACTCTGAATTGTTAAAAAGGTGAGGAATAAGTATGGAGGATACATGTTCTAGAGCCAACGCAGGGTCAGGAGTACAGGAGACAGTGGCCAAATCAGATTAGAACATATGTAAAAACCCTTGAGAAGACTTTTTAAAAAATGTATCTTAATTAAACGATTAGTATTTTGCGGTTTGCTATCTTTAACACATTTAGCAGACGCTCTTATCCAGAACGACTTACAGATTATGCATTCATCTTAATGACAACCACATATCAGTCATAAAACATGTTTCCATCCAGTCTGTGTGTGTAATGTCATACTGTAGGTTTCGGTACAATTGTATAAATGCCGACAGATCATTTGTTCGTTTGACATGGTGGGATTTTTTTGTGTAGGTGGAATGTATTATGCGAGAAATAGCAGTAGAAATAGCCTTTATGTGCAAACATTGATACAATTACCATCATATCAAAATGACCTTGGAGTCACGCGATGATATGGTGTGTGGTCCTGCAGCCTGGGTCATCCCACTACCAATCGGGAAACCATGCAGTTTATTAGGCTACAGGTGGAATAAATTATGGTAAACTTCACAGGGTGGTGAAAGTGCACTGTGATCTTTGATGCTCCTTTCTAATAAATATAGAGGGTCTTATTCTGGTGACACGATGATCGGCATCATGTATCTGTTGGCTAGGGCGGCTGCAAGACCAGAGTAGTCACAACGGTCTGAGACAAAATTATCGGTAGAGTTGAAAATGCGATAGAAACATATTGAACTTTAGATTTTTATTTGGTACATAAAAACTTTGGCGAAAAGGTAGATTTTGTGAGAACTACGTCATCAGGCACTGGTTGTTATCTGCAACACAAGGCCATTTGGTAGAAAAACACCACTGGTGAGAAAATTGAGAAACACCACTGGTGGGGAAATTGAGAAACACCACTGGTGGGGAAATGCGCATATTTTCTTTGTATTCCAGAATATTTGCATGAAAATCTGTCGCCAATTAGATATAAAGATAGATATTGTAAGTAAAACGTTTCCTCAATAAAGTAGCTTTCAGCAAAGGGGTACTTTCCTAAGTACCCCTGTAGTTGGGCTAAGAACTCCAGGAGTACTAGAACCTCAGGTTGAGAACCGCTGCTCTAAGTAAACATGTCCAAACCTTTCCTTTCAGGTGATCTCCCCAACAACCTTCCAGGGGGTCTCGTGTTTCGATGTGGAAACCCTCAGTTCTGGGTCTTTACTGACAAGAAGTGTAACAACTTCAACGACTGTGGGGACTGCTCTGATGAGATTGGACCCTGTGAGTTGTATTATACAAATGGCCTAGTCAAATGTAATGCTGTAGTCGTAGCCTATCAGATTACCCTCATATGAACACTTAATTCAATATCAATAAATTGTAATACGAGTGTTCAACAAGATTCTCTTTTTTAAAACATCTCTTAAGACTGTTCTGTTACGGTCTAAACGGTATGAAAATGCTTGAGTTGAATAATGCCAGTCAATGGTTGTTTCCCTTGCTGTCCAGTAACCTCTTCATACACAAAGGAGGGATTCGTTATTTGCTCCATAGCAACCAGGCTGAACTCATGTTCTGTCTGTTCAGATCATTTCACTCCCCTAGCTTTAGACACATGGGCTGTCAGAACCTGCTTCTATTGGTTTTAATGCTTCAAGGGAGTATAGTGAAGTACCCCTTATCTCTCATATAAGCCTGTCTCCCTTCATGTAGGTGAAGTACAGTATATAAATGACTGGGTCATTTGTCAATGTTTATGTTCCTCCCAATTATATCTGGAGAGTTAACTTCCTTGCAATTGCTTGAATAAACTTTTTTTTTTTTTTTTTTTCAAACTGCCTGATCCTTGGATCAAGTTTTTCTTTAACAAGAAACGTTTTCAGTATCAAATTGTATGTAATAGACTGTTTACCAAGATCCTCTATATTCAGACATGCACAGTGACAAAGAGGTGCCTCTGCTTTACATCTCCCCTCTACAGATGCTGGATGTGACCCCTGTGGTGTGGACTGGTGGTCCTGCATACCAGTGGACTCCCAGTACTGTTCCTGTATCCCTCGCGGTCTATGCCGTGACGGACGCCAGCAATGCTACGACTGGTCTGACGAGTACACCTGCCCCAAAAGTTTAACCTGCTAGGCTGACTGCCACATCCATCCCCCTCCCCTAATGTCTGAACCAAATCAAAGGTGTGTACTCTGGCCATGTGTACATTCTGTCACCAGAGACTGCATCCACCCAAATGATCAGAATCTTGAACAGTTACAATAATAACATACTTTTATTTGTAAAAATTTGCAAACAAAAAAAAGCCACCAAAGCTAACCTCTGCTAGATGCATGACATCGGGAAGAGCTAAATTGAGCAGTGCAGTGCCACGCCCCCATGAACACATTTGGAGACAGTGTACCTCGGCTACGGAGAAGGTGCGGACAGAGAAAGAGGCAAAGCATCAGTAACTGTTGAGCAGATCCAAGTCCTCTGCTGTGAGAGCTGGTGAAGAAGAAGAAGAAGCCCGTTTAGCAGGAGTGCTGTGATGACCACTGTCCCCGACCTGGTGTTTACCAGGCCTCTTCTTGTTCTGTGAACAGGGTTTTACATGTCCGTTGGTGGCCCCTGTGATTTCAATGCTGTTGAGTGACGAGGGCTTAATTTGTCCACTTTTAGTCCCTGTGCATTGGGTCTGATGTGTGCTTGTTGATGGTTTATAAAAATGTATCCTCTCCCTGGTCTTATCTTGTTCTGTATCCTGGATCAGAGGTGATGCGCTCAGGATTCCTCGGACAAACTTCTCTCTGCCAACTGAAGAGCAAATAGTATTTGTCTTGTTTACAACAACAGCATCTGTACTGACAGCCGGTTCTTGTTTACAACAACAACAGATTTGGCTGAAGAACATACAGATCCGGACCTGACTAGCTTTGAAATGGTCTTTCATTAAAATAGTGATGTAAATACTAAGGATGTTAACACTTACAAAAGCGAATAGCTGATGTTCTTGACTCTTGGACCTTCTTTGGTTTGGGGAGTTCTGTTGCACTCAACTCCCAGCAGTTTACTACCTGTCACAAACATTCATGCCATTCAAATAAAACAAGTTATCAATAAACTACTTTAATACCATGAATGTGTTTTACAGCAAGAGTGTTACCTGTTCTGCCCAGCCCTGTGTTTTACAGCAAGATTGTTACCTGTTCTGCCCAGCCCTGTGTTTTACAGCAAGATTGTTACCTGTTCTGCCCATGAATGTGTTTTACAGCAAGATTGTTACCTGTTCTGCCCATGAATGTGTTTTACAGCAAGAGTGTTACCTGTTCTGCCCAGCCTTGTGTTTTACAGCAAGAGTGGTCGAAGGCCTCCAGTTGTTTCTCAGACAGGACCAACCCCATTGTGTTCCTCAGGGTCTGCTTGAATGACAGGCCAACCTGGGAATCAAATAGTATACATTTCACTCTCAGTTCCATTAGGGATCAGTGGTGCCATCTCGTGGAAGATATGTTACATGTCAAACTTAGTGGCACCAGGGGAAAATGTTAGTCTGGAGCCCTGGTCTTGTGACAGGAAGAAATACAGAGCAAAACCTGCTCACCTTTATGTTAGTTCCTGATACATCAAGACCTTGTAGCTTTGGGAGGCATGTGAGATATCCAACTGCCTTCTCAGTGATAGGGTTGTCTGTTGGGAAGAGGTAAGTGAAAACAACTGGTTTAGGGCTATGTGGGTCCCCTGGACCATCTAGCTTAGTCTTATCTAAGGCTTCCTGTCCTTGTCTTCCCTCCATCCTCACTAGCTAGAAAGAACAGGACATCCCTAAGAGGAATCTCCTTTCACGATTCAGATGTCCTTCCTAGCCGTGCAAATGAAGGTAAGGAAGAGACTAGGATGCCATGCTATACTATTGAGATACCCCCTTAACAGGTCTCATTACTAGAGACTCACAGGACATGTCTCATTACTAGAGACTCACAGGACAGGTCTCATTACTAGAGACTCACAGGACAGGTCTCATTACTAGAGACTCACAGGACAGGTCTCATTACTAGATACTCACAGGACAGGTCTCATTACTAGATACTCACAGGACAGGTCTCATTACTAGAGACTCACAGGACATGTCTCATTACTAGAGACTCACAAGACATGTCTCATTACTAGAGACTCACAGGACATGTCTCATTACTAGAGACTCACAGGACATGTCTCATTACTAGAGACTCACAGGACATGTCTCATTACTAGAGACTCACAAGACATGTCTCATTACTAGAGACTCACAGGACATGTCTCATTACTAGAGACTCACAGGACATGTCTCATTACTAGAGACTCACAGGACAGGTCCAGTATCTGAAGGTGTCTCAGCCCCCTCCTCATCATCCTGACAGGGGCTGTCAGTCTCTGGAGACCCTGGTCCGACAGACTGTTACCACCCAGGGACAGCTGGACCAGGCTACTGAGAAACAGGAGAGAAGAACTACAATTGGACCAGGCTGCTGGGGAGACACAGACACAGGAATAACTTGACAAGGAAGTTGATACTCAGCACGCAGATCGAAAGGTTAGGCATGGGGATCTAAATTGGTTGAGGTTAGGATTGGGGGGGGTTTGGTTAGAACTGCCACCCAGAACCATTTGAAATCTGCCTGCCTCACCTCTACCTTCGTGCCATTTGTGCGGTTGTCTGTACCCAATAATGTTTGTACCCTGTTCTGTGCTGCTGCCGTGTTGTGCTGCTGCCGTGTTGTGCTGCCGCCGTGTTGTGCTGCTGCCGTGTTGTGCTGCTGCCGTGTTGTGCTGTGTTTCTGCAATGCTTTGTTGTTGTCGTAGGCATCTCTTTATGTATTGTTATGTTGTCCCTCTTGTTGTGATGCGTGTTTGGTCCTATATTTTTATTTATTTTATTTATATTTTTTATCCCAGCCCACATCCCCGCAGGATGCCTTTTGACTGTCGGTAGGCCGTCATTGTAAATAAGAATTTGTTCTTAACAGACTTGCTTAGTTAAATAAAGGTTAAATAAAATAAATAATGCCAGGGTCAATCACACACTAGCAGTTAATCAGGCATTGTACTGTACAATAGAACAAAAAGTATTCATACCTGGACAATGCATCTGATGTGAGATGTTGGAAGATGTCGTGGCTGTCTCCCAGTCTGCAGCCAAAGAGATCCAGGCACTTCAGACTGTGAAACGTTTTGATCTCATCCAGCTTTTCAGCCAGCAAGGGAAACCTGTAGGGGGGAAAAAAGGCAACAAGTAGCCAGCCCATTTATGAACTGTCCATGAAGTGCATCGCAAGTTCCTAAATGGGCTGTAGGTTACATAATGTTGGTGGTACTACAAGGAGGGTGTTAATAACCAAGCGGGTTAATCAAGCCTTACCTATGTCGTAAACAAAGTGACCCGAGCACTATGTCGCCGTATGCATCACTGAACAACTGTAGAGCCCTGGGCGCTGCATCAGGATCTGAGAATATCTGTTTTTCCTCCGCGGCGGCGAATAGTCTGTCCCCTACTTGTTCAGGGAATCCTTCGAGTGAATCGACATGGTGGATGTTGTACGCTACAAACAGCAGAGAGATGTCGTAGAGGGATTTGGGAGTGTACCTCAAACTGCCTTCGTTGTTATAGGTGAAGACGAAGTGCTCCTTTTTCAACGCAAGGGGGTTTGTTGTTCTGTGTGATGATGATGATGAAGGCGCCTTCGTCTCCGCGAGCACAATGTTATTGACGCGACGAAGCTGTCCTCTCTCGCGCACATATACCATGCCAGAGTCAATGTCACCCATTTTATAAGACTTCACTACGAATTAACGCCTTTCCACGCATTCATCTAGCTACAGTAGCTAACCATCGAGTCGTTTTCACAAAAGTTACTAACAAGATGCTCGATTCTGCCGCCAGCTTCCGTTAATAATTCTGTCTGCACCCGGCCTGCCTAAAATGACGTCTAGGGTAAATGTATTAATTCGTCCTTCACAATAAAGGTCCCTCATGTAGAGAACCTACTGTACAATTAATTAAACCCACTTTTGCTCCCTCAATTTAGTACAACGATACTTCAACATACAACAATAAAACTCACAACAGATAAGTTACTAAAGACAACAAATACAAGAGGACTTAACTATAAACTGAAGTTGTATTATAAACGTCAGTTGAAACATTAAACAGTCATAGGAAAGAAAGTTTCTTATAAACTTTTTTTTTTTTTATAACAGAATAGTTAATGAACTCAAGTGAAGTTTGCTACATCTACAAAATATAATATAAATGTATGACAACTTAGAGGAACATTGGACTAGATCAGGGATGAGGAACTTTAATGGGGGTGGGGCCACACAAAAGAATCTGTGCTCCTTTAGTAAAGGTCAATCAAAGCTGAATCAATGTCTCGGGAAGATCACATAATGATTCATTAGTATTCTACATAACAGAACCAAATATAATAGCATAGTATAACATTACTGGTACAACAAAAACACCCCCTTTATCATTTCTAATGAGATTTTAGAATGGAATAGTCAAACATTTTGGATTGAAACAAAATACAGGAAGGCTTTTATAGTTTGTTAACACTCTCTGCTCTAAAGCATGAAACACACCGAGTATCTCACTACCGGTTCTTATCACAGTGGGAGGCCGTTCCTTCTCTTGCTAGAACAAAAGCGTTGCAGCCGACCAATGATGTGTATAGACCCTGGATGACTGACAGGGGGCGCTGTACTGAAGCCACATCACAGCCGTCTTGTCACTCCTCCATTGTAAAAAAAAAAAAAAAAAAAAAGGCGGAGGCCGATGACACAATAGATCACCCATCAGACAAACCCCTGCAAACTCCTTGAATGACCAACTCCAGATATGTCTAAAAAACATAATTTTGCTAAAAGAACATATGTAAATATACAGTTGAAGTCGGAAGTTTACATACACCTTAGCCAAATACATTAAAACTCAGTTTTTCACAATTCCTGACATTTAATCCAAGTAAAAATGCCCTGTTTTAAGTCAGTTAGGATCACCACTTTATTTTAAAATTGTGAAATGTTGATTTATTTCAGCTTTTATTTCTTTCATCACATTCCCAGTGGGTCAGAAGTTTACATACTCTCATTAGTATTTGGTAGGATTGCCTTTAAAATTGTTTAACTTGGGTCAAACGTTTCAGGTAGCCTTCCACAAGCTTCCCACAATAAGATGGGTGAATTTTGGCCCATTCCTCCTGACAGAACTGGTGTAACTGAGTCAGGTTTGTAGGCCTCCTTGCTCGCACACACCTTTTCAGTTCTGCCAACAACGTTTCTATAGGATTGAGGTCAGGGCTTTGTGATGGCCACTCCAATACCTTGACTTTGGTCATTATGGCCAAACAGTTCTATTTTCGTTTCATCAGACCAGAGGACATTTCTCCAAAAAGTACAATCTTTGTCCCCATGTGCAGTTACAAACCGTAGTCTGTCTTTTTTATGGCGATTTTGGAGCAGTGGCTTCTTCCTTGCCGAGTGGCCTTTCAGGTTTTGTTGATATAGGACTCGTTTTACTGTGGATATAGATACTTTTGTACCTGTTTCCTCCAGCATCTTCACAAGGGCATTTGCTGTTGTTCTGGGATTGATTTTCACTTTTTGCAACAAAGTACATTCATCTCTAGGAGACAGAACGCGTCTCCTTCCTGAGCGGTATGACGGCTGCGTGGTCCCATGGTGTTTTAACTTGCATACTATTGTTTGTACAGATGAACGTGGTACCTTCAGGTCGTTTGGAAATTGCTCCCAATGATGAACCAGACTTGTGGAGGTCTACAGTTTTTTTTCTGAGGTCTTGGCTGATTTCTTTTGATTCTCCCATGATGTCAAGCAAAGAGGCACTGAGTTTGAAGGTAGGCCTTGAAATACATCCACAGGTACACCTCCAATTGACTCAAATGATGTCAATTAGCCTATCAGAAGCTTCTAAAGCCATGACATAATTTTCTGGAATTTTCCAAGCTGTCTAAAGGCAGTCAACTTAGTGTATGTAATCTTCTGACCCACTGGAATTGTGATATAGTGAATTATAAGTGAAAGAATCTGTCTGTAAAAAATTGTTGGAAGAATTACTTGTGTCATGCTCAAAGTAGATGCCCTAACCAACTTGACAAAACGATAGTTTGTTAACATGAAATCTGTGGTGGTTGAAAAATGAGTTTTAATGACTTCAACCTAAGTGTATGTAAACTTCCGACTTCAGCTGTATATATAAAGTTTACCAAGCTACCAATTAATTCACGTTGAAAGAAGTTAAAGAAACTAAAGTTACTCATGTAACCACGGTTCTATGAGCCAGGGACTATGCTAGTCACTCAATGGGATATCCTTCCGCCTGGCGGCAGGATGAGTTGAGAATATCAGGGTAATTCCGTGATGCCCCCGGTGCATGTCAACCTAGCAAACCAGACCCGTGTGAAGCTAGCCACAATAAAGATTAGTCATAATAGTGGGATTTGAGACAAATAGTGGAATAATGCCATATTTGGACTAGATCACGCTAAACAAGGATGGAATGATGGTGAATAAATTAAACAAAAGACAATTAGTTAATTTGAAAAGTAAGAATCTGTTAAATCGCACAGTGAATGTATTAGACTACAGAATTGAATTGGGGGTATACTTATTTCACTGTACAGCCTTGCATATGGATATTGGGTCCATGAAATAGGGTATCAGCCTACTCAGGGACACCCACAGAACATAAGTGAAATATGAGCGCCGTAGCATTTATTGCGGGACTTTGACACCGGTGTAAACTGAGGCAAATTAACTAAATTGTCATTAGTTTCATTTATATAACAACATTCCAGCCATTATTCCACTATTTGTCTCCATTTGCATCGGTTTCAATAGGGAACTTTTATTTTGAAGGCAAACCGCAAATCCCACTATTGTGGCTAATCCTTATTGTGGCTAGAGTTATAAAGGTTTGTCTAGCTGGCTAATTGTCACATTTTTGTTACCTTAAATACTAGAAAAGTGAGCACCAAATTTGCAAGGGCAGAAATAGGAATCTCTTATAAAGATGTTTGTTACTGTCAATAAGTAAAACAGTGAACCCACTTGATTGACACATTCAGAATTGTACATTTATTTAAAAATACACCAGCAGAAACAAAAACAAAGCAAATTTAGTGTGTTTTGAGCACTGGTGTAAACATTTTTTGGGGGAGATACTCTACTCATTGAGTACGGTTAAATGCACACAATAATGCAATTATTGTGCATAGTCAGATTAATGTAATAATTGGATTAAAACATTTACATGCTTTGCAAGAATAACCATTTCCCTAATTATCCTGTTTACATGGACATCTTAAAATCAGGCTACCTGATGGCAGTGATAAATGCAGAAAAATCTAAATAAACATTCTACATCAGTGACCATGCTATTTTTGGGAAGCATATTTGATTTGAGTAAGGACATAGATAGATAGATAGGTACTTTATATATAACGTTTGTATGCGAAAACGACTTCTAAGACGCATACATTCAGTTGTTCCAAACTCACTTTACTCACGCTAAAGAGCGAGGCTTGCTCGGCTGGTGCTAGCACATGCGCAGATCAAATACACCGGTGGAATGCTGATTATGCCAGGCACCACACGCTAGTATTCACTCATACTATGCAATGCCTTTTTATAGCTTTTTGCACTCCAGACTTCTTGTATTTTTATACTTTTTCATTCTGCCGCACTATGTATCGTGTATATGTCTTTTGTGTATTTCGTTCAGGCATTTTGCACCTGTCCTGTGTTTTTTCGTAGCTGCTTGAAAAATAAATCCCCCCCCCCCCGGGTATCAATCAAGGTACCTACCTACCTACCTACCTATCAATCTATCAGGGATTTTGAATGTAGACAAATACATTTTTTTTTTTACAAATATGCAAATCAGGCAATATCTCATTAAATATGCGCACACCACATACATTAATTTTTCTGGAGAATTTTCTCTCTTGATTTTCATTTTGCTAAAACAATCCAGGTCCAGAACAGATTGTGGATAAAAACTTTTTTCATCTTTCTATCTGTAAAATGATATCATTTGAAAGGAAAAACTTCTGTGGAAATGTGAAATGAATGTAACATTCGATCTGGTAAAACATAATACAAAACAAAAAAACGTGTTTTCTATTTAATCATCTTTGAACTGTAAGAGAAAGGCCAGACAGTGATGTGGAATTCTATGTGTTATTTAATGTTGTCCAACAGATGGCAGCAGTGTGTGTGCAATGTTTCAGACTGATCCAGTGAAGAATGACATCACTACACAATATTTTGTATGAAGTATGCCAGGAGTTTTCCCAAATGTTCCAAATTGGTCAATGTATACATTTAAGTACAAAACTATAGAGAACATACAAAAATGCTATAGTAATACATTTTTTTAGTTAACACACTCCCAGGAATGACATACATGATGGATCATTAGCTTCCCTACAGAAAATACACTAACCTTCACACATCTAGATGGCCAGGTGGGGGGGGTTGGGGCCAGAGACAACAGTGGGGTCAAACTGTAGAACCCAGTTCCTACATTTTAATATAAAAATTTATTTTTCAAATAAAACTACACTACATTTAAATCTCTGGGACCCTCAGGATGAGAAATCAGAGCAAGATTACAGAATGTAAGTACATTATTTACCTTCAGAGGTGAATGTACCAAACAAGTTCCTGTGATAAGTGTTTTGTTGTGCACTCTCCTCAAACAATAGCATGGTCTTTTTTTTTTTTTTGCTGAAATAGCTACTGTAAATTGGACACTGCAGTTAGCTTAAATTCTTATTAATCTTTCTGGCCAAATAAGACGTGTCTATGTCCCGGAATGTTGGCTGTTGTTTACAACGCCATTCTAGTCACATATTGCATATTGAGCAGCAACCGTTCCGGTATAGGGACACCGATCCTGTCTGTGCATGTAAACATACCCATTGAGTAAAAGGCAACCCTACCATCAAGGTCTTCACACACACAAAAAATAATAAAAAGATACGTAGCTTACATGTGAAATTGGATCAATGATCCATACGTTTGATGCAGGAGAACAAAAACATTGAATAATGTTAGTTTTTTCTTAAATGTGATGCATTGTCATCTCTACCCTTTGTGCTGTTGTCTGTATCCAATTATGTTTGTACCATGTTGTCATGTTTCATTGCTACCATGCTGTGTTGTCATGTGTTGCTGCCTTGCTATGTTGTTGTCTTAGGTCTCTCTTTATGTAGTGTTGTTTTGTCTCTCTTGTCGTGATGCGTTTGGTCCTATATTTATATTTTATTTATTTTTAATCCCAGCCCCCGTCCTCGGAGGCCTTTTGGTAGGCCGTCATTGTAAATAAGAATTTGTTCTTAACTGACTTGCCCAGTTAAATAAAGGTTAAATAAATAAAAAATAAATAAACTTTTTTAAAAATATATAAATTATTGGAGAGATACCGGATGACAAAATGTTCATTTTCCATAGCCCCAGCATTTGACTATCTTTAAACAAAGTTTACTGGAAAAAATCATATCAAACAAATATGTAGTCTTATCATCACAGCTTAGTTCTAAACTGTTGCAACACAACAATCTTGTTACCAATAGCAGCCAAATGTCCCATACTCATGAACTAGTGTTGATTGAGTTTTGCTGAGGACGAAACAACTTTCAGTAAGGGTCCGTCCCAAATTATAATCCATTTCCTATATAGTGCACTACTTTTGACCAGAGACCTATGGGCCCTGGTCAAAGGTCGTGTAGGGAACAGGGTGCCATTCGGAACGCAAACAAAGACTCTTTGGCCCTTGATTAACCTACAGTATATGAAGTCTCTGATTAACCTACAGTATATGAAGTCTCTGATTAACCTACAGTATATGAAGTCTCTGATTAACCTACAGTATATGAAGTCTCTGATTAACCTACAGTATATGAAGTCTCTGATTAACCTACAGTATATGAAGTCTCTGATTAACCTACAGTATATGAAGTCTCTGATGAGCTTTCAAGCTGCTCTTCTGAGTGAAACTCTTACCACATATCTCACAGCTGTAGGGCTTCTCACCAGTATGAGTGTGCTGGTGTCTTTCAAAATGACTATGGCGATCAAAACTCTTTCCACAAAAGGAGCATATGAAACATCTATTTCTTGTGTCGTCTGTGGTGGCACTGGCACTGGCACTGCTGCCCTCTGTACTGTCAAAACTGTCTATACCAAGGGCAAATAAAATGCCCTGTTGACTGTAGTTTGGTTCTGTGATGTACTGTCTCATTGCTGTTCCCTCTACAGGTAGTGATGGCACCCGGTCCTGAAACCTGGGTAGTACTGTCCCATCACCATCCTCCCTGTTCCTTGCATGTAGAGCCAACCCTGCATACTGCTCTTCCTCAATCATATCCAGCTCGTCTTTCTCATCCTGATAAGACAAGTGTTCAAGTTCCACCTGTCTAGAAGCTGAAGTATAGAACCCGTGGTGCAGCCCATCAAAAGGACTGGGATGGTATTTGACACTGGGTGAAACAGGATGGGAATTCTGCTGCTTTGTCGCATCGGAGGAGCAACCTGGATGTACAGACCCAGACTCAGTATCAATGTGCCCCTCTGTGAAAGATCTACACAGCTGACTCTCCCTCTCATCCATGACATACTCTGGGCCGTCCTGATAACCTGGCCGCTCTGTGCTTTGTTGGTGTTGAGGTCCTGACGGACTGAGTATCTGTGATTCAAACTGCTTCTCCTGCTCTGCTTTCCCCACCAACCCCTGCCCCCTGCCCTCCTCACTGTGCCCAGAGATAGGCTGTGCTTCAGCAGGTGAGGGCTGATCCCTTGGTTCCTCAGGGTTTTCTGAGGGTCCAAGATAAACATCAGGCTTCTTATCGTCAAGCAGAGGTTGTCCCGTTAGCATGTCAGCACCGTCTGCTTGACAGGAAAAGAGTATCAAGTTTTTTAGCATAGAATTTAACAACATGGCAATCCAAACAATTCTAGATAGGTACTTTATTGATCCCAGAGGGGACATTTCTTAATTAACTGTTTAACTTCATCTTAAACCACTGATAGAGAACGGGGAAACACTTTGTATGCATCCCAAATGGCACCCTATTCTGTATGTAGTGCACTACTATTGATATGAGCCCTTTGGGCCCTGGTCAAACGTAGTACACTATAAAGGGAATAGGTTGCCATTAAGGACGCAGCCTTCTATAATTATATAACAGGCACTTCTGAGTTAAACTTTTCCATGTATTAAAAGTATGAAAACAGGAATATTATTCTCGTTTCTTACCTCTGTGAGTTTTCAGATGCCCCTTGAGACTACCCTTCTGGTTGAAACACCTTCCACATAGGTCACAACTATACGGTTTCTCACCCGTATGAATTCGCTGGTGCCTTTCCAGATGACCAACACGCTCAAAAACCTTCCCACAGAATGAGCAGATGAAGCACTTCTTGTCCTTGGTGACTCCTTGGAAGGTTTTCACTTTCCTTGGAAAACTAGAGAAGATGGACGGATGGTTCAGGGAAGCCTCGTCCATGCCCTGTGAGTTTGGCTGTACTGTACCGTCACTTGCTATCAAGCGTGTGTCTGAAGGTCCATAATGTTGCTGTCTGAACTGTAAAATCATATCCTGGCTGACATCTACATATGGTTTCCCTGGAAATGAAGCACTGCTGAATGACGCTGCCGCCATTCCTGGGGCAAGAGGTACAGGAGAGTGATCAGGGAGACACTGGGAGTTCTGACCTGAACTGCTGAAATATTCTGAATTGCTCGTCTCCATATCATTGTCTGCTTGTGAACCGGACATCCACGGCTGGCTGTCTCTCTCGTACATTGACAGTTCCTCATCCAGTTGCTGTTCTGCTTTATGATCCAGTGTCTTGGACGCATCCTCCTCCTCCCCTGGCTCAGACTTCACAGGCAACTGATTAGCAGTTTGGATCACTTCGTGCTTTTCGTTGCACTGCTCTTCCACAGACAGACGTCTATCCAGGGGAGGCTTCTCTTCGTTGTTATCTAGTCCGTCCATTGATACTGTGTGGAAAGATCACATCTGATTAATAGATAATATTGATGCATCGGTCGTGTCCTAAATAGCACCCTACGGGCTCTGGTAAAAAAGTAGTTCACTACATAGGGAACAGCGTGCCATTTGGGATGCATGCATGGAATTTTTATGTCCAATAATAACTAGTGTACCATCGGACGTCATTATCTAGTGATTCTAGTATCTTACCTCTGTGAGTCTTCAGATGCCCTTTGAGGCTACCCTTCTGGTTGAAACACCTTCCACATAGGTCACAACTGTACGGTTTCTCACCCGTATGAATTCGCAGATGCCTTTCCAGATGACTGTAACGTTCAAAACTCTTTCCACACAATGTGCAAATGAAGTGTTTATTAACCTGGAAAAATCTCTTGGTTCTCACTCTCCTTGCAGTATTATAATTTGGGCCGGAACCCAATACACTTCGAGGGTCTGGGTTTGACTGTACTGTGCCGTCGCTTGTTCTCCTGAGCGCGTCTGACTGACGATAATGTTGTTGCTGTCTGAGCTGTAAAATCATATGCTCTCTGACATCTGACTCTAAATATGGTTTCCCTGGAAACGAAACACTGCTGCATGATGCTTCTGCCATTCTGGAAGTTCCAGCAGAGTGATCAGGGAGACACTGTGAATTCTGTTGTGTACTGGACATCCACGGCTGGCTGTCTCTGTCATACGTTGACAGTTCAGCATCCAGATGATCCTCGTCTTCTCTCCCTGTAGTCTGCTCTTCCTGTTCACCCTCCCCTGGTGGCTCAGTCTTCACCGGAGTCTCATCCGCAGGTCGAACACCTTCATCCTTTTCATTACCATCTTCCTCAGGCTGCAGTTTCTCAAGCGAGGTCCTCCCAACACAAGTGGTACCGCTTTTACCAGGCCCTGTGGAAATTAATAACCATTGTATGTCAGTATTCAAAATCATTCATTGTTTGATTTAATAGTAATCTAAATGGATTTGTGCATGTGGGCGGTTGTTTCAAAGAAGGGTTGTAATGGTTTGGAATAATTCCTACTATCATGATAGTGAGTAAGCCTTGTCCAAGCCAGAACAGCCCATAGGGCAGGAGCGTCCCGATTCTATAGCAAGATGTACAAGTGCGTTGAAGGGTTAAATTGGACCCACATAGAATTTTCCACAGCCAACAGCAAAAGCAGACAACCTCATAGCAGAATAGTTGAACTATTCAATTGTTCAGCCTGTCTCATTCTATGAGAGAAAATAATACTCCTCTAGAGGTTCATTCAAATTGGAGTGCCGCCCAGAGAAAGAGGTATGCATGCCCAGTCATTGTCGCCTACAATATTTTAAATATAGTTGTGGGAAAACCCACCACTGAAAGTATGGCCACTTAAAACAAGATGATCACTGAGCTTTCTAGTGTTACTAAGCTACACTTATTTCTCAAATCCAAGAAATGTGTAAAATGCACCATTTATTAACCTGAGTTTTTAGCAGCGTCATGGTTTATGCCCGTTATTGGGTGCCAATGGCGTTGAATGAGTAGGGCTAAATGTGACAAGAGTCAGGTGTAACAGCAAGGCCTACATTATATTCACAGTACATGATCCTTGGTTGGCTGGCCAGTGGAACACTTTTTTGGGGACATTAGAGTCATCAATATGTTGCTATAACTAGCAACAGGATAGCCTGTTTAGACTTTAGAGTTTGATCTAGCTAATGATCAGCCTATTTATTTACAGCTACTATGTTGCTTCAGGTGATGATGATTATTGCTAGATAGCACACCTGCCTGATAATATGGACCAATATGTTAAATTGGGCTCCTTTCTGGAGGGGGGAAATTATATTTGAGATGTCAGAATCATTTTTTAAAAAACCTTCTCAGAGTCATTCTCCCCCCCCAATACTGTTAGGTCTCTCTGCAACCCATTGAGAGAATCCTGATTGCATCACTGCCTGGTATGGCAACTGCTTGGCATCCGACCATAAGGCGCTACAGAGGGTAGTGTGTACGGCCCCAATACAACACTGGGGCCAAGCTTCCTACCATCCAGGACCTATATACTAGGTGGTGTCAGAGGAAGGCCCAAAAAATTGTCAAAGACTCCAGTCACCTATCTATCTCTGTTCTCTCTGCTATATTTAGTCAATATTTTCTTAACTATTTCTTGAACTGACAAAAAAATGTGATTTGAACCCCCAGCGCACCCCAAAACTAGGGACACCCTATCTCCCAAATCAACCACTAAGTACACCACCTGGACAGGATACTAGTCTGTTGTAGGGCTTTACTCCTACTTAATGCAAGTGCCAAACATAGTCTTTGTTCAAATCAATGATTTGTATGTACACTAGATGACTGATAGGGGGCGCTGTGTTGAAGCCTCCGTGTCTCCATTTTGGCAATCCCCACCATTGTAAATAAATAATTTTGGAAGACATAGAAAGGCATTTATTAATGTCTACATTCATTTTTGCTACATGTATTTTATTACAGACACTTTAGTTCATACTTTTAAATTATGTGAACTAAAAAAATTTAATAAAAATACATAACGAATTCTTTAAAGTATTGTTTTTTTTAGATTACCAATGTTACTGTGCACACTACAACAACTAAATACTTAAATGCATGTAATTCTGTCTTTGAAACTTTTAATTGAAATACTGTTGAATTCCAGTCATTCCAATGGAGGACTGCTCCTACTGGGGAGTGCCAATAAGGCCGACCGGTGGTTTCAAACCCTCTCAATGGCCAAAAAAATAACATTAGCAATCCAGGACTATATATACACACACGTCATTCAAACCTTGTAATTTCAGGGTGTAGGCCTGCACTCTAACCACAAGGCCACTGAGTTGGTTATAATTATTGTCATTCCTCTCCCATCCCATTGGGAAGTCAGAGATCTGATTGGAGGACATGAGGCCTTCAGACTGCAAATGATTATCCCTGAGCTTAGTGCCGTGAGAAGGCTGATTAAATAAACCAAACTACATTGTTTACCTGTGAAATGGTAATGCGTATTGCCAGACGACGAATGTTAGCTATTGATAACTGCTGATTGATAGTAAAAGTAACTACTACTACGTCGACCCACCTCTCCCAAGATTCTCAGCAGCGACTGATCGACCATGATGAATGCGTCTTCGAGCTTGGATCCCTCGAGCTCTTCGAAGCTCGCTGTCAAGTTGTTGTACATTCTTTTTCAGGACGTTGATTTCATTTTCCCGTCGACACATTTCCACACGTAACACAACTATTCCATCGTCGACTACTTTGCTAATTTCTGCAACCGCAGTTTTAGAAAGTACCTCTATGATGGAAGCGATCTGAGCGCGGAGAGAAACAATGCTCAACATTTTCAGATGTTTGTGAAAACAGAGCTCTGACTTCTGCAGAATTTTAAAACTTTGTTTCTAAGTAATATGCTTCTGGTGGTTAATAATCTGTTTTGAATATGCTAGCAACAATATGACCCGTGCAGTTATGTGCTGATAGCTGCATGCACAGTTGTGAAGCAGGCGAGGCAAGGGTAACTAAGTACTTCCGGGTCACGGATTTTTTTTTTTATCATTCAGAATAAGAGTCCATCCAGCTGTCCAGTACAGCGGTAAAGACAGTTTCATGTTGAATATTCGACGTATATTCGCGCTTTCAAACCTCAATAGCTTTCAACCCACTTGAGCCACAGACTCCAAATAAGTGTAATGATTTTCACGATTTAGACATTCATTCGCTTTTCAAAGCTAATACACATGTGGAAATGTGAGCAACATTTTGTATTCCTAGTTGAATTAGTTACGGAGCGTAAACAAAGTACACACTATTTTTTACATTAGAATTTCAATAGCTACTTGGTCATGTGACCTACTGACCTCAACCAAGGTTCAGAATGTCCACTGAATATCCTTCTATATTTCACACCGTTTAGTTTGTCTATTTTCATCTCACTCAATTTTACATGAATATTTCAAAAGGGTAAATTTCAATAGCTCCTTGGTCGTGTGACCTACTGACCTCAAACACGGTTCAGAATGTCCACTCAGTGGGCCTACACATTGCACACTGTTTAGTTTGTCCATTTTCATCTCACATGTTTTTACATTGTTATTATTTTTCTAATTTCATTGCTGCACAGTGGACACCCACACCCAGAAGTCATTTTTGGGTAAAGAGAGTATCTGACTGACAGGGATACTCTCTGATTACTATTATCTGTCTGACCCCCTTGTACCCTCAAACCCTTCCAGGACATTACAATCACGACGCAGGATATTCAATGGTCCCTAGACTCCTTTCTAACAGTCCTCAAGCTTCAATAGGACGGTCAAAGACTATGTAACTTGAAATTCATAGTTAATGTTATAATTATTTGTAAGTCTTATGGTCGGGCATTAAATGTTGTCTCCAGTTTCTTGCTTTCTCAGGTCCTGTTGAGAGTTTTCAGTCTAGCTCCAGTCAGGTGTCATTATGTTATAAGCACCATGCCACCCCCCTCCCGTTTCATAACACCCTCTCACCTTCTACCATTTGTCTACACTCCAAGAACCATGAGAACCCTCTAGCTGTAGTCGCCCCCAGATCCATGACAACTGAGATTCCCATATCCACAGCCTTCTTCCCAGAGACACCCTCATGTCTATTAACCTGACAGGAAGGATGGGTAAAGACTCACATGTGGCTGCACAATACAAATTGAATATCGGGGCCAGTTTGTATGAGATCCCTGCAGAGATAATATGTAATGTATTGTAACACTACCTGCAGGATCGCTTTGTTCTGTATGCAAAAGTGCTGACATGCCCTGTGTTTCTTTAATGGCTGACTATAAAGATTGCCACGTTTTCTTACCAGATCAGAGATACTTCGGTAGAGGGTATATGCTCTGCCAATTTTCTGTCCATTCTGTGTGTATTTGTGCAACAAAATCCAGAACTCAACCTGAAGCTTTTCTCCAAAATACCTTTCTTTCTTCTCCATCAACCATTGGCCCTCATGTTTGGTTCAACAGGTCTCATATTTTTCACCAGTGGTTTACGTATTTATTTCAAATGTGTGTTCATGTAAGCAGGCCACTAGTACTTCAATGGAGGACAACCTGCAGATTTCTTACATTCAATTTCTTGAATTTACCTGTAAACTTTCACATTAGAGTATTTGCGGTAATCTTATTTTGTCATAAACAATTAATTATTCTATATTACAAAATGTTTATAAAAGTCAGAACTACACAACTACCAATGACATAGCAGGCCCATATTCACCTGTAACTATATTCAACTTGTACAAGGTAATAATAATAAATACACCAATGAATGCTTTTCAAATGCTTCCATTTGTGTGACTATCTTAGAGGGACCTTGTTTGACTCCAGTAGGTCACATGACCAAGGAGCTATTGAAATTAGAACATTAAAAAAATATATGTAAAAACGTGTGAGATTAAAATTGACAAACTAAACGGTGTGCAATGTGTAGGGACAATGACTGTACATTCTGGGCTTCTTGCAGTCAATTTGCAGTCCACAAATTATTTGTAATTATAAACTGGGTGGTTCGAGCCCTGAATTGGCTGACATCAGCTGGTATATCAGACCGTATAGCACGGGTATGAAAAAATATTAAATTTTTACTCCTCTAATTACATTGATAACCAGTTTATAATAGCAATAAAGCACCTCAAGGGTTTGTGGTATATGGCCAATATACCACGGCTAAGGGCTGTATCCAGGCACTCTGCATTGCGCCGTGCATAAGAACAGCCCTTAGCCGTGGTATATTGGCCATGTACCACACCCCCTCAAGCCTTATTGCTTAATTATGTTCCAGCCACCCGAACCATCCGCTCAAGAAGAAATCGACCCGTGGTTGAATGTAGTTGATGATCTCTGCAATATAACCTAGGCTGCCTACACGTTTACATGTAAGCTAATTATTTAACCCTAACATAACCTAAGCCCTAACATAACCTTAACCCTAACATAACCTTAACATAACCTAAACCCTAACATAACCTTAACATAACCTAAGCCCTAACATAGCCTAAACCCTAACATAACCTTAACCCTAACATAACCTAAACCCTAACATAACCTTAACATAACCTAAACCCTAACATAACCTTAACATAACCTAAGCCCTAACATAGCCTAAACCCTAACATAACCTTAACCCTAACATAACCTTAACCCTAACATAACCTTAACCCTAACATAACCTTAACATAACCTTAACCCTAACATAACCTTAACCCTAACATAGTATTGCCTTTAAATTGTTTAACTTGGGTCAAACATTTCGGGCAGCCTTCCACAAGCTTCCCACAATAAGTTGGGTGAATTTTGGCCCATTCCTCCTGACAGAACTGGTGTAACTGAGTCAGGTTTGAAGGCCATGCTCACATGCTTTTTCAGTTCTGCCCACAAATGTTCTATAGGATTGAGGTCAGGGCTTTGTGATGGCCACTCCAATACCTTGACTTTGTTGTCCTTAAGCCATTTTGCCACAACTTTGGAAGTATGCTTGGGGTCATTGTCCATTTGGAAGACCCATTTGCGGCCAAGCTTTAACTTCCTGACTGATGTCTTGAGATGTTGCTTCAATATATCCACATAATTTTCCTTCCTCATGATGCCATCTATTTTGTGAAGTGCACCAGTGCCTCCTGCAGCAAAGCACCCCCACAACATGATGCTGCCACCCCCGTGCTTCACGGTTGGGATGGTGTTCTTCGGCTTGCAAGTCTCCTCCTTTATCCTCCAAACATAATAATGGTCATTATGGCCAAACAGTTCTATTTTTGTTTCATCACACCAGAGGACATTTCTCCAAAAAGTACGATCTTTGTCCCCATGTGCAGTTGCAAACCGTAATCTGGCTTTTTTATGGCGGTTTTGGAGCAGTGGCTTCTTCCTTGCTTAGTGGCCTTTCAGGTTATGTCGGTATAGGACTCGTTTTACTGTGGATATAGATATTTTTGTACCTGTTTCATCCAGCATGTTCACAAGGTCCTTTGCTATTGTTCTGGGATTGATTTGTACTTCTCGCACCAAATGATCTCTAGGAGACAGAACGCATCTCCTTCCTGAGTGGTATGATGGCTGCGTGGTCCCATGGTGTTTATACTTGTGTACTATTGTTTGTACAGATGAACGTGGTACCTTCAGGCGTTTGGAAATTGCTCCCAAGGATGAACCAGACTTGTGGAGGTCTACAATTATTTTTATGAGGTCTTGGCTGATTTCTTTAGATTTTCCCATGATGTCAAGCAAAGAGGCACTGAGTTTGAAGGTAGGCCTTGAAATACATCCATAGGTACACCTCCAATTGACTCAAATTATGTCAATTAGCCTATCAGAAGCTTCTAAAGCCTTGACATAATTTTCTGGAATTTTCCAAGCTGTTTAAAGGCACAGTCAACTTAGTGTATGTAAACTTCTGACCCACTGGAATTGTGATATAGTGAATTATAAGTGAAATAATCTGTCTGTAAACAATTGTTGGAAGAATTACTTGTGTCATGCACAAAGTAGATGTCCAAACCGACTTGCAAAAACTATAGTTTGTTCAAATGAAATCTGTGCAGTGGTTGAAAAATGAGTTTTAATGACTTCAACCTAAGTGTATGTAAATTTCCGTCTTCAACTGTACATAGTCATTGGTCACTCGTTGTGATGTTTCTCCATTTCTATGTGTGTATTGTTTTTTTGTTTGTTCTTTATTGCTAGGTATTGCACTATTTGAGCTAGAGAAAAGCATTTCGCTGCACTTGCGATAACATCTGCAAATCTGTGTACGTGACCAATAAACTTTGATTTGATAACTGGTGCAAAATACCAAAAAGGTGGACTGCAAAGCTATGTTTTTCAATAAATAAATGACTATATAAAACAAAAATGAACTTTTTGGTCTGAAAATGTATTTTCACTTTGGCATTATGGGGTATTTTGTGTAGATGGGTGAGAAAACAAATCTATTCATTTCATTTTGAATTCAGGCTGTAACACAACAGAATAAGTCAAGGGGTATGAATACTTTCTGAAGGCGCTGTATATATCAATATTTCTCTTGAGAACAGTTTCTTTGGCTCTACGGCACAACACATTTCTGCATTCGTATGTGAAGCACATGCATATTGAACTGTTCAGTTAACCACTCTGTTGAACAATTCTGTTAATGTCACAGAATTGAGCAGACTATGAATCAGTGATATAGTTGAATATTATACTGAGCTTGAATATTATACTGACTTTAAATCTTTAAAAATTAGCAAAAAAATTCTATAAAAGGCAGCATTTCAAAATGGAACTTTAATCATCGTCATGACAGCAAATACAATAACCCTCTATGGAAATATAAGAAAACAATGTTCTAATCTGGCATTTCAACAACTATTAAAACAAACAGGAATTCCAAATAGTTCAAAGATGTAGAAAGTCATCAATTAATGTTATAGAACATCAACACAAACCGGTTAAAGTAGTAGTAAATAGCTCATTTCATTTCCTGTTGAAAAACGTTGTGCTATGTTGTGCCCTATCAACACGACACGTGTGTGATTGATCTATGTCTTCTACAGCTACATTTCTTTTCCCAGCCGTCCTAGGCCTCTCTCCCTCTCTCCCCCTCTTCCCCTCTTCCTCAGCTTGTGGTTCTCTCCTCTTCCTCTTCCGGGTCAAAGTCACTGCTGCTCTGACTCTACCCCTGCTCCTCGCTTTCCTTCTCCTTTCTTTCTCTCTGGTTCCTCCTCTCTCTCCTCCTCTCTCTCCTGCTCCGTCCCACAGTTTGTCTCCTGCTCCTGAGAGCCAGGGCCATGATAGCGTTGGACGTGGTTCTTCAGACTGACATTGTGATTGAAGCACTTCTCACACTGCTGGCACTTGAAGGGCCGCTCCCCTGTGTGGAGGCGCATGTGGGACTTGAGGTGGCTCGCTTGTTTGAAGGACTGTTGGCACACCTGGCACATGTGGGGCTTCTTCCTTGTGTGAATAATCATGTGCCTCTCTAGATGGTTTTTGTTAGAAAATTCTTTGTAACAAGTGTGGCAGATGTTTCTATTCAGGCTGCTGTGGGTTCGTAGGTGGCTGTTCGTTGGTGGCTGTTCGTAGGTGGCTGTTCGTAGGTGGCTGTTCCTTGCCATTATGTCATCAAATCTTTCGGAGCATTCTGAGCACTGGTAGGGAGAGTTCTCATCCTGATGGCTTTCCTCGTGTGTCAGTTTGTCTAACCTGGTTCTGAATGGCTGCAGGCAGAACTTACATGGGTAGACATGGGCAGGGTGATGGAGGCGCCTGTGTGTCTTGATACCCATTTCAGTCCTACAGAGCTTACCACAGTCTACACAGTGGAATGTCTTGATCTTGTGCTCACACGAATGGTCCTTCTTGTGAGGAAAGATGCCGCAGTCTGTACAGAGCAACCAATGAGGTTTTGCGTTGTGTTCACGTCGTACATGTTCCTTGAAGCTGGCGGGGTCCCCGAACCGCATGTAGAATCGGTCAAATCCAACAGCTTGTTGGACCTCACTCACACACACACCACAGGCGTACAGCTTCTTATGACGCTGTGTGGTGCAGGCGAGTACAGGCTCGGCTCCACAGTCAGTGCACCACTCCACAAGTCTTTCTTCGTTCTCTATTCTGGTCTGACAATTATCAACGTTGGCCTCTTCTGTTAGACCAGAGGAACCTGCCGTTTCCAATTCCTCAGAAGAATCAGAGTCCATTACAATGTCTTCCTCATCAGACGGCTCCCACTCGGTCTCATCGGATCTCTCCTGCTTATTCCGCTTCTTGGGCTTTTTGTCCTCCTCGCTCTCCTCGTCCGAGGACTGACCATCATGTTCACACAACTCCTCAGTGATTTCCATAGTCAAGCAAATGTTCTCTAGGTCCGGGTCTCTGTCTTCACATGGCTGGGACAATGCCACTCCAACCGCCTTAGGAAAGGAAAACATATACAATTATTATGGATTACAGGCAGAATGTTGTGTGCAGAATTTGCATTTCATTTTACTTTGTAAACTACACTGTATCCCGTACATATGACAAACTTTGATTTGATTTGTGTGGTAGTGTCACGGAGGTAAATGACTATATGACCCACCTCTTCATTCAATCCACAGGTTTCCTGAGTAAAAAAGGGCTGGCTCATCCATTTCCTGTGGTGACTGCAGAACGGGCACGTCTGAACGACAGCGAAGCAACCCAGTTCATCTTGGATCCTGGCATCACAGTCGCAGCCACACCTCTCGCAGAGCAGGAAGAGCTGCAGCAGACAGGTTCTGTTCACATGCACATCTGCACTCCTGTGGATGGAGGGGACGCAACATGGCAGGGTTTTAAAATCATACCACAATCTTACAATCTCCACACTAAACACTTCAAAAATGGACAGCGAAAGACCAAATCCATCTGTGTTGTAGGATTGTTAAGTACCGATGACAATGAAGTGATGAGATTATTTGAACGTACTCAGGTGTGATGTCAATGCTGGTTCCAGACTCCTGGACACGGGGACGTGTCAGAACACCTGTGGACATTCACATTGGAACATCAATGACATTCTATGAGACAGAAATTCTGCCTGTCTTCATTGTCACAGTCTCATTGGAAAACTAAGAGGGATCGTCATGGCCATTTCACCCCCCATTGCTTGAAGTATAATGAAAAAGATGTCTGTACAATTTCACCAGTGTTGATATTTTATAAAAAATATGAAGTGAGATAAGATCAGTGGGAGGAAGGCAGGTAGAATCCCAAAAGAAGACGAAACGGTGACCAGTACGAGGCAGAAAACCTTTAGTTTACTATTCACAAAGACATTTGAAAAAAATATATACAGGACAGAAAAACATGAAGAAAACGTTGAGTGCTGTTTACCACTGACAAGGATGTGGCTAATGCTGCACTACTTTATACTGACGGATAATGCTGCACTACTTTATACTGACGGATAATGCTGCACTACTTTATACTGACGGATAATGCTGCACTACTTTATACTGACGGATAATGCTGCACTACTTTATACTGACGGATAATGCTGCACTACTTTATACTGACGGATAATGCTGCACTACTTTATACTGACGGATAATGCTGCACTACTTTATACTGACGGATAATGCTGCACTACTTTATACTGACGGATAATGCTGCACTACTTTATACTGACCTTTGTTCTTCCTTCCAGGCAATATTGGAGCCACCTGTATAGGTACATCTGTGATCACTTTTCATTGTAAAGACATCCCAGTAAACATGGCAGCATCCCAAATGGCACCCTTTATAGTACTCTTAGTGCTCTGGTCAAAAGTATTGCCCTATATAGGGTGCAATTTGGAACGCATACAACACGACCTCAAACAGGGATGGCACCATCCATCAGAGTTCCTACAGTAATGAGGTAGGCCTAGGCAATGCATTATCAGAGTTCCTACAGTAATGAGGTAGGCCCAGGCGATGTGTTATCAGAGTTCCTACAGTAATGAGGTAGGCCCAGGCTATGTGTTATCAGAGTTCCTACAGTAATGAGGTAGGCCCAGGCTATGTGTTATCAGAGTTCCTACAGTAATGAGGTAGGCCCAGGCTATGTGTTATCAGAGTTCCTACAGTAATGAGGTAGGCCTAGGCAATGCATTATCAGAGTTCCTACAGTAATGAGGTAGGCCCAGGCTATGTGTTATCAGAGTTCCTACAGTAATGAGGTAGGCCTAGGCAATGCATTATCAGAGTTCCTACAGTAATGAGGTAGGCCCAGGCTATGTGTTATCAGAGTTCCTACAGTAATGAGGTAGGCCCAGGCTATGTGTTATCAGAGTTCCTACAGTAATGAGGTAGGCCCAGGCTATGTGTTATCAGAGTTCCTACAGTAATGAGGTAGGCCCAGGCTATGTGTTATCAGAGTTCCTACAGTAATGAGGTAGGCCCAGGCTATGTGTTATCAGAGTTCCTACAGTAATGAGGTAGGCCCAGGCTATGTGTTATCAGAGTTCCTACAGTAATGAGGTAGGCCCAGGCTATGTGTTATCAGAGTTCCTACAGTAATGAGGTAGGCCTAGGCTGTGTGTTATCAGAGTTCCTACATTAATGAGGTAGGCATAGGCTATGTGTTAGAGTTTCTACAGTAATGAGGTAGGCCCAGGCTATGTGTTATATTAAACAGTAACAGATGCAGTAGCTGATATGGCACTGACTCACCTCTGGAGTGATGAGAGCTTCAATACTCTTCAGATACTGTAAAGAAAATACAAAGTTATGATTAATAATCATCATAGAATGTTTGACTCCCTGGGTGTGAGATGACAAAACAGTCTGGGCCCGGTTTCTGATAGCGATGGAACTTATGAGTTTTTCGATGATGCATCTTTCATACAAAGGCCAAAGCTGTAACATGTGTTTCCCAAAACACCACGCAGAGAGAACGGTCACTAAGTGCGTTATTGGAGCGTGTGTAAATACTGATAGGATCGATAGAAAGGGAGCGCTGCACTCGGATCAGCTTTCTCCATTACCTTAACATTATAATTATTCCACAATACTGATGACGGATCAACTTCTAGAGAGACATTACCGTCTACAGCTGAAAATATTTAGGCGACTTATTCTAATGCTTACCCAATACAAATGCACTAAATAACAGATTTGGCACATCATTGCACATCATCGTTAGGCTACAAATCATGAAATATATTGAGAGAAATTAGTAGCAAAATAGAACTCAATTGATTGAACATTAAATATTTTAAATATGATTTAAATAGTCCTATAGCCTACTGTTTATATTTTAACGCAGTTCTCGGTTTCCATTTGAAGCATATTTTTATACGTCGCTTGTTAGTATAAATTGCAAAGACATTGGCAACATTTAATTTGTAGTCAACTTTGTTCTGAAGTCATCGGTGGTCACACAGACGGATAAAACCAGGTGATTCTGTTCAGCGGTGATCTTCTGTGTATGAAATGACGCACTTAGCTGCTCTACGGTGGTCGGACAGGCGTTAGTTTACGAGCGTTTTCAAGTGCAACGTTAATAACGCCGGTTTTGCGAAACAGCTCGGAGAGTTGGGAACGTTTGAATGGTAAGGCGAAAGTCGACACGTAAAGTCGGGGTAGGTACATGGGCGCTGACAGCAAGTCGGGCAGCTTCTGCCGTTTCCAGGAAACACGACAATGCATTATTCTCTATTATTGCCGATGAAGTTGATGCTATTGAATTTCCACTTCTACACGAAGCTGAACATGATCAGCCCAAGCTCTTTCTAGCATTCACAAGAGTGGTTTCATATGTTTGTCATGGGTTCATAGGCTAATAGAATGAGAACGTATAGGTGTTTTATTATTCCAAGTCAGCATCACTACAGCCTGCAGTTAGCCAAATACATTTAAACTCAGTTTTTCACAATTCCTAATATTTAATCCTAGTAAAGATTCCCTGTCTTGGGTCAGTTAGGATCACCACTTTATTTTAAGAATGTGAAATGTCAGAATAATAGTAGAGAGAATTATTTATTTCAGCTTTTATTTCTTTCATCACATTCCCAGTGGGTCATAAGTTTACATACACTCAATTAGTATTTGGTAGCATTGCCTTTAAATTGTTTAACTTGGGTCAAACGTCTCAGGTAGCCTTCCACAAGCTTCCCACAATAAGTTGGGTGAATTTTTGCCCATTCCTCCTGACAGAACTGGTGTAACTGAGTCAGGTTTGTAGGCCTCCTTGCTCGCAAACGCTTTTTCAGTTCTGTCCACAAATGTTCTATAGGATTGAGGTCAGGGCTTTGTGATGGCCACTCCAATACCTTGACTTTGTTGTCCTTAAGCCATTTTGCCACAACTTTGGAAGTATGCTTGGGGTCATTGTCCATTTGGAAGACCCATTTGCGACCAAGCTTTAACTTCCTGACTGATGTCTTGAGATGTTGCTTCAATATATCCACATCATTTTCCTTCCTCATGATGCCATCTATTTTGTGAAGTGCACCAGGCCCTCCTGCAGCAAAGCACCCCCTGCAATTGACTAAAATTATGTAAATTAGCCTATCAGAAGCTTCTAAAGCCATGACATAATTTTCTGGAATTTTCCAAGCTGTTTAAAGGCACAGTCAACTTAGTGTATGTAAACTTCTGACCCACTGGAATCTGCCTGTAAACAATTGTTGGAATAATTACTTGTGTCATGCACAAAGTAGATGTCCTAACCGACTTGCCAAAACTATAGTTTGTTAACATATAATCTGTGGAGTGGTTGAAAAATGAGTTTTAATGACTTCAACCTAAGTATATGTAAACTTCCGACTTCAACTGTACATGTACATCAGTTGAATAAGTTACTGGATAAACAATATACCAAGCAGTCAAATACACTTTGTATTGACTCCAGGACTGGTGCCTGGGATACTTGCTCCTTAAGGGTCCGTTTCCCGGGCACAGATGAAGCTTCTAAAATCTCCAGTGTACAAATCCCCTACAACAGTGATCACCAGATTCACAGATTCAGTCACGGATCGTGGGCGGAACATAATGACATATCATTGGTAAACTGCAAATTTAAGAAGCCCAGACAGATAATGTTTGACTAAAACAATCATTTCAATCATGTGTCTCTCTATGATGCGTGGGAATACTTGGGAGCAGATTTCCAAAATTAAAATCACTAGGAACAGATTTCCTGGTGTTTGTAAGGTCGTATGTCCAACAATGTAAAAGTTGCTTAGAAAACTTGGGGGACCAAATAAAACCACCCGCGGGTGCTGACCTACAATAACCCACGTGTAGCCTACAATAAGTATTCAGTTTTATTCACACTTTAATAGACAAATCAACACATTTGAATTTGTTTGGTTACAACAATATTACAGACAAGACCAATTGTGGGCTATGACATTGATCTAGATAATATCTTGATAAATACATTAGATATATATTGTATTTAAGCTCTAAACAGTAATCCATCCAAAACAGTAAGCAAGCATTGATAATAACCAATGATAGATGGTGGTAGATCAACCATTTGAGCTTGTAGTGCCTTTTGCTTCCAAAGAAACAGAAGGTTGTCTCCCACAATGCTTTGGTTCCAACTTGAAGTTACAGTTGGTGTGGAGCAACTTCAGAAATTTCCAGTCCATGGCTGTCGAAAGTTCATGACCTTTGATTACATGGTTGTTGTAAAGGTCATGCAGTCGACGTGTAGTTGCAAGTCGGTGATTTGTTTTTACCCATAATGCAACACACTGAAAGGTGGTGACCAACGCCTTGACAAAAGTGATCCGCTCGAACGCACCCATTGACTTATTGCAGGGATGCAAACTGGTGACGGCCCAAAAAGGTGACACTTTTTTTTTGCACCGTAACATGCAATAAATCCCTGCTAGGGGGAAATGCAGGTTTTAACTAATTAAACAACAAAGAATCTACATGATCAGTCTCTGTGTGTAAAATAAAGTGGTTAATGTGAACCTAACGCACAGCTAAAACATGTAAAGAAAGCAATACAATGTTATTTGTTGCCTGACTTTACTGCAAATGACACTGAAGTCTTGACAAAATACACTAATATTGCAGTTAGTCAAGACAGCCTTTATAATAGAACACTTGTGACCAAACACATCTAAATATTGCACTTGGGGGGGAAAAGTAGAAATAGAATGAAACAAACAGGCATTCTATTTTTGCTCTATTATATTGGCCTCTATAGTAGACATTGATCAAGTGCACAAGGTTAAAACATGTAATAATCCCCCCTCACTCACACACAAGTGTTACTGTCAAGTTCAACACAACAAAAGCAATATCTTTGGGCTACACTGCACATTAATTACATTGTACACTTTCTGCCTGTGGACATCTGTTCTACAATGTGCCAGCAGAGCATGATACCCTTTGTTGGAATAATTGATCGCTTTCAGGCAGAGTACACCTGGCAAACCCTTTTATCCACTCTATTGAAAAAGTGAGATAGAGGGAAGGTGTGTAGTGTTTCTCTGGAACTTTCCTCACATTAACTATTATTGTAAATCTCTTACACAGTGGCGACCCGTCATTCAGGGCACCTGTTTTGAGCCCCACATTTTTAGCAATAAAATAAATAATGTTTTCCTGTTTTTTCTAAAGAAAAAGCTCATTTTTGGTCCATTCAAATAAATCAAATTGATCAGAAATACAGTGTAGACATGGTTAATGTTGTAAATGACTATAGTAGCTGGAAACGGCAGATTTTTTATGGAATATCTACATAGGCGTATAGAGGCCCATTGTCAGCAACCATCACTCCTGTCTTCCAATGGCAAGTTGTGTTAGCTTAAAGATTAAAGAAGCACTATCTCAGACTGGCCAAAAAAAGAGAAAAGATTAAGGGCAAAAGAACACAGACACTGGAAAGAGGAAGATATGGCTTTTTCTTTGCAACTCTGCCTAGAAGGCCAGCATCCCGGAGTCGCCTCATCACTGTTGACGTTGAGACTGGTGTTTTGCGGGTACTATTTAATGAAGCTGCCAGTTGAGGACTTGTGAGGCATCTGTTTCTCAAACTAGACACTAATGTACTTGTCCGCTTGCTCAGTTGTGTACCGGGGCCTCCCACTCCTCTTTCTATTCTGGTTAGAGACAATTTGCGCTGTTCTGTGAAGGGAGTAGTACACAGCGTTGAACGAGATATTCAGTTTCTTGGCAATTTCTCACATAAAATAGCCTTCATTTCTCAGAACAAGAATAGACTGATGAGTTTCAGAATAAATTATAAACTTGGATTAGCTAACACAACGTGCCATTGGAACACAGGAGTGTTCTGTACACCTCTGTAGATATTCCATAAAAAATCAGCCATTTCAGCTACAAGTCATTTACAACATTAATGTCTACACTGTATTTATGATCAATTTGATGTTATTTTAATGGACAAACATTTTAGCTTTCAAAAACAAGGACATTTCTAAGTGACCCCAAAATGTTGAACGGTAGTGTACATTTGCAAATACTGTGCCCAATCATATGTGAAGAATGCAACAAAGATGCAGAATCATCTGACCAAGGGCATAAAGTTCCCTCAGCGCTCACAACAAGCAACCTCTGACAAAAGTCCTTCTACTTCTATTCGAGATGAAAATGATGAATCAGACACCTTATCGATAGCAACAGCTCATGATCCTTCTGGAATCAGAAGTTGTTTTGATTCAATGGAGGAACGTAGTCAGAGAAATGCTGATGAATGTCTTGCTCGAGCTGTGTATGCAACTGGTTCACCTCTGATGCTCACAGGCAATGTGTATTGGAAGAGATTTCTGAATGTTCTTCGCCCAGCATACACCCCTCCAACCAGACATGCTTTATCAACTCATTTGCTGGATGCAGAGTTCAACAGAGTTCAAGTGAAGGTCAAGCAAATCATAGAGAAAGCAGACTGTTTTGCAATCATCTCTGATGAGTGGTCGAAAGTTTGTGGGCAAGGAATAATTAACTACATCATCTCCACCCCTCAGCCAGTATTCTACAAGAGCACAGACACAAGGGACAACAGACACACCAGTCTCTACATTACAGATGAGCTGAAGGCAGTCATCAATGACCTTGGACCACAGAAGGTATTTGCACTGGTGACAGACAATGCTGCGAACATGAAGGCTGCTTATTCTAACGTGGAGGAGTCCTACCTTCACATCACACCCATTGGCTGTGCTGCTCATGCATTGAATCTCAAGGACATCATGGCACTGAAAACAATGGATACACTCTACAAGAGAGCCAAGGAAATGGTTAGGTATGTGAAGGGTCATCAAGTTATAGCAGCAACCTACCTCACCAAGCAAAGTGAGAAGAATGAGTCTCTCCAAGAAATGGCCATATCACAGTCTGTCTATATGGACAGCCCCATCAAGAGGATCCTCCTGGATGATGTATTTTGGGAGAGAGTGGTAAGCAGCCTGAAACTCCTGAAACCTATAGCAGTAGCCATTGCACGGATTGAGGGAGACAATGCCATCCTGTCTGATGTTCAGACTCTGCTTGCAGATGTAAGAGAAGAAACTGTACTGCCCTGCCCACTTCACTGTTGCTCCAAGCAGAGGAAACTGCAGTTTTGAAATACATCAAAAAGTGTGAAGACTTCTGCCTGAAGCCCATACATGCTGCAGCGTACATGTTGGACCCCAAGTATGGTGGCAAGATCAACAAGGCCTATAGTGTCATCACTACTGTGTCTCGCCACCTTGACCTGGATGAGGGCAAGGTTCTTGGCAGTCTGGCGAAGTACACTTCCAAGCAAGGGCTTTGGGATGGAGATGCAATATGGCAGTCGTGCCAACATATCTCATCAGCCACCTGGTGGAAGGGACTTTGTGGATCTGAGGCTCTTTCCCGTTGCCTACATCATCCTCCAAATCCCACCAACATCAGCCGCCTCAGAGCACGCAACAGGCTGACCAATACAAGGGTTAAAAAATTGGTGGCCATCTGGGCAAATTTTAGGCTTTTTGAGCCTGACAACGAGCCATCCTCAACAATGTTGGAAAGTGACAGTGAAGATGAGGCCTCAGAGTCTGAAGTTCAATAGGTGGACATTGAGGAGGTCCAGGGAGAAGACATGGAAGCCTGAGAGGAAGACAACCAAAGCTTTAGTTTCTAGACTATCCTTTTACAGATGTATTTTGAAAACATTTTTGGGAGATGCGATGGATCATTGGGGATCATTCAATATTCCCTTTCTTTTGTTGTTCAGTGAAATCATCCCATGTGAAGAGTCAACTCATTTAGTTAAAGTTCAATTCGTAACTAAATTGTTTTTTATTTCTATTGGAAGGATTTAATTATTTGCAATTATGTCTACTTATGATAAGGTAAAAGGTTTATGTTTCTGTCTCCATATGATATGGTAAATATATCCAATGCAAAAAACATCTACAATGGTATTAATATTACATTTTAATATATTTCCGTTAATTCCCATATTCCTATTAATTCCAATGGAAAGTTTCCACCTCTGAATATTCCCCAAAATGTGCACCCCTAGCTATATTACAAGTGCCCTTCCAAGAAGGCTCAAGGTCATTGGCTAAATCATGTACATATAACGTCAAATCACGTTATATGTACAGTAGCTTTGGTTTGACTGTCAACATCTTAATTTCAAAATCTTAGCTAGCAGTCATTATCATGAATCAAGTGGACAATCTACTGGCACATCCTTTATAATCCTTGTCATATTAAGAGAAATAATGAAAATAAATTATAGATAAAACGTATCGGTGCTCATCGGCCATTAATGTGCCTTACCTCTTAATTTCGCCTACTGTTCTAACTTTGTGGTGCACATGTAGCCTATAACCTGTTTTAGAGAAATGTAATCATTGAATATTGTAAGAACTTTCATTGTCTGCTTATATGACCCCTTTATTTATCCTACGGTTCTGACTTGGTGTACAGGGAGAACACTGTAAGAACGGCCCATGTTCTGAATTCTGTCGCTGTACATTTCAAAAGTTCTGAACAAATAGTTATACTGACTACGTCCTTCGTCGCTCGCTCATTAATGTCTTAATTGAAATTACAGATTGCCTCTTATCCGCTTGTCGTCCCTTTATGCCATAATTTGTACATCTCAAATGTCAGTAGAAACCACATTTGTTTAAGCAAGTCATCCATATCAGCTATGTTTTTTAAAAAGGCAGTAAATGAGGCTGCCAGACAAGGCTCTGCTGATTAGCCAGGTGTGACAGTGGTGAGGTGCTGGGACAGCTTTATGTTGGCCCTAACAGTTTGTGGCCACCGTTTGTCACTGTTATAGTGCAATTCATGTATTGTTTAGTTTTGTGTTGTGTAGTGGCTTTGCTGGCATGCATCCCACATTTTTTGTTTGTTTGCCCCACCAAGATTTACATGCTAAAATCGCCAATTCTCTTCCATAATCCTCTGGTTCAAAGTAACGACTACAAACGCGTATACCACAATATTTTGATACTGGTTTATCCATTGGTTATTTTACGTCAATTGCTGCTAACCATTGCTTGCACCTCTTTTTTTTTTTTTTTAACAATATTTTTATCCCTAGCAAGGGACATCCTATGAAATACGACCCTCTTTGCCTGGGCCTGTTAATACTTTTTACAGCCGGGAACAGTACACCTCCAGCCAAAAAAGTAAATACCTATTGACTTGAAGAAATATGTAATTATAGTTGACGTTTTTATGAATTGTGGAAAAAAATTAGCTAGCTATAATATTATCTCATGCGAGACCAGGGCGCCGCCATCTTGGATCAGATATTATGAAAAATCTACAAACTAACTACCTAATTTATTCTAGCTAGGCTACCTCTAATCGAGATCTTTTCTTCTGAGCTGGTGTTGGTTGATGATCAGATGTCTTCCGTTTTGTTGTGAAGGAAAAAACCGATGGTATGGCATTACTTTTCAGCTGCCGTCGATTTGGCTTCCCCATCAATTCAGATTGATAATCCCTCAAATAATCTTCTGGCCGAAAATGCTGACTACAGACGCGGATGTTTTGATACTTGGCCACTGGTGTGTTGACATTGTAAATATTATGCTTGATAGCCGCGAGCCACTGACGGCAACGGGGTATATCTCCGGTAGGTAAACGGTGAAAGATCACTCCTTCCTTTTGCGCTTGTTTGTAATTAGCGCAGTAAGGCACAGAACACCACACGGGCATGATGACACACAAATCAGGTCTAGAGAAATGGAGAATACTGGACTACTCGACGCGTTGTTCGTAACAATTTGGGGAGAGAGTTTTCGGGCTAGTTCCACGTACACGCCTCTTCCGCGGCGCTTTACTTCCGAGTCATCATGTCCTCCCTCATTTTGGGTTGTCACAAATTACCACAGCCACAAAGTCATAAACCTCACCTATTTCTAAAATGTATCTTCTAAAAATCAGATTTTAAACCTAACCTTGCTAACAAACAGCTGTAATCTCTGCCAAAGGTGCTTCTACAAAGTATTAACTCAGGGGGTGAATAGTTAATTAAATTAGATATTTATTTGTTTCATTTTCAATAATTACCAAAAAAAATTTGAATTCAGACTAACAAAAATGTGGAATAAGTCAAGGGGTATGAAAACTTTCTGAAGGCACTGTTTATATCGATATTTCCTTTTCTGAAATTTGTCGATGTTTGTATGTAAAACACATGCATATTGAACTTTTCAGTTAACCACTCTGTTTAATAATTATGTTTATTTCGCATAACTGAGCAGTCTATGAATCAGTGATATTATACTGACTTTAAATCTTGAGTCCTAGAATTCTATAAAAAGGCAGTTTTCAAAATTGAACTTTAAATCATCATCATCATGACAGCAAATACAAAAAAAAGTTTATACCCATAATGCAACACGCTTTGAAAGACGGTGACCAACGTTGGACAACATTTTGACAAAAGTGATCCGCTTGAACACGCCCATTGACTTGATGATAGGGGTGGAGTTCATTCATTGGAATGAGGAGTTTTATTGGGTTTGAGAGAAATGACGGAAGCAGAAGCAATGCTTGATTCTGTTGGCGCGAGTGAAGATAGATGTTTCAGTATTCCACTCATGTCCTCCTAAGAATGGCTAGAGTTGTAAATCAAGATAAGCCTTACTACGATAATGCTTCATTCCTTGTTGGAGTGCGATTCATGAGCAAGGATGTTTTTTTTGGGAAAACCTGTTTGCGGTCGCTTAACCCGCACTGTGAATGAAAATAAGGAGGAAAGCCTTTCTGTATGTTTGTTGAAGAAGTTCTCCCAACCCATGTAAAGCTGGGGTATATGAGATATGCGTTGTGAGCTTATGTTCCCGAGTGGCGCAGCGGTCTGAGGCACTGCATCTCAGTGCTAGAGGCGTCACTGCAGACCCTGGTTCGATCCCGGGCTGTATCACAACCGGTCGTGATCGGGCGTCCCATAAGTCGGCACCCAAATGGCCCAGTGTCGTCCGGGTTAGGGGAGGCTGTCATTGTAAATAAGAATTTGTTCTTAACTGACTTGCCTAGTAAAATAAAGGTATACAAAATATATATACACACTACCGTTCAAAAGTTTGGGGTCACTTAAAAATTCTTGCCATTTTTTGTCCATTAAAATAACATCGAATTGATCAGAAATACAGTGTAGACATTGTTAATGTTGTAAATGACTATTGTAGCTGGAAACACCAATCTCAACGTCAACAGTGAAGAGGCGACTCCGGGATGCTGGCCTTCTAGGCAGAGTTGCAAAGAATAAAGCATATCTTCCTCTGTCCAGTGTCTGTGTTCTTTTGCCCATCTTAATCTTTTCTTTTTATTGGCCAGTCTGAGATATGGCTTTTTCTTTGCAACTCTGCCTAGAAACCCAGCATCCAGGAGTCGCCTCTTCACTGTTGACATTGAGTCTGGTGTTTTGCGGGTACTATTTAATGAAGCTGCCAGTTGAGGACTTGTGAGGCGTCTGTTTCTCAAACTAGACACTCTAATGTACTTGTACTCTTGCTCAGTTGTGCACCAGGGCCTCCCACTCCTCTTTCTATTCTGGTTAGAGCCAGTTTGTGCTGTTCTTGTGAAGGGAGTAGTACACAGTGATGTATGAGATCTTCACAACAGTTTTCTGTGCTAACATAATTGCAAAAGGGTTTTCTTATGATCAATTAGCCTTTTAAAATTATAAACTTGGATTAGCTAACACAACGTGTCATTGGAACACTGGGGTGATGGTTGCGGATAATGAGCCTCTATACGCCTATGTAGATATTCCATTAATAATCAGCCGTTTCCAGCTACAATAGTCATTAACAACATTAACAATGTCTACACTGTATTTCTAATCAATTTGATGTTATTTTAATGGACAAAAATATTTATTTTCTTATAAAAACTAGGGAATTTCGAAGTGACCCCAAACTTTTGAACGGTAGTGTATATTATGTACAAAAGCTACTTCAATGTCATACATTTAACAACTTTGGCCACGTGTCAACAGAATATCATTGTTGAAGAGTCTGAAGATGCGCGGTGTTGCAATTGTGATGGGAATCCTGTTCCAGAGTTCCCTGAGTGGCCTGTTAGGGTGAAGGAGGTCAAAGTAGGTAGGATCAGGGCTGTCGAGAAGGTGTCCTATGCAGAGGCAGTAAAAATGTTAAAGATGGTGAAGCTATGGCAGAGGATGCCCAACAGGATGTGAATGTCAGTCAGTTGAGAGATCCTGAAACACTAATCGCGAATAACGTTGATTTTGTTGCATTTATTGCGCAGGTGATTCATTGTACAGGTCAAAGTAACAACAAATCTGAAAATCCTTGTGAAAGCAGCTAAAATGTTCTTGGATTCCCAGGATTTCATGGCTGAAACATTGCAGGGAATACCATCTGAAGATGCTTCCCCCTCTCAGACCCCAGAGACTTTGTAGGGATCTGAGTACATTTGAATAAGTGAACGAGTATCTTTAGTTTTTTTGTTGTTAAAGTATATCATGTTTTACCCCACCCAGCGGCAATACACCTTTTTGGATGCAATCGGCCAATAAAACCTTGAAGAAGACTTTAGTTAGTTTTTAGTTACGGACCTTTCCTCACATAATTCTCTGGTTTAAAGTGCCGACTACAAACGTGAATACCACCATATTTTGATATTTGTGTATCCATGGGGTGTTTTAGGTTAATTACTGCTAACCATTGCTTGCACAGCATAAAAAAATAAAACATCGTCGTACAATATGTGTAGCCCTAGCAAAGGACATCTTATGAAATACCACTCCCTTTGCCAGGGCATAACCACACTGATAACCTTATACCAAACCTTAAATTAAGACCAAAAAGCATATCTTTTTTTACATGAACGTTTACGATAAAGCCAATTTAGACTTTGGTAAGTTAGTTACACATCGACTCTGTAACCTAACGTAGTTACAAATCACATCGCCAGGTAGCAGCTTAGACAGAATATTATGAAAACGAGCTATATTTTGGTTTATCTAGGGGACGACCTGGCAACACCATCAGTTGAGACCTCAGGTCCGTTTCCAAATCCTCTGGC
This sequence comes from Thymallus thymallus, assembly GCA_023634145.1. NCBI lineage: Eukaryota > Metazoa > Chordata > Actinopteri > Salmoniformes > Salmonidae > Thymallus > Thymallus thymallus. The sequence goes on from CM042382.1 coordinate 5,749,742, forward strand.
TGAAAGTGCTGGCTACAAACACGGACATTTGGATATTTCTCCACTGCAGTATTCACATCATAGGCAGCGTTGTTTATTGCCGCCAGCCACTGTCGTCTACGAGTAACATCTCTGACAGGTAACCGATGAAACGTTACCCCAGCAGCCTGTGTTTGCTTGTAGTTTACACATCCAGGTACTGAGCACCACACCATGACTAAACTTAACAGTTGTTGACGTCCATTCTCAACTGGATCCACTTGGTTGTTACCACAGCCACAAAGTCATAAACCCCGCCTATTTCTACTCTTTATCTTCTTAAATCACCATTTTCAATACAGACCTTTTTTTACAGCACTATACAGCTATTTGCCACTTTACTGTTTATTCTCTCTAAGTTGTCTCTAATAAAGCGGGGGATTTAGATTCCCCAGACACTCTGCTAATAGGATCTGGTGTCATACCGTTCAGATTTGTGTCATTAAAGGTACTTTTAAGGCAAAAAGCGACAGCCACCGCTGACAAAGGTTGGCCTCTATGACAGCACTGTACAGTTATTACCAGTAATAATAAGTCTATAGAAGGGTAACAGAACTGTTTATATCAATGTACAGCACATCTACCAATGCGTGTCAAGAGCATAAACTATATTTGTTTCGGAATCCTCAGACCCCTGAATGGGAGCAGCTTGTGGAACAGTTGCCATATAGTGGAATGGAAATTAAACTAGTATTCCAGATATTATTTAATGAATAATATTGAACATTCAAATATGCATTTTCAACTCATATTTCAAATTGTTGTTTAATACACATTTTGATGTTCACTTATTAACACAATGTTAATTAAATTGATTGCATATCTATTTCATTTACACACTTTGACAGAGTACCTATTTACAAATAACAACTACAACTCAACAATAAGGCTCAATAAGGGGAGGATCAGAGAAACAGAACTCATGTTGAAACAGGCAAAATACACAACTATTAGTGATCTTGTAAATGGAGGTCTTTTAGTTTGGCATATGTGGACCCGTAAATATTGCTGATTTCACGGCGCTGGAGCAAAGAGGATGGGAAATATGCAAACTTTGAGTTGATAATTATACGTTTATTTCCCCATAATGATGCTATATAGTTTAAATCTTGAGCAGTTATCCACTAAGCATAATTTTATCATTTCTTTTTTTTGTGAAGTGTATTGAGACGTGTTTAAAGACATAGTGATTTGATAAGCATGATGACCTTGCTTACAACCATATCTGCCATATGAGTCCGTTTTCAAACAAAACATATTTAGCAAGAAACCTTGAACCTTATGGACATAAATCATAAATGCGTTTTTTAAATTATTATATTATTAAATCCTCAATGCTGTAACATATTGAGGAGTATATCAGAGGAAACACTCATTGACAACTCAAAAGTTTTGTAAATCTTTTAGAATCAACATCTTTGTCAACCTCACAAAAATGTTCTAGGGACAATGGTAGATGGCTGATGTTCATTCTGGTGCGACCTGGAAGTGCCCGCAAAAGGCCCAAATCACTCCTGTATTTTTTTTGTGTTCCCTCTACTTGTGATGTACTTTTTCTCTCCGTTACCAGCTTCTCTGGGTCAGTCTGAGGTGACGTTCCTGCCTGACAACAGTTCAGACGTTGCATTGCCTCAACCAATGTTTCAGTGCCACATCATTGAGTGCTCAGTCGGGCATCAGATTGCTATATCATATGTGGTCAGCTGATATGTTAAACACTTCCTCAGGCGTTGTAAGATCTGGAAGGTGTCTGCAATGTAGTCAGTCAGGAAAACCACCCAACTCAATGGTGCTCCGACTCCCCTCCTCCTCTCTCTCCTGCTCAGTACCAGAGTTTGGATCCTGACTCTCCAGTTCCTCTTCTCTGTCTCCAGTTCCTTCTCTTTCTCCCTGCTTCTGAGAGCCGGGGCCATGATGCCGTTGGATGTGGATCTTCAGATGGACTATACGATTGAAACACTTCTCACACTGCTGGCACTTGGAGCGCATGTGGGCCCTGAGGTGTCTCTTTTCGGTGAACGAGCGCTGGCACAGCTGGCACGTGTGGGGTCTCTGCCTTCTGTGGACGGCTGTATGTTTCTGGAGGTGTTTAAGCTGCAAGAAACGTTTGTTGCAGACGTCACAAATGTATCTGTTTGGACCTCTGTGGCTCTGAAGGTGTCTGTTCCGTAGTCTAATGTTCTTGAATCTTTCGGAGCATTCTGAGCACTGATAAGGATGCCGATGGTTTTCCTCGTGGGTAAGCTTGTTCTGTTTGGTCCTGAATGGCTTGAGGCAGAACTTACATGGGTAAACACAGCCTTTCTGATGGAGACGTCTGTGACTCCACAGACCCTGCTCACTCAGACAGCGTTTACCACAGTCTCGACAGCGGAGCTTCTTGATCTTTTGCTTGCACAAATTATCCTTCTTGAAGTGACGCTTTCCGCAGTCTTTACAGAGCAACCAAAGAGGTTTTGCATTGTGTTCACGTCGTACATGTTCCTTGAAGCTGGCGGGGTCCTCGAACCGCATGTAGAATCGGTCAAATCCAACAGCTTGTTGGACCTCACTCACACACACACCACAGGCGTACAGCTTCTTATGGCGCTGTGTGGTGCAGGCGAGTACAGGCTCGGCTCCACAGTCAGTGCACCACTCCACAAGTCTTTCTTCGTTCTCTATTCTGGTCTGACAATTATCAATGTTGGCCTCTTCTGTTAGACCAGAGGAACCTGCCGTTTCCAATTCCTCAGAAGAATCAGAGTCCATTACAATGTCTTCCTCATCAGACGGCTCCCACTCGGTCTCATCGGATCTCTCCTTTCTACTTTTCTTCTTGTCCGAGGACGGACCGCCTTCCTCATCATAGTCACACATCTCCTCAGTGATTTCCATTGTCAACGAACAACTGTCATCCAGGTCCTGGTCTCTGTCCTTACATGGCTCCTCATGAAAAGAAACAAACACACATTTGACTATCGGCTATTAGCATGTCTGCATCATTCTCTAAATGTTCTGTGATGGTGTCACTGGGGTAAATAACTAAACACCCACCTGTCCATTCAGGAGATCCTTCTCTCTTTCTCCAGAGGTTTCCTCAGCAACAGGAGGCTGGCTCATCCACGTCCTGGTGTGACTGCATATTGGGCACATCTGAATGACAGAGAAGCTCCTCTGTTGGCCCTGCAAGCTGACCTTGACCTCAAATCCACAATTCCTGCATAACCGGAAGAGCTGCAGGAGACAGTCTCTGTTCACACACAAGTCACCATTCCTGTGGATGGAGGTGAAGTGACAATTAACAAAAGGGTTATTAATGCAAAAGCCACAAACGCAACATAAAACAATTTCAAAGATTTGACTGAGTTACAGTTCATAAGGAAATCAGGGCATACAGATAAAGTAAGGGCGTGGATCAGAAAACCAGTCGGTGTCTGGTGTGACCACCATTTGCCTCGTGCAGCGCGACACATCTCCTTCGCATAGAGGTGATTGAGGCCGTTTTACACGTTGATCCAGAGCATCCCAAACATGCTCGATGGGTGACGTCTGGTGAGTATGTAGGGATGGAGTGCTCTGTCGAAAAAAAAGGAATAAATCCAAAACTGACTCTTTAATGCAAAAAGACAGTGTACGGCTCTCCATGTCATTGGTGAGTATATGCAGGCCATGGAAGAACTTTTACATTTTCAGCTTCCTGGAATTGTGTACAGATCCTTACGACATGGAGCTGTGCATTATTATCATGCTGAAACATGAGGTGATGGTGGTGGATTTAATGGCTCCACAATGGGCCTCAGGATCTTGTCACGGTATCTCTGTGATTCAAATTTCCATCGATAAAATGCAATTGTGTTGGTTGTCCATAGCTTATGCCGGCCCATACCCTAACCCCACCTTGGGGCACTTCTGTTCACAACGTTGACATCAGCAAACCGCTCGCCCACACGACACCATCTGCCCGGTACAGTTGAAACCGTGATTTATCCATGAAGAGCACACTTCTCCAGTGTGCCAGCGGCCATTGAAGGTGAGCGTTTGCCGACTGAAGTTGGTTACGATGCCGAACTGCAGTGAGGTCACACGACAACTGTTTGTGCAGAAATTATTTTGTTGTGCAAACCCACAGTTTCATCAGCTGTTCTCATACGATCCCGCAGGTGAAGAAGTTGGATGTGGGCTGCGTGGTTAGATGTGTTGTACGGTTGTGAGGCCGGTTGGATGTACTGCCAAATTCTCTAAAACGACAGAGGCTGCTTATGGTAGAGAAATTAACAATAAATTATCTGGCAACAGCTCTGATGGACATTACTACAGTCAACATGCCAATTGCACGCTTCCTAAAAACTTGAGACATCGGTTGCATTGTGTTGTGTGACAAAACTGCACATTTTAGAGTAGCCTTTTTGTTCCCAACACAAGGTGCACCTGTGTAATGATCATTTGAGAGAAATAAGCTTTTTTGTGCATAAGGAAAATGTTTGGGATCTTTTTATTTCAGCTCATGAAACCAACACTTTACATGTTGCGTTTATAGTTTGTTCAGTATAGTTTTAAGAAAAGATGGATGTTAGTTCCCGGTTATGTTCCGATCCCCTTTAGACATGTTGACATGTTGACATCCTGTATGTGGAATCATCAGTGAAGTGAATATGTGGACTTACTCAGGAGTGACATCGACGCTGGTTCCATGAGGAGGTGTTTTCACAGCTGTGGAAAATGAGATGCATTGTTTCAAATGTCACGCTGATATTTTGCCAAGGGTTCACTGTGAACATGAATAACAATTATATTATAAAAAATGTGTAAAGTATTGTAAAGACGTGAGTGTTGCATGGTATACCAGTAACTTCAAAGGTAGGATTCATAAAGGGTTAACTATATTCATATAGGGTTTAGGATAAAATATATATTCTCTCTCTTTCTGCTGCTCTTTAAATTCTGATTGGTGCCTAACATTTAAAAAGTTGGGTGCAGTGTGTGTATGTGTGAGAGAGAGAGTGAGACCGAGAGTGTGTGTTAACTGAAGGTTTCATGCAGTGTTGTCTCCTTACTGACAATGACATGCAGATCATTATGCAGTGTATTTCTTCCTCCCATTCCTCCAGCCAAATCACAGGTAGGACTTTGCAAATATGAACAAATTAGCCATTCTATGCAGTATTCTGTTATACGGTGTGAAGTTAAATTCAAAATGTGTTGTGTTTAGTAGAAGTGTGAATATCAGTGACAGGTTTATTTGTGTAACATTTAGAAAACGTGAACAAGCGTCTGAGGGACGGGGCGAACAGGATGCTAGGTCACTCAATGTTTCTCCCTTGTGATACTTGGTATCGTGACAACACTACTAAAGAATATCAATAGTTACAGCTGAAGTCGGAAGTTTACATACACTAAGTTGACTGTGGCATTAAACAGCTTGGAAAATTCCAGAAGATTTTGTCATGGCTTTAGAAGCTTCTGATAGGCTAATTGACATAATTTGAATCAATTGGAGGTGTACCTGTGGATGTATTTCAAGGCCTACCTTCAGACTCAGTGCCTCTTTGCTCGACATCATCGGAAAATCAAAAGAAATCAGCCAAACGCCTGAAGGTACTATGTTCATCTGTACAAACAATAGTACGCAAGTATAAACACCATGGGACCACACCGCCGTCATACCGCTCAGGAAGGAGACGCGTTCTGTCTCCTAGAAATGAACGTACTTTGGTGCGAAAAGTGCAAATCAATCCCAGAACAACAGCAAAGGACCTTGTGAAGATGCTGGAGGAAACAGGTACAAAAGTATCTATATTGTCATAACGTGAAAGGCCGCTCAGCAAGGAAGAAGCCACTGCTCCAAAACCGCAATGAAAAGACTACGGTTGACTACGGGGACAAAGATTGTAGTTTTTGGATAAGTGTCCTCTGGTCTGATGAAACAAAAATAGAACTGTTAGGCCATAATGACCATCGTTATGTTTGGAGGAAAAGGAAGAACACCATCCCAACCGTGAAGCACGGGGGTGGCAGCATCATGTTGTGGGGGTGCTTTGCTGCAGGAGAGACTGGTGCACTTCACAAAATAGATGGCATCATGAGGAAGAAAAATGATGTGGATATATTGAAGCAACATCTCAAGACATCAGTCAGGAAGTTAAAGCTTGGTCGCAAATGGGTCTTCCAAATGGACAATGACCCCAAGCATACTTCCAAAGTTGAGGTGAAATGGCTTAAGAACAACAAAGTCAAGGTATTGGAGTGGCCATCACAAAGCCCTGACCTCAATCCTATAGAACATGTGGGCAGAACTGAAAAAGCGTGTGTTAGCAAGGAGGCCTACAAACCTGACTCAGTTACACCAGTTCTGTCAGGAGGAATGGGCCAAAATTCACCCAACTTATTGTGGGAAGCTTGTGGAAGGCTACCTGAAACGTTTGACCCAAGTTAAACAATTTAAAGGCAATGTTACCAAATACTAATTGAGTGTATGTAAACTTCTGACCCACTGGGAATGTGATGAAAGAAATAAAAGCTGAAATTAATCATTCTATCTACTATTATTCTGACATTTCACATTCTTAAAATAAAGTGGTGATCCTAACTGACCTAAGACAGGGAATTTTTACTAGGATTAAATGTCAGGAATTGAGTTTAAATGTATTTGGCTAAGGTGTATGTAAACTTCCAACTTCAACTGTAAATTGTTTTACAAACCTTTATTTTTCCTTTGCACTTTGAAGAACTTCTTCGCAGAGAGCTGTGTAGACAGACCTGGAGTCAATTTCAATAATTCTAAACATCATAAAATAGTTCATCCTCAACCAAACACCCATGATATACCCTCCCTCCCTCCATGATATTCCCTCCCTCCCTCCCTCCCTCCCCCCTCCCTCCATGATATTCCCTCCCTCCATGATATACCCTCCCTCCATGATATACCCTCCCTCCCTCCCTCCATGATATTCCCTCCCTCCATGATATACCCTCCCTCCCTCCCTCCATGATATACCCTCCCTCCCTCCCTCCCTCCCTCCATGATATACCCTCCCTCCCTCCATGATATACCCTCCCTCCCTCCCTCCCTCCCTCCCCCCCTCCCTCCATGATATTCCCTCCCTCCATGATATACCCTCCCTCCCTCCCTCCCTCCATGATATACCCTCCCTCCCTCCATGATATACCCTCCCTCCCTCCCTCCCTCCCTCCATGATATACCCTCCCTCCCTACATGATATACCCTCCCTTCTTCCATCCCTCCCTCCATAATATACCCTCCCTCCCTCACAACCCTCCCTCCATGATATACCTTCCCTCCCTCCCTCCCTCCCTCCCTCCCTCCCTCCCTCCATGATATACCATCCTTCCCTCCCTCCATCCATGATATACCCTCCCTCCTTCCCTCCATGATATACCATCCCTTCCTCCCTCCATGATATACCCTTCCTCCGTCCCTCCATGATATACCCTCCCTCCATGATATACCCTCCCTCCCTCCATGATATACCCTCCCTCCATGATATACCCTCCCTCTCGTATAGTAATGACCAGTTAAAACAGGCTACCCATTTGGTTGCATTCCAGATATTCATTCCATCAAAAATCTCACCCGTTTTCCTTGTTTCTGCTGGACTGAGTTCTTGTACGCAGTCGTGTTCCCCTTTTCTTCATCATAATCCTCATCTTCATCCTGCTCCCTGGAGAACTGCCCGAACTCCTCATCTGTCAACGTAGCGGCATCTTCATCGTCACTGCCTGGCAACACAACAGTAGTCTCTGCTACATTCTCTCCAGAGCAACCGGGATCTCCATCCTCCAGTGACAGTGGTGTCGTCTGTATACATTTACAACATATGTTCAGTTATTAAACAGTGCAATACAAGAAACCAATGGAATAGTCAATTAAATCAAGTACTCCTCAGTCACTGTCACAGGTCTAAGCAAAACTACTAGGGCTGTGACGATGCCAGTATCCGATACTCAGAAGTATTGTAGCTAGGAGTTTTGGAGGAAAACAGTCCTAATGTTGGAAACAAATAGCATTATGTTGTCACTAAGAGTCAGATATTTATTTTCCAAGCTACAGCACACTATTTGACATAAAGCAGGTTTGAAAGAGTTTGGCATGCTTCGTGTTTTCTTTTGAAAAACCTTGATTATCACGATATCGCCACAACCCTAAAAACACAATTTTAGTTGGCGGGTTAAGCCACACAGGAACACCGGAATGTTCCAAGTCATCCTGACATATGAAAGTACAACTATCTACAATGCCTTCAGAAAGTATTCATACCTGCTGACTTATTGCACATTTTGTTGTGTTACAGCCTGATTTCAAAATTGATTGAATATATTTTCTTTCTCTTACCCATCTACACACAATCCCCCGTAATGACAAAGTGAAAACATAGTGAAAATTAAATACAGAAATCTCATTTACATATGTATTCACACACCTGAGTCAATACATGTTAGAAACCCCTTTGGCAGCAATTACAACTGAGTCTTTCTTGGTAAGTTTCTAAGACGGGGTGTCAAACTCACTCTATGGAGGGCCGAGAGTCTGATGGTTTTTGGTTTCTCCTTTTAATGTGTCCAATTAAGACCTATACAACCAGGTGAGGGGAATTCCTATGTTACTGTCCTGCTGAAAGTTGAATTTGTCTCCCAGTGTCTGGTGGAAAGCAGACTGAACCAGTTTTTTCTCTAGGATTTTGCCTGTGCTTAGCTCTATTCCGTTTCCTTTTATCCTAAAAAACACCCTAGTCCTTGTCGATGACAAGCATACCCATAACATGATGCAGACACCACCATGCTTGAAAATATGAAAAGGAGTACTCAGTGATGTGTGGGATTTGCCCCAAACCTTCAGGACATAAAGTTAATTTCATGCTAATAGGATGCATGCAATTTTATTGCAAACAGGGTGCATGTTTTGGAATATTTTTTATTCCGTACAGGGTTCCTTCTTTTCACTCTGTCAATTAAGTTAGTATTGTGGAGTAACCACACTGTTGTTGATCCATCCCCAGTTTTCTCCTATCACAGCCATTCAACTCTATTTTAAAGTCACCATTGGCCTCATGGTGAAATCCCACCATCCAAAGTGTAATGAATAACTTCACCATGCTCAAAGGGATGTTCAGTGTCAATTTATTTATGGGTATTTTTACCCATCTACCAATAGGTGCCCTTCATTGCGAGGCATTCTCCCGAGTCCGTACGGGAGTTGCAGCGATAGGACAAGACTGTAACTACCAATTGGATATGATGAAATTAGCGATTAAAATAAATTGATATACAGTTGAAGTCGGAAGATTACATAAACTTAGGTTGAAGTCATTAAAACTTATTTTTTAACCACTCCACATATTTCATGTTAACAAACTATAGTTTTTGCAAGTCTGTTAGGACATCTACTTTGTGCATGACACAAGTAATTCTTCCAACAATTGTTTACAGACAGATTATTTCACTTATAATTCAATATATCACAATTCCAGTGGGTCAGAAGTTTACATACACTAAGTTGACTGTGCCTTTAAACAGCTTGGAAAATTATGTCATGGCTTTAGAAGCTTTTGATAGGCTAATTGACATAATTTGAGTCAATTGGAGGTGTACCTGTGGATGTATTTCAAGGCCTACCTTCAAACTCAGTGCCTCTTTGCTCGACATCATGGGAAAATCAAAAGAAATCAGCCAAGACCTCAGAAAAATAATTGTAGACCTCCACAAGTCTGGTTCATCCTTGGGAGCAATTTCCAAACGCCTGAAGGTACCACATTCATCTGTACAAACAATAGTACGCAAGTATAAACACCATGGGACCACGCAGCTGTCATACCGCTCAGGAAGGAGACATGTTCTGTCTCCTAGAGATGAACGTACTTTGGTGCGAAAAGTGCAAATCAATCCCAGAACAACAGCAAAGGACCTTGTGAAGATGCTGGAGGAAACAGGTACAAAAGTATCTATAGCCACAGTAAAAAGTCCTATATCGACATAACGTGAAAGGCGCTCAGCAAGGAAGAAGCCACACCTCCAAAACCGCCCTAAAAAAGCCAGACTGCGGATTGCAACTGCACATGGGGACAAAGATCGTACTTTTTGGTGAAATGTCCTCTGGTCTGATGAAAATAATATATAACTGTTTGGCCATAATGACCATCGTTATGTTTGGAGGAAAAAGGGGGAGGCTTGTAAGCCGAAGAACACCATCCCAACCGTGAAGCACGGGGGTGGCAGCATCATGTTGTGGGGGTGTTTTGCTGCAGGAGGGACTGGTGCACGTCACAAAATAGATGGCATCATGAGGAAGGAAAATTATGTGGATATATTGAAGCAACATCTCTAGATATCAGTCAGGAAGTTAAAGCTGGGTCGCAAATGGGTCTTCCAAATGGACAATGACCCCAAGCGTACTTCCAAAGTTGGGTCAAAATGGCTTAAGGACAACAAAGTCAAGGTATTGGAGTGGCCATCACAAAGCCCTGACCTCAATCCTATAGAAAATGTGTGGGCAGAACTGAAAAAGCGTGTGCGAGCAAGGAGGCCTACAAAACTGACTCAGTTACACCAGTTCTGTAAGGAGGAATGGGCAAAAATTCAACCAACTTATTGTGGGAAGCTTGTGCTAGGCTACCCAAAACGTTTGACCCAAGTTAAACAATTTAAAGGCAATGCTACCAAATACTAATTGAGTGTATGTAAACTTCTGACCCACTGGGAATTTGATGAAAGAAATAAAAGCTGAAATGAATAATTCTCTCTACTATTATTCTGATATTTCACATTCTCAAAATAAAGTGGTGATCCTAACTGACCTAAAACAGGGAATTTTTACTAGGATTAAATGTCAGGAATTGTGAAAAACTGAGTTTAAACGTATTTGGCTAAGGTGTATGTAAACTTCCGACTTCAACTGTATATATATTTATTTAAAAAAGGGTTGAATACTTATTGACTCAATACATTTGATCTTTTCATTTTTAATTATTTTGTAAAAATCTAAAACATCATTCTACTTTAACATTGAGGTATTGTGTGTAGGCTAGTGACACAAAATCTCAATTTAACACATTTTAAATTCAGGCTGTAAGACAACAGAATTTGGAAAAAGTCAAGTGGTGTGAATACTTTCTGAAGGCACTGTATGTAATCACATTCAGGAAAACATACCGGACGTTCATCTCCACTCACCACTGGATGGGGTGGGGTTATTGGTTGGTCTTCAATAGCGGCCCGGGTATGGCAGGCAGCAAAGTCTTTATCATAGGAGAGTGTAATTTCTCTCCTCTTTGTTAAGCTACTGTGACTTGAAACACAAACTCCCATTTTTGCAAGCTTGTTTTGGCATCTCGTCCTGGTTCGTCCTTGCCGTAGCAACATTGAGGTCCTGTACATGGGTGCACACATATTCTTTGAGCGAGCCCTAAGTAGTAAGGCACCAGCCATGGCCACCATAGAACTTTTTGCTGATTTGGTTGCATTTGGATTCAAGGACGCTGTAGCTGAGCTAGCGGATAGAAAACTGAGGAAGGTCGGCGCTGAGTTCTTCCACTCATCAGTCACAGGGGTCCAGTTGAAGGTTTTAAGTGAAAGGGGACTAGTCTGACGTAGTACTGAGTTGAAGCGCATAGAGGCTAAGGTGACGCATTCTTTAGTTACCAACTTCTGCACTTCCTCCAACATCGCATGACCCAGGCCAGGGATTGCCATTAGGTTTCTGGGGATAGCTTTGAAACGACCCCGCACTAAATTATCTGCAACAGCCTCCCATGGTCCGGTAAGTACTCTTGTTCGTAGGGATGAGCCGACTCGAAAACTGACCTACATTAAAATAAAGGGCCATAAGAAAGATGTAGTTGCACATTTTCCGTCCACACAGATCAGACAAAGGTGAAACGGATGGAATTTGTAATTTCAAGTTTGTACCATTCTCACTTCTGCATCCTTATAAGTTTGATTTCCTGCTCCTGCTGTCGTCTGCCCACTAGCAAGTCTGCCAACTGCTCTCTACAATGTGGAGAGGAGCAAAGGGGGGAGAGTTGTCACAACAACACAGCTGTCATTTTCCTTGTAACACTGTATATTCTAAGAAGGGTTGCAAAATTCTGGTAACTTTCCCAAAATTACTGGGTTTTCCAGAAATCCTAGGTGGAAGATTCACAGAATCAAGAGGGAATAAGCAGGAAAACCTCATACTGGGATTTCTGGAAAACCCGGGAATTTTCTACCATAATTCTAAGCATCTTTTTGGGGGCTCATTACAAATGCATAAACACAAGAGCCTGCAGTCTGACCTTCACAGTCTGTGGTGAAAAAGCAACAGGAACTACAGCAGGTTGTTGGACCACTGATGTTGACATCCGGGATGCTGCTCCTGTTGTTGTTGTTGTTGTTGTTGTTGTGCCAGGCTCACCTTTTGGTTTGGCACCAAGTCTGCCAACTGCACTCTACAATGCGGACAAGAGAAAATAAGGGAGAGTTGTCATAACACAGCAGTCATTCTCCATGCATGCTACAGTAAAAAAAAATATGCAGCTTGCTTAGTGAGTACCGCTTCCGCCTGTTTCAGATCATAACGAGACTCAAACTCAGGTCTCTGCTTTGCAAACACACATGACCTCACTGGTGAAACCTTCCAACCCATTGTGCTATTGAAAAAGGCCTTTGTTGCGCAGAGGGCTACACTTCAAGGCTGGGGAGTGAGTTTCACAGTTCCCGATCTGCTACAGTCGTGGCCAAAAGTTTTGAGAAAGTATTGGCCTCCACAAAGTTTGCTGCCTCAGTGTTGATGATGGCAATTTGCATTATACTCCAGAATGTCATGAAGAGTGATCAGATGAATTGCAATTAATTGCAAAGTCCCTCTTTGACATGAAAATAAACTTAATCCCCAAAAAACATTTCCACTGCATTTCAGCCCTGCCACAAAAGGACCAGCTGCCATCATGTCAGTGATTGTCTCGTTAACACGGGTGTGAGTGTTGACGAGGACAAGGCTGGAGATCTCTCTGTCATGCTGATTGAGTCAGAATAACAGACTGGAAGCTTTAAAAGGAGGGTTGCACAAAAAGGGCTTCACAGGCAAGGATATTGCTGCTGGTAAGATTGCACCTAAATTAACCATTTACCGGATCATCAAGAACTTCAAGGAGAGAGGTTCAATTGTTGTGAAGAAGGCGTCAGTGTGCACAAGAAAGTCCAGCAAGCGCCAGGACCGTCTCCTAAAGTTGATTCAGCTTCGGGATTGGGGCACCACCAGTGCAGAGTTTGCTCAGGAACGGCAGCAGGCAGGTGTGAGTGCATCTGCACAACTTCTGACAAACTCCAAGCATTGATTATGCAAGAATGGCCTGCCATCAGTCAGGATGTGGCCCAGAAGTTAATTGACAGCATGCCAGGGTGGATTGCAGAGGTCTTGAAAAAGAAGGGTCAACACTGCAAATATTGACTCTTTGCATAAACTGAATGTCATTGTCAATGAAAGCCTTTGACACTTACGGAATACTTGTAATTCTACTTCAGTGTACCATAGTAACTACTGACATAAAGATCTAAGAACACTGAAACAGCAAACTTTGTGGAGACCAATACTTGTGTCATTCTCAAAACTTTTGGCCACGACTGTACACTCCCATGCTTTAGGGATATCAGACCTGCAACACAACACTGTGCATTTTTAAAATTTGTTTATAATATTTAATTTTTTCATTTTTTTACAGCAAATACAAACATACACATACGAACAACGACTTAGACGCACACAAACAACGACTACATCTCCTCTACCCAGACCCGCATGCTCACACCCCCATCCCTAGTCCCTGCATCACTCTCCCCCCCATTTAGTTCCTCTCCCTAACCCACGCACTTTCAATATTTAAAAAATTAGATTTTTCCATTGTGTTGATGACGGCAGATTGATTGATTTCCACGTTTTTAGTATACGATATTTAACATTATTGATGAAAAGAGAATCGTCCAACTCACTGGATATCTCACTACATCCCCATATGCCATGTCTTGAAATATGCAGACAGAAGGATTAAAAGTAAGTTTACGTTGTAATACTCCTGACAGCCAACTTTCAAGCTCCGCCCACAACTTCCGGACTTTATAGCATTCCCAGAAGGCATGGCTTATTAAGTCATTATTAGTTTTACACTTAAGACATGACTGCTGTTGTTCTGTAGAATTTGTGAAGTTTGTCACTTGTATAATAATTTCTATATATTAGCTTACATTTTCATTAACTGTAATTTTATTAGATCTTTCCCTCCACCTTGTGCCATCATCACCTCTTTTTAAGTCTTGGTTACAATAGTTTATATTTCTTTCCAAGAGAATAGCAGTTGGATATTCTCTCTGCAAGGTTTTGTATACATCCCTATCATATGAACATAATTTTCTGACTCAAATTAAGATTCCCTCAAGGTTGCTCTGATGTCCAAAAGATTTTAAATCGAAATGTTGAAATATGTAACTTTTAAATTACATGTATTTAAACTATCTACATTGTTCAGTCCAAAATAAATGTTTTATTATGTAAATGGCAATACATTCCTTTCCTGTTACCAAGTCATTTCCGGTTTCTATTCCTTCCATGTGGACCAATTTATCGGTGAAAACTGAAAAGCTATCCAAAGATTGTTCCATAAGGTTGTTTTTATGAAGTGACATTGGTTTGTAGAATACGTTTCATTTTCTTCCATATTGTTATAATGTTCTTAACTATAAAGTTGTAAATGCTCTTACCTTTATCATTTGAAAATAGACACGTTAAAAAATTCTGCGGGATGAGCAAGCGCATCTTCAATATGTACCCATTGTTCCTCTTTAGTGCATTTTCAGTATCAGCTACTCATTCCAGGCTCAAACGCATTACGGAAAGCAATTCCACAAATTAACTTTTAACAAGGCACACCTGTTAATTTAAATGCATTCCAGGTGACTGGTTGAGAGAATGCCAAGAGTGTGCAAAGCTGTAATCAAGGCAAAGGGTGGCTACTTTGAAGAATCTAAAATATATTTTGATTTGTTTAACACTTTTTTGGTTACTACATGTTTCCTTATGTGTTATTTCATAGTTTTGACCTCTTCACTATTATTCTACAATGTAGAATGTCCAAACTTTTGACTGGTACTGAATATGTTGCTAGTAAAAGCCTTGAGTAGTGAGTTGATACAATTCCATGTCAGGAAGGTTAAAACCACCCTCAAACTAGTAAAATTTTCCTTTTTATTCAATTTATTGTATTTGCCCATATAAAGTCTTATGACCGAGTATACTTTTTAAAGAATGTTTTTGATGGGATAGTTGGAGTTGGGATTACCTAACATAAATACAATAACTTTTGCAGCCATGCCATTCTAAAGAGGTTTAATTTACCTGTAAGATTCATGGGAAGATAATTCCATTTAATTAGATCTGCTTTCATATGGTTGAGTAATGAAACAAAATTATCTTTCTATATTTGTGGTCAACTTAAAGGATTGCTGTAGATTGTGAGTTATTATTGTTTCCTATTGCCATAATATGTTTCCTATTGCCGTAATATGTTTCCTATTGCCGTAATACGTTTCCTATTGCCGTAATATGTTTCCTATTGCCGTAATATGTTTCCTATTGCCGTAATATGTTTCCTATTGCCGTAATATGTTTCCTATTGCCGTAATATGTTTCCTATTGCCGTAATATGTTTCCTATTGCCGTAATATGTTTCCTATTGCCATGTTTCCTATTGCCATAATGTTTCCTATTGCCGTAATATGTTTCCTATTGCCATAATGTTTCCTATTGCCATAATATGTTTCCTATTGCCATAATGTTTCCTATTGCCGTAATATGTTTCCTATTGCCGTAATATGTTTCCTATTGCCGTAATATGTTTCCTATTGCCGTAATATGTTTCCTATTGCCGTAATATGTTTCCTATTGCCATGTTTCCTATTGCCATAATGTTTCCTATTGCCGTAATATGTTTCCTATTGCCATAATGTTTCCTATTGCCATAATATGTTTCCTATTGCCATAATATGTTTCCTATTGCCATAATATGTTTCCTATTGCCGTAATATGTTTCCTATTGCCGTAATATGTTTCCTATTGCCATAATTTCAGTTTTTCACTGCATTCTTGGGGACTCATTACAAATGCATATGAGCAAGAGGCTGCAGTCTGACCTTCACAGTCTGTGGTGAAAAAGCAACAGGAACTACAGCAGGTTGTTGGACCACTGATGTTGACATCCGGGATGCTGCTCCTGTTGTTGTTGTTGTTGTTGTTGTTGTGCCAGGCTCACCTTTTGGTTTGGCACCAAGTCTGCCAACTGCACTCTACAATGTGGACAAGAGAAAATGAGGGAGAGTTGTCATAACACAGCAGTCATTCTCTATGCATGCTACCATGGTTTACACCAGGCCTAGGCAATTATTTTCCATGGAGGGCCACATTAGAATAAATTCTTGCCATCGCGGGCCAGAATCATATTACAGGATTATACATCATGTGTATGAATGTGTTGACAGATATATCTACTGTAAATCACGCCCAGATATGCTACTTATTTTACTTTAACATGCACAGAAATAAACCACATCCATGTTCTCCTTTTGGTGGGTATTTTCATTACTAAACATGCAATGAACAACACGGAGGGAAAAGTACACTGTGCATTCAGCACCACGGACAGAACTCTTGTTAACGGGCGACGCACAAAAACACAAGAAAGAGAGAGAGAGAGCTCAACATTACATTTAAACTACTCAATCAGTGTGAGGAGTGAAGTCTCTGATGGGCGTTGACTAGAGCAGGGAAGTCAGGTATAGTTTCTGATGTCACTATGCGCAGGATTGCTGAGAGGTGAGAGTCAGTAAGAGATGATCTGTGCCTTGACTTGTTATATTTCATCACTGAAAATGTCTGTTCACATACGTAAGTTGACCCAAACAGTACAAACATCTTCTGAGCATGACTCCTAATCTTTGGAAAGTTTGTTCATCGAGAGATGCATAGAACCTCGTCAGTGACATTGTTTTGAATAGTTCTCCAATCACTGCAACAGACTGAAGATGGATAAGCTCAAGTTGCAGGTCAGTGGGAGCGTTATCCACATTGAAGGTGAAAGGAGAAGAAACCAACAGCATGTCATTTTCCAACACTTTGAAATCCTCAACACAACGAGAAAACTCACAGTTCAAAGCACGCAGCAGCGATGCATACTTCTCTTGCTGGTCATCTTATAGGGAACAGACTAGTAGTGTCGGAAGGTGGGTGAGATTGTTGGCTTCTACTTGGCGGGTCAGGAGGAGTAATTTTCCCTTGAAGGCTTTGACAAGGCTGTACATCTGATGTGCAAAAAGGCCCTTCCTTGTAGTTTGGAATTCAGTTCATTCATGAGGGCCATGATGTCCACAGTGAAGGCAGAATTAGCCAACCATTCTTTATCTTGCAGTTGAGGGAAATCCACATATTTTCCTTTCATTTGCAAAAACTCAGCAATCTCCTACTTCAGGTCCCACACCCTTTTAAGCACCTTCCCCAAACTCAGCTATCTCACATTTGTGTGGTAGGGGAGATCTGCATGATCCGACTCTGTCTCTTCCAACAGTGAGACTTTTGTGGAGCGATGGGTAACGATGCTTCCAGGGTGACTGTTGACAATGTGTGCAGAGGGTCCCTGGTTCGAGCCCCAGCAGGGGCTGGGAGAGGGACGAAAGCAATTCTGTTACACACACAGCTTTCCCTGATACCTCGATAAATAAATATTTCGATGTCCACTCTTGCTGGAACACCATACATTCATTGTCTACTTTCCTTTTCTTTGAAAAACTCATTTCTAGCTAGCTACTATTTGAAACTGTGACGTGTGTCAGTCTGTCAGTCACTGTCTGTCCTCTTGCAGTTGTTATTTATACGTGCCTTCAAAATAAATATCCCACAAGCAGTGGGAGTTAATTCATTACACAAAGGCGAGTATTCATTGGGCTTTTAATTTGAATAACAAATACGATTTTCAAAACTTTATGTGATCTGAGCGTGATTCCGCGGGCCGGCCTTTGCCCAGGCCTGGTTTACACAGATCACTCCTGCAACACTGTGCATTCTAAGTATCTTTTTAGATAAATAATGGCAAATGCATATGAGCAAGAGGGTGTAGGGGTGAAGTTGCCACTGGATGATGAGCTTGTGTAAGTTCTGCATTTTCCTCAATTATGGTTATGGTTAGGATTGGGGGAGGGGAAGCTTCCCCTGGATACCACAAGAGGCTGCAGTCTGACCTTCACAGTCTGTGGTGAAAAAGCAACAGGAACTACAGCAGGTTGTTGAACCACTGATGTTGACATCCGGGATGCTGCTCCTGTTGTTGTTGTTGTGCCAGGCTCACCTTTTGGTTTGGCACCAAGTCTGCCAACTGCACTCTACAATGCGGACAAGAGAAAATGAGGGAGAGTTGTCATAACACAGCAGTCATTCTCCATGCATGCTACCATGGTTTACACCAGGCCTGGGCAATTATTTTCCATGGAGGGCCACATTAGAATAAATTCTTGCCATAACACAGTGGTCATTCTACATGCATGCTATTCATAGAGATCGTATTAAATTACTAGAGGGTCAATGTCATAAACCCTCAAGAATGGTATGATAATAGAAGTCATTTCAGGGAGAAAACTAAACCAGTCTAATTGGAATTAATGCAGTAAAGACATGGTACATGCTATAGAATACTTGGGACGTCCCTACCCCATTGAAGTTGACATTTAAAATGGTTAAGGTAAGGGTTAAGTAAAGGTTAAGGTAAGGGATAAGGTTAGGGTTTAGGGTAGGGATGTCCCGAGGATCCGGATAGCACTGACCGTAAAGGCATAGGTGATGCATTTCATGCTTTTTACAGCAAAATAACGCAACACAGAGTGCCTGGACACAGCCCTTAGCCGTGGTGTATTGGCAATATACCACAAACCTCTGAGGTGCCTTATTGCTATTATGAACTGGTTACCAACATAATTAGAGCAGTAACAATACATGTTTTGTCATACTTGTGGTCTGATATACCACGGCTGTCAGCCAATCAGCATTTTGGGCTCGAAACACCTAGTTTATAATATGATACAGTGCGTTGCAAAAGTATTCATCCCCTTTGGCTTTTTTCTATTTTGTTGTATTACAACATGTAATTTAAATTGATTTTTATTTTGATTTAATTTAATGGACATACACAAAATAGTCCAAATTGGTTAAGGGAAATTAAAAAAAGAACTTGTTGCAAAAAAACAAACAAAAAAATAAAAACAGAAAAGTGGTGCCTGCATATGTATTCACACCCTTTGCTATGAAGCCCCTAAATAAGATCTGGTGCAACCAATTACCTTCAGAAGTCACATAATTAGTTAAATAAAGTCCACCTGTGTGCAATCTAAGTGTCATATGAAAAATATCAGAAACCTTGAACATCCCACGGAGCACCATTAAATCCATTATTAAAACATGGAAAGGATATGGCATCACAACAAACCTGCCAAGAGAGGGCCGCCCACCAAAACCCACAGACCAGGCAAGGAGGGCGTTAATCAGAGGCAACAAAGAGACCAAAGAACCCTGAAGGAGCTGCAAAGCTCCACAGTGGAGATTGGAGTATCTGCCCATATGACCACTTTAAGCCGTACACTCCACAGAGCTGGGCTTTACGGAAGAGTGGCCAGAAAAAAGCCATCGCTTAAAGAAAAAAATAAGCAAACACTTTGGTGTTCACCAAAAGGCATGTGGGAGACTCCCCAAACATATGGAAGAAGGTACTCTGGTCAGATGAGACTAAAATTAAGCTTTTTGGCAATCAAGGTAAACGCTATGTCTGGCGCAAACCCAACACCTCTCATCACCTCGAGAACACCATCTGCACAGTGAAGCATGGTGGTGACAGCATCTAGATGTGGGGATGTTTTTCCATCGGCAGGGACATGGAAAATGGTCAGAATTGAAGGAATGATGGATGGCGCAAAATACAGGGAAATTCTTGAGAGAAACCTATTTCAGTCTTCTAGAGATTTGAGACTATGACTGAGGTTCACCTTCCAGCAGGACAATGACCCTAAGCATACTGCTAAAGCAACACTCGAGTGGTTTAAGGGGACACATTTAAACGTCAATGCCCAGACCTCAATCCAATTGAGAATCTGTGGTATGAATTAAAGATTGCTGTACATCAGCAGAGCCCATACAACTTGAAGGAGCTGGAGCAGTTTTGCCTTGAAGAATGGGCAAAAATCCCAGTGGCTAGATGTGCCAAGCTTATAGAGACATACCCCAAGAGACTAGCAGCTGTAATTGCTGCAAAAGGTGGCTCTACAAAGTATTGACTTTGGGGGGTGAATAGTTATGCACGCTCAAGTTCAGTTTTTTTGTCACAACAAAAAATATTTTGCATCTTCAAAGTGGTAGGCATGTTGTGTAAATCAAATGATACAAACCCCCCCAAAAAATCTATTTTAATTCCAGGTTGTAAGGGGGGTGAATACTTTCGCAAGCCACTGTACAATATCAGAACTTGTTGCATTTCAGCCTGAGATCTGTTTATAATGACGTTGGTAACTAGATGCTCATGTCTCCACCCTAATAATGTGAGTCCTTGTACCAAAAGCGACAGGCTTAGGTACAAAATAAGCCCATCATTCCATGATGCTACATGTTTACTCATATATATCAGACCTGCATCACAACACTGCACTAGTATAGTTGCGAGTACTACACCGTTTTGGTGGCAGGGTTTCTCAGGAGATTTCGCAAACCTACCAGTAACATATCACTTCCGGCTGCATTTACATTTTTCCTGTGTGGCTGAATTCTCTTGAAAATGTAATCAGTCCATGGAAATATGGTGGGAATCGCGGTGGATTTGAGCTTTTTCTTATGTTTGGCGCCCATCGTCTCTGCCATCAAATCCCTTTCATATTCCTCTGGTCTGAAGTGGTGTTCACACACTAAGAAATGTTTATGCCTTTCCACTGGTAAATTGACATCCTTTTGTATAGCTGCTAACCATCGTCTGCATCGTTGCATATCATTCGCCGGCAAGCAATGATAAAGAATATCTTCATCTTCCTGTGTGTTACAACCCGGTACAGCACACCAACCCACCATTATCCCTGTCCGTTTCTGGCGTCTATCTTTGATAAACTAACGTTAACGAGCCGACCTTTGGTAGTCTCCCTTGGCAGACGGGTGGCCGCCCACATTAACAATGTTCTAGCATAGGTCTGCACAGATACAACAATAATATATTATAAGGGATATAAATATCTGGATGCAAACATCCGTTTGGTATACTCAGAGAGACGGAACCGTGCGCGCAGGATATCCGTCTGTTACTTCGCTCATATGCTTTATGGCGTCATTGGGACGTCCGCGCCCCGTTGTGGACGTTTACACCGTTTAACTGTTGCTGTTGATAAGAGAATCCCATTATAAATACAGTAAAGTACACACACTAAATATATATATACACAGCTGCAAACTTCAAGAAGTAGGGCATTCAATGACGGCTCCCCATTGCTGGTTTCCACTAGCTACCACAGCCACACAGTCTATATCGTATATCGTGAAAATGTATGAAAACAAAAAATAGCTTTTTGGTATTAGGATAGGGACGTCCTAAGAATTCCTAATAGCAATAAACGTGTTATGTCCCGGACAGAAGTGATGCATAAATATTTTTGTACAGAGACTTTTTGCAGTTTCTAAACCATACTGTACTGTCTTTGATTTGAGCATTTTAACTAACCCTAACCATTGTCCTAACCTTACCTAATTCTCCTAACATGCTAGGTTAATTATCTTAACCTGCTGCATAAATTCTCCTAACCTGCTACGAAAACTACATTATGTTGGGTGCGTTCAACAGTACACAACGTTTTGTAACTATAAGATGTTATGTACAGTCATGGCAAAAAGTTTTGAGAATGACACAAGTTTTGCTCTCCACAAAGTTTGCTGCCTCAGTGTTGATGATGGCAATTTGCATATACTCAAGAATGTCATGAAGAGTGATCAGATGAATTGCAATTAATTGCAAAGTCCCTCTTTGCCATGAAAATGAACTTAATCCCCCAAAAACATTTCCACTGCATTTCAACCCTGCCACAAAAGGACCTCGGGTAGGTCTTTTGATCTTTGAATGATGTGTTACCACACACCCATATGGTTAAGACCAAACCAGACCAATTTTCTTATCTTTATGGAAGGCTGGACCCTCCTAAGTTTCTATCCAATGTTTTCTAATCATTTGCACTTGTTTTGGTACCTAATTCTAATTGTAGCCATTTTATGTGATGGTAAAGGTAGGGGTGTACTAACTTTTTCCCCATAAGGAAAAGGCATTTTTGTTTATTTTAATTGCATAACATTTTCAACGTTTTTTTGTTGTGTCATTTGTTAAATTGGGTAACCTTTATCTGTCAATAGTGTTGAAGTGAAGATTACATATCCATCTGTCCAAATATGTTTTAAAAAATAAAACTTTCCAGGGGTGTACTTAATTTTTCACGACTATATGTGGCATGAATCACTCCCCATATCATATACAGTCATCGAGGCTTCTGCTGCACTGCAGCTCAGCGGAGAGGAGAGCGAGTCCAACCAAGCATTACAGCCAACACAGCAAGGGAGAGAAACATAAATAATTATCCAACAGTTTCAGAGAGAGGATCGAACAATGCGCTTTCTCTCTCTGGTTATGAAGGTAGCTAGCTAGCTAACATTGGCCAGAAAGTCATAGGAGAGAGGGAGCACGTTAGTTTATACTGGCTAGACACGATTCTACTGTCAGAATGTCAGGTAAATTGGCAAAATATGGGCGAATAATATTGCAAAGACTTAAACAGAACGTGGTAAATTGGAATGATTAGGAGCATTCCAGGAGAACGACACGAGTTACAGATGGCTGCACATATTGCATGCCACTCCCGCATTGAAACTATATCACCAGGGATGTGTTGCTGAAGACATTAGAAAGACAGGAATCCACTGAACAAAATGCACAGCGCTCATACATGCAGTTATATGACCTGCAGTGCATGAGGAACTAATAAAGGACATTAGGAATGAGTTACTCATTGATTATTGATGAAAGTACTGATGTCACTACCAAGAAGCAACTGCTTCTGGTGATAAAACGCCACAGCTAGAAACTCTCGAATCACACGAAAAACTAAAAAAAAGCAGGGTGAGTAACTTTTACAAGCGTTAATTTTGAGTCTACATACACACACACTTCCTTCAGTCACCTGTCTGTAAAGTGTCATTCCCCGTTTATCTAACTCATCCCTCATATCTCTGTCTGTTCCTCCACATTCTGCAGAGCAACATATGGGGAATGGCAACAACAGCAGCAACCTGTGTAGGGATCACCTCATCCTCTAGATGGAGGGCTATCACCAAACCAGCACTAGTGTTTTGGTGAATATTAATCTCTACACTCCCGCAGCGGTGTAACGCTTTGAACACACCCACTGGGACTTTGCGTTTTGATACACTAGAAGTACATTCATTTCCAATGGAACGCTGCGTTTTCCTTGCAGCATTGCGTTGCGTAGGCAGTTGCAGTGCGTTCTGTGTGGTGCATTCATTGGATTTATCGAACGTATGCGTCAAGCGTAAACGGGTTGACAGAAACGGTAGCATGTTGAAATGGTGAAGGTTGAACTTTTGTTGAACGCATATCTAGATGACGCTGCATACTATTTTGCGCAATGTTGCAGTGTGTGTGTTCAAAGCCTAAGGCTCTGCATCTCAGTGCTAGAGGTGTCCCTGCAGACCCTTTGGCTAGTTCTCAGGCCTTGTGGGCGGGTTTTGAGTAGTCATTGGGCTAGAAATGTTAGCTTGACCTGGCAACACTGCCTATCACATAGCATACTGTGAACTCATTCTTTGTAACTAAAAGGGAGGTTTCAGTTTTGAAGTCAACATTTAACAGAAACTTCTGTCAAATGTATGGAAACTTCAAGCTTCCTTTCCACCGCCCATTGTGAATGAATGAGTGTCATTGCTTTGTAGGTAAATTAATCTGCAGTCCCTATTTCAGCTCTTTCGGATATGGGAGAAATTAAAGAGTTTGATGAAGGTTTCATAATGAAAAATACACAAGTAAGTCCAAGTACGAATACTAAATAATAATATATTGTACGGAGTATCTGCGGATCGCTAACACTAACTATTACTAAAGGATAATTAATATATTCAACAGCATGGCTGCGGATTCACCTTTCTCAGGATCTGCTTCTGTGCATGTGTGGATCACGTTCTGTACGTGTGTATACAGTGGGGAGAACAAGTATTTGATACACTGCCGATTTTGCAGGTTTTCCCACTTACAAAGCATGTAGAAGTCTGTAATTTTTATCATAGGTACTCTTCAACTGTGAGTGACTGAATCTAAAACAAAAATCCAGAAAATCACATTGTATGATTTTTAAGTAATTAATTTGCATTTTATTGCATGCCATAAGTATTTGATACATCAGAAAAGCAGAACTTAATATTTGGTACAGAAACCTTTGTTTGCAATTACAGAGATCATACGTTTCCTGTAGTTCTTGACCAGGTTTGCACACACTGCAGCAGGGATTTTGGCCCACTCCTCCATCCAGATCCTTCAGGTTTCGGGGCTGTCGCTGGGCAATACGGACTTTCAGCTCCCTTCAAAGATTTTCTATTGGGTTCAGGTCTGGAGACTGGCTAGGCCACTCCAGGACCTTGAGATGCTTCTTACAGAGCCACTCCTTAGTTGCCCTGGCTGTGTGTTTCGGGTCGTTGTCATGCTGGAAGACCCAGCCACGACCCATCTTCAATGCTCTTACTGAGGGAAGGAGGTTGTTGGCCAAGATCTCGCGATACATGGCCCCATCCATCCTCCCCTCAATACGGTGCAGTCGTCCTGTCCCCTTTGCAGAAAAGCATCCCCAAAGAATGATGTTTCCACCTCCATGCTTCACGGTTGGGATGGTGTTCTTGGGGTTGTACTCATCCTTCTTCTTCCTCCAAACACGGCGAGTGGAGTTTAGACCAAAAAGCTCTATTTTTGTCTCATCAGACCACATGACCTTCTCCCATTCCTCCTCTGGATCATCCAGATGGTCATTGGCAAACTTCAGACGGGCCTGGACATGCGCTGGCTTGAGCAGTGTGACCTTGCATGCGCTGCAGGATTTTAATCCATGACGGCGTAGTGTGTTACTAATGGTTTTCTTTGAGACTGTGGTCCCAGCTCTCTTCAGGTCATTGACCAGGTCCTGCCGTTTAGTTCTGGGCTGATCCCTCACCTTCCTCATGATCGTTGATGCCCCACGAGGTGAGATCTTGCATGGTGCCCCAAGGGAGATTGACCGTCATCTTGAACTTCTTCCATTTTCTAATAATTGCGCCAACAGTTGTTGCCTTCTCACCAAGCTGCTTGCCTATTGTCCTGTAGCCCATCCCAGCCTTGTGCAGGTCTACAATTTTATCCCTGATGTCCTTACACAGCTCTCTGGTCTTGGCCATTGTGGAGAGGTTGGAGTCTGTTTGATTGAGTGTGTGGACAGGTGTCTTTTATACAGGTAACGAGTTCAAACAGGTGCAGTTAATACAGGTAATGAGTGGAGAACAGGAGGGCTTCTTAAAGAAAAACTAACAGGTCTGTGAGAGCCGGAATTCTTGCCGGTTGGTAGGTGATCAAATACTTATGTCATGCAATAAAATGCAAATTAATTACTTAAAAATCATACAATGTGATTTTCTGGATTTTTGTTTTAGATTCCGTCTCTCACAGTTGAAGTGTACCTATGATAAAAATGACAGACCTCTACATGCTTTGTAAGTAGGAAAACCTGCAAAATCGGCAGTGTATCAAATACTTGTTCTCCCCACTGTAGTCTCTGCTCTAGTCGTAGAGAACCCGCTACTCAGGCGAATGGTGCTTGTTTAATAAAGTTAGATCAAAGCTGAATCGATGTCTGCAAGATCATTTAATGATATTATTCTACATAACAGAACATAATAGCACAGTAGAACATCATCCGCACAGAAGCTTCGGGATCTTTAGTCCGGCGAACTAAAGACCTCGGAAAAGTCGGCTCTGCAGCCACGGCCTATATTCAAATGTACATGGCATTCAAGGGTAGTACGGTTGTTTGAATGAACTTCACACACAAAATAAATCTTCATTCCAGCTGATTTTTTCTCTCCAAATGAAATGAAAATTGATAAAACGTTTATATAATATTATCAACAACAAATAATACTGTATCAACACAATGTAAACCTTGAAGATGTCAAAAATGAAAACCATGACACACAGAATGTAGATCGATTTTGCTGAGTTACTTTCTTGAGAAACAAAAATCTACGCAGGCCGGCAACCATGTCTCACTGGGCTCCAGTGGACCTGCTCGGACTGAACGAGTGCACACTTCAGGAGAACAGAGATATTATTGGGACATACCCCTTGTTGCCTGCTCCGTTGGTTATCCTTGGAGCATTAACCCACAAGGGTTGTGTATTTGTTTTAGACCTTTACTTACTAAATAGGAAATCAAAGAAACGGATATAATTGAAGACTGTGATACGGAATAACCCTGGGCATTAAGACTACAAACAGACAGTGCATATTATGTGTTGTTAGATAACTCATGAAATTGATGACCCAAAATAAATTACATATCTGTAAACTATTTGACATGTGAGAGCTGGATGGATTGGGATGGTGAGCCGATGTAGGACCAAAAAGACAGATCAGTACACAGTGACAGCCATGAGTTCCTCGGGAGCCGGGTGAGTAGAAAGGTCCCATAGTAGAAACTGCATTCTTAAACATGTCATACCTTAAAAATGTCAGAGAGGAAAACACCCTCACACTCATCAATATGATGAGCAGCCAAGTCACAAACCTCCCCCAAAAAGCGGTGGTCTCTTATTGCAGCCGAAAAAAAAGAAGAAAAAAATACTACTCCAGATGTTTACGTTGGTTGAATGCAAAGGAAAAAATGAACAGCACGAGTTGGGGTGAGAGACACACTCCGGCACAGGGGTTTAATTCCTGGAGCTAGAATTCTAAATATCCAAAAGTACTGGTCTGAAGGACCCATGTTGGTCAGGGTGGGGTGTCCGTGGGAATGCCTGCAGTAAAATGCCCTTTAAAACAGCAGCAGTATCCTGACAGGCAATTCTTTAGGGTGACTAACGCTATGTGCTCCCAGCAGCTTGGGTCTCCCCTCCCTCGGAGTTACCTGCAGGACAGAACACTGTTAATATAATACAATCAGTGTTTCCCCTATATGCATTTAGCAGTGGCACACAGGAATAATTGGGGGAATAAATTTGTGGATGGTAAATTGTTTTCAGTGTAAACTTAAAATGACTGAAACAAGATATTAAGTATGTAGAAAAGATAATGGAGAAATATGTTTTAATAAGATAATCTTTGAGAACTAACAATCATCAAAATAAAAACTAGACAGTCAGAGAATCTGAAATTCCCAAAATGTCATGGCATGGGTTACCCATTGATTTTCTTATGTTTGAGTCATTTAGATAGCATAAGAACAAAGCATAAACCATGGCAAAATGTGTAGAATTGCAGGAAATTAGCTTTAAAACAGCAAAATTATGTGGCAAAGAGGTCTCTAAAACCGTGCCATTGGCCGCAGAGCAGCCAAACAGTGACTGGACACACTAGAATAGTAGGCTTGGGTGGTGTCATACCTTTATACCGACCTCGTGCCTTACTAGGATATTCGGTAATACAGGCTCTTAACACAAGGAGCGCTATTTTCAAACCCCACTGATCCTCTGTAATCCGAAGGTTAGTAATGCTAACAAGTACATGGAAAATCCCATAGAGAATGCTAAATAAATGCTAACGAGTGCATTGCAAACATTTTATACAGTCTCTGATCTAAAGTATTTACAGAACAGACATCCCAGCTAATAAAGTTATACAAGTAACTCAAAAATGCTACTCACAGTTTGCTGCACGCACAAAACAAATATTAGACAGCAAGGCTCTTGATCCAGGAGGAGATTTTCTGCTGTTACCAAGCGAAGCTTGATTTTGAAAGATAGCCAACTAGCGATCACTACTACTAGATCACCTGGCGCGTGCTGTGCTACACAACACTGAGTGACTCAAGGCTCTAGTATCTCAAGGGAGGAAAACAGTACTATGACTACAGGGGGGAGGGGCGGGAGAGCTAGAGATTTTTTTCTCCTCGCCCAAGTCCTCTGATTGGCTCAGCTCCAGTTGAGACAAACTTCAAAATGTGCAACTAGAAGCCTATTTTTGCGTATTTTATGGTCATTTTTCGTACCAGCGCGCTTTGATCTCAAATTGCATGTATGGTTATGCAAAATGCGTGTAGATTGGCAGGTCTGACGACTGGACACACTAGAATAGTGACTAGAGAGATATGGGTAGACATACCGACTAAAAGTACTCAAACAAGTACCACAAAAGGCAGTTGAAAGAACCTTGAAGTCTCACAAACAGTGGTTGAATGACACACCCACCCACTAACTAGGTACAGACCTGCTGCTGCATTGTTGACCTGGTCCTCCTCATCGCTGTCCCCCTCAGAGTGGGGCAGGTCAGCCTCGGGTACGCAGTCTGTAGCTGGGGCCTCATGGGGCTCCTGGTCCGCACGGCTCTTCAGGGCCAGGATGCGATGGTGCAGCGCTGCAGCCAGCTGACCTGTGTCCTTAGAACTGGCCTGGAAATTAAATCACATTTATTTAAAAAAAAGCCCCTTTTCATGAGCAGTCGTCAAAAGTGCTTTACAAATACCCAGCCTAAAACCCCAAAGAGCATGCAATGCAGAACAACAGTGGCTAGGAACTTCCTAGAAGGTAGGAACCTAGGAAGAAACCTAGAGAGGAATCATGCTCTGTAGGGGGGGGGGGGGGGGGCTGTGCTGGGTGGAGATTTAACCTGTGGCCACATCCATGAGGAACCACAAAGACAAGAGATGAACAACATCTAACAGACAACATTGTTTCCCCTATATGCATTTAGCAGTGGCGCAATTTTATTTTTTCATTGTTTTAATTTTTCGGACTGTAAAATGTTTTCAGTGTAAACTTAAATGACTAAAACCAGATAAAGTATGTAGAAAAAACAAATGTAGCAATATATTTTTTCAAAGATAATCTGAGAACTAACAACCACCTAAATAAAAACGAGATATTCAGGGAAAATGCTCCCATTGATTCTGTTATAATGTTTGAGTCACTCAGACACTGCAGCATAAGAACACTGCATAGGACATGGCAAAATGTGTAGAACTGCAGGAAATTTGCTTTAAAAACAGCACCATTTTGTCTCGGCGGCCAAGAGGGCCCTTAAAACCGTTACATTGGCCACGCCCACTACAGGGGATGGCGCTGTATTTGTGATGACCATAACATGAGGGAGCTAGAGATTGGGCTGTATGTGTGATGCAGACTAGGGGATGTTGTCTTACCGATATTAAGAACACTTTGACACCCTGGTCCTCTGTGTCCATTGCGGTGACGCGGACACTCTTCTCACTGGCCTTGTCCACCTGCATCTGGGGCCACAGCTTGGTGTTCAGGATCAACCTTAAGCTGCCTTGGGTCCGCATCACTGGGGAACACATATATACAGGGTAGTTAGACAAATCACTGGGGAACACATATATATATACACAGGGTAGTTAGACAGATCACTGGGGAACACATATATATACACAGGGTAGTTAGACAGATCACTGGGGGACACATATATACAGGGTAGTTAGACAAATCACTGGGGAACACATATATATACACAGGGTAGTTAGACAGATCACTGGGGAACACATATATACATTGTAGTTAGACTGATCACTGGAGAACACAGATATATACAGGTTAATTACAGACAGATCACTGGGAGTTATCCTGTAAATGACTGAGATTAACAACCATTAATGTGTAGTAAAGGTGTGTGTGTGTGCATTTGTATACCTACCTAGGCGTGACTGTAATGAGCCGTCATCTGTGGATGCCATGTCATTAAGCCTGAGCAGCCCTCGACCTCGCTCTATCCACGACTGGGCCGTCATGTCAAACACAAACAACTTACACTGGACCTAAGGAAGGGGAAAATCACCGATCAGTAATGTATCAAGCATCTCAAGAGTACGAGTGCTGATCTAGGATCTGTCCATGTAATCTAATCCCAGATCAGCACTCCTACTCTGGGTAGCTTTGTGCAGCCTGATGTATTTCCTAAATAGTCAGCAACAGAGACTGGCCACCAACCTGTAAAACGTTACTTTCTGATTCCTCTCCAGTTTTAACTTCTACTTTCTCTAAGATGCACTTCTTGGCTGTGGCTTTGGTGTATGCTGCTGCAGACTCCTCCAGTGACTCTGTCACATTGTTACCTGTGATTAAACACATCTAACTAGTTAACACATTGGTCGCCAGCACTAGACTGTAGTGAAGATGGAGAAGTCAGTCTCTCAAGATTTATACGGCGAGACATCAGTGTGTCTCTCTTACCCTTCTCTGGTTTATACTGGTTTATACTGCGAGACATCAGTGTGTGTCTTACCCTTCTCTGGTGTGTTTTCCTTTGAGGAGGGTTCAGACACATGGGGAGCCGGTAAGTCTTTACAGTCCTCCTCTGATGCTTCACCTCCTCTAGGAGGACTCTGAAAAAAACACAGTACGCCGCCAGTCAACCGCGCAGTACTCCGCCAGTCAACCGCGCAGTCCCAGGCTGATCCATTTATCAGGAACTGTATCGACTTGGGTTCAACTGGGTTTGATCTACCACCAGCTCTACTGTCTGTCATGGCCTGAAGGACAACACCACCGCTAACCAAACCGTCTCTACTGTCTGTCATGGCCTGAAGGACAACACCACCGCTAACCAAAGTCTCTACGGTCTCTGTCATGGCCTGAAGGACAACACCACCGCTAACCAAACAGTCTCTACTGTCTATGTCATGGCCTGAAGGACAACACCACCGCTAACCAAACTCTACTCACCAGGACCCTCTCTGACATGTTCTGTCCAAAGACAAATTTGGCCCCCTTGTCCGTATTGTTTGTGTCGTTCTTTGAACTGGAAGGGTGAAGTAAAGAAGTTATTAGTATGTTAGTCATTTAGCAGACACTTATCCAGAGCCACTTTCAATTAATGCTTCAAACTAAGGTAGCTAAAACCATCATATTACGATCATTATAAGTAAAACCTTCAAAATAGTGAAACTCTGCCAGAGGAAAATAGTCTGAAAAGCCAGTGATATAAATATTTATACTCTGAAGACTACATTACCTGGGGGTGGCAATGTACTCTAAGAAATAGTTAGTTCCCTCCTTCTGAGAGGCCAAGGGCAACAACTTGCCATCTTCAGTGTTCTCTTCCAACTAGAGAGAGAGAGAGAGGGAGGGAGAGAGGGAGGGAGGGAGAGATGTTACCAAAGAAACTGAGATCAAATCCCTTTAGGATATGAGAATGTACAAAAATGAATAAAATATTGAAAATAGCCTGTCTAGTTACATTATGAATTAAATAAGAGTATCAGGATCCTACAAAAATATGAAGTGATCGTGACAATAAAAAAAAAAACCTTTGCTCGGTCTTTGATATTTTGCCCAAACACGAAAGAGGACTCTGCAGTACAGTCGTCCTTCTCTCCCCTCTCTCCATCATGTTTCTAGAGGAGACAAATCGGGAATTCAGCTTTCAGTTGTTGTTGAAAACCAAAAATAATCATCTGAATGATTCTGATATGGACTAAATCATATCCAAGAAGGTCTTTGGCGGTCACAACTTCATGCAACTACAGGCAAAATAAGTTGCTGCCATAGAGATGCATTGTTGCCACATTACACAAGCTTCTGTCTCTGTATATTAGACAGGACCATGATCCCAGTCCTCACCGGTGACTTGGCGAGGATGTCTGAGTGCTCAGTGTTGTTCTGGAAGATGTTTGACCCTTCTGACGTCCCATCTGTCGACTTCTTCACCCCGTTAGTGGACTCTGAGTTGGTCTTGGCTGGTGGGGCCTGGAGCAAGGCTGGCCGGAGGACACTGCGCAGCTGCTCCTTGGGTTTCTGACTGGGGACACCTGGAACATAATCTGCTAATGGATTGGATCTGAATGCCTTACATAACTACTCATGCACAACTATGTTCTATATTATACCACACCTACCATGTACTATACCACACCTACCATGTACTATAACACACCTACCATGTACTATACCACACCTACCATGTACTATACCACACCTACCATGTACTATACCACACCTACCATGTACTATACCACACCTACCATGTACTATATTACAACTAACATGCAAGACCATGGACTATATAAAAATGTATACCATGCACGTCTATTCATATTAACATGCTGTAATACAATCTACATTTAACCATTTATTAGGGCCAGGACTTTTCCTGACCACTTAACCTGACCAGACTTCCTTCTGGTCAGATGGTCAGGAAAAAACTCCTTTCCGTAATCAACAAACACACACCACATAAGACACACATACCCAGGCACCAATACCCACCTGAACTAGGTGCCTGCCCGTGGATAAGAGTTGGTGGTTTTAAACGAAACCCTACCGGCTTCTCTTCTGGCGAGAGAAAAACAGAGGTAGAATTGTTAAAAAGACCATAAACAAATGACAGCTTTCAGTGTGTGGGGAGGGTACATTAATACGATCATTAAATAAACACTGCATGAAGGGCGTTTTGGCCTGAACCAGTTTACAAGCATACAATCCATGTCACAAACTGGAGACTTAATGAGGGAAGCGTTTATGATGAGGAGGAACCATAGGAAGTCAACACTATGCCTCACCTGGCTCCGAGTCCTCGGAATTCCCAGTGGGAGACTGGCAGAAACTTGACGGCACAAAGTCATTGTTCCTACTAGCAACTGCAGAGAGCAAGAGGCAGCATTACACACAACAAAAGTTCTGGTACTACTCTTCATTAATCAAGTGAAACAGAGTCAGCTTCTCTGATGTGTACTACTACCAGAATGTGAAGATGGGAACCGTGTTGAAGATGAAGTCCTCTCTCTTTTCACTGGAGGACAGTATCCACCATCATCTTTGTCTGAACCTGAAACCATAATCTAGGTTTAAAGTGAAAACTAAACTTAGATTAGAGGAAGCATTTAATTTAACTAGGATTAATTTAAAACTTGGTGCAACAAGATTAATAGATCTTGTTGCACCAATTTTTTAAGATTTAAACCAGTTCAAGAATTAATCCATGTTGGTGCAACCCACCCTTAGCCTTCAGGTCACATGATTAAAGAGCGGCTGAACGCACAGATTCTGCATTCGTTTCTCTTTTGCTCATTAAGAAAAAAGAGATTTCAGTCTTTTGGGTGTAGTTTGACGTGGAAGTTACTGATGTTTGTCCCCTTGAGACAACTTAGGAACAAAGCCAGTATTAACTCCTCAAAATAGTCCGAATAAATCTAACTCAAGAACATCTGAAATACATTTGGATGTATTTGCAGAGGTTTTAGTCACACAATGCAGTAATTACTCAAGTTTAAAAAATGTGTGACGTTGTCTTATTTAAACAAAGTCTGATCCACTGGTCAGTCTGTCTCACTGTCTGTGTTCTGCGGTAGTATTGGATAGAGCTCAATCACTGCAGCTGTGTATCTCCTGTTAGTGGACGAATGAGCATTGTCGAAATCAAAACCCAACCCTCAAGTAAGTCATGACGAACTCACTTACAAAACTCTGTTTTGGACGAGACTGACTATGATCAGAATTATCCTATTTACACTTTGTGCAACATTTTGACTTAGAATAAATGTTTGACTAACATCGATGCAAAATATAAGCTTGTCTATCAGCGAAGTTGTTTATTGCATTCAGTTGCACTTTAATTAAGCAATAAGGCCCGAGGAGGTGTGGTATATGGTCAATATACCACGGCTAAGGGCTGTTCTTAAGCACAACGCAACACAGAGTGCCTGGATAAAGCCATTAGCCGTGGTATATTGGCCATATACCACAAACCCCAGAGGTTTCTTATTGCTATTATAAACTGGTTACCAACGTAATTAGAACAGTAACAATAATTTTGTCATACCTGTGGTACACGGTCTGATATACCACGGTTTTCAGCCAATCAGCATTCAGGGTTGATAAACAACACACCAGTTTAAGCATGCTTGGTTAGAGCATGGCTCATTAAAAAAGCCTCAGCTGGGCTCCAGATTAGGAAATACGATACCCCTCCTGGTAAACTAATTACAAGATGTATAACATCATCAGATATATGCTTACCTTCTCCATCTTCTGCACTAGATCCATCAGCTGACCGCTGTAATAGAGGGCAGCACTAAATCAACTGTGTTTCTCAGTCTAAAAACAACAGTCAAATGATGAAGCTTTACAATGAATTTCCATGAAGGCCCATTCATTTCAGTGAATTTCCATGAAGAAGGCCCATTAATTTCAGTGAATTTCCATGAAGGCCCATTAATTTCTGTGAATTTCCATGAAGAAGGCCCATTCATTTCAGTGAATTTCCATGAAGAAGGCCCATTCATTTCAGTGAATTTCCATGAAGAAGGCCCATTCATTTCAGTGAATTTCCATGAAGAAGGCCCATTCATTTCAGTGAATTTCCATGAAGAAGGCCCATTCATTTCAGTGAATTTCCATGAAGAAGGCCCATTCATTTCAGTGAATTTCCATGAAGAAGGCCCATTCATTTCAGTGAATTTCCATGAAGAAGGCCCATTCATTTCAGTGACTGGGAGGGGGAAGAAACAACACCATCTGACTTACCTTCTGTGCTTTATCTTTTTGGAACACAAACATTGGTGGCGCTATGGCAGGTTTCTCTGTTTCAAAAGAAGAGGGAAAGCATGCTTCACCATACAGAAGAAGAGGACGCTGTGCATTGTGTGAAGTGTAGGCATAATACAGACAGACACACCAGCACAACAGCTAGAAGGCCTAGACCTATGCAACACATACATGTATGGCACACTTGATTCTCTCTGTTTAACACAGGCATGTCTTTCTAATTCTACAAAGATGCTCAGTGACACTTATGGAAATTCAGGAAGTGTATTTAGCTAAGCCTAGGCTAAACCATAAACCTGGTGAATGTTTCTGCCAAAAGAAACCCGACACATGGATTCAGACTTTACTTTGTCCTTCTACCAACTTTCTGCTAAACTGGTTCTACCACAGAGCATACCAACGCTCCCCACTCAGCTGACACTTCTGAATAGATGCCAAGGTTTGAGAATAAACAACTTTCATTACAATCCTTTAGTCCATTTTAATGAGTGGTTGATGTAAACAACACTGATCAGTTCAGTCACCAAAAACAACCAGAGCCTAGAATAGATAAGGGGCATTCTATTTCATAAAAAACCTGAATCTGAAGCCAGGTACATCAAACAAAGGCCATTTATATCCTACAGCTAGCTATTTATATCCTACAGCTATTTATATCCTATAGCTAGCGATTTATATCTTACAGCTAGCTATTTATATCCTACAGCTAGCTATTTATATCTTACAGCTAGCCATTTATATCTTACAGCTATTTATATCCTACAGCTAGCCATTTATATCCTATAGCTAGCCATGTATATCCTATAGCTAGCTATTTATAGTCCATATATCCTATGTGTGGCTCTTGTGTTGTATATAGAGCAGTAGCCTACATGTATGGACACCACATTGACAAGAGCATTGGATTTGGACCATCAAAACTCATGACCTAACTGAAGCTGACAGGACAACTAGCACCACTGGCTCCTCTACAGGCCAGGGTCAGAGAGAGGACTGTCCTGCTTTGTAAATAAACACAAGCACATGATCGAGCTCAACTCCCACAATATTTTTAGTTGACTGAAACAACTGTTGTCATAACAGTGACAAACACTCATGGTGTACTACACTGACACCACACCATGACCAGGCAGGGCAAACCAGTTTAGGTGATTTCTGGTATATCATCAAAATAGATCAAACCATGTTTTTGGACTGATTCATCAGTTTTTACCTGATAAAATGTATGTTCCTAAACCTTAAAAGATACAGCCGCTGCTTCTTGTTAACAAGACATTTTGATAAATAGCCAATGCCAAAACAGTTTTAAAGTGTCCAAATCAATACAAATATGCAGAAAGAGTTTGATATTGAAAACAAACATAAAATGTACTATCTACACATACAGTGCCTTCAGAAAGTATTCATACCCCTAGACTTATTCCACATTTCATTGAGTTAGTGTAACAGCCTGAATTCAAAATTTATTTCTCTCACCCAGCTACACACACCCCATAATGACAATGTGAAAACATGTTTTTAGAAATGTTTGAAATAAAATACATAAATATCTAATTTACATAAGTATTCACATCCCTTTGCTATGACACACAAGCTGTAATTGCTTCCATAAAGGAATAAGTCAAGGTGTATGAATACTTTGAAGGCACTGTACTTGTGCAACAATAGTAATGATACTTAATTTATTAAACAAGCACCTTAAACTTCACAGGAACCAAAAAAACTGGCAATAAATCACTCATCAATTAAGAGGGAAATGTGCTGCTGGAAACTGGACATGTTTTGTTACATCACTGGTTTAAGGACAACCTGCAGAACAGTCAGCTACATTTTGGAATGTTGCCTTTTGGTCACCGAAACAGAAAGAAACGCAAAACTTGTCAATCACGCATATCGGTATCACGTTGAGAGGGGGAGATGAGGTTGCATGTCCTGTTAAAACTAACTCTGCACAAAAACCACATGGAATCTGGGAATAATGGGTATGCTTACATCACTGGTTAGAGGACAATTTGTAGAAGACAGTTAGCTACATCTTGAAGTGTTGCACACTAAGTGTACTGCAACACTTATTTTGTTAATCACTTCCATCGGTATCACACTGAAATCAATAGAACAGGGGAAAACATTTGGGGTGTAGAGGTTTACACTAACACCATTCAATGGCCACACAGAAACTAACACCATTCAATGGCCACACAGAAACTAACACCATTCAATGGCCACACAGAAACTAACACCATTCAATGGCCACACAGAAACTAACACCATTCAATGGCCACACAGAAACTAACACCATTCAATGGCCACACAGAAACTAACACCATTCAATGGCCACACAGAAACTAACACCATTCAATGGCCACACAGAAACTAACACCATTCAATGGCCACACAGAAACTAACACCATTCAATGGCCACACAGAAACTAACACTATTCAATGGCCACACAGAAACTAACACTATTCAATGGCCACACAGAAACTAACACCATTCAATGGCCACACAGAAACTAACACTATTCAATGGCCACACAGAAACTAACACCATTCAATGGCCACACAGAAACTAACACCATTCAATGGCCACACAGAAACTAACACTATTCAATGGCCACACAGAAACTAACACCATTCAATGGCCACACAGAAACTAACACTATTCAATGGCCACACAGAAACTAACACCATTCAATGGCCACACAGAAACTAACACCATTCAATGGCCACACAGAAACTAACACTATTCAATGGCCACACAGAAACTAACACCATTCAATGGCCACACAGAAACTAACACTATTCAATGGCCACACAGAAACTAACACCATTCAATGGCCACACAGAAACTAACACCATTCAATGGCCACACAGAAACTAACACCATTCAATGGCCACACAGAAACTAACACTATTCAATGGCCACACAGAAACTAACACTATTCAATGGCCACAAAGAAACTAACACTATTCAATGGCCACACAGAAACTTGGAATAACTTATACATGGTTGGTTAGATGAGAACTTGTAGAAGGCTTATATCATTTATTTATTTGTTTGTTAAATTGGAATGTCGGATGTTGATTTTGGGAGGCTGCCATAACGGAAAAGAGCACATAACACTTATGTAAGGTAACTTCAGTTAAAGCTGCAATATGTCACTTTTTTGGCGACGACCAAATTCACATAGCAATTAATATCCATCATTCTAATTGAAAGCTTCTATGTGCATTATTGCTATACTTCCAGGTCTTGAGTTCTGTTTTTGAGTCTTGTTTTTTTGGTTTTGTACACCAGCTTCAAACAGCTGAAATTACTATTTTTGGTTATGGAAAATATTTCACAGCTGTTTAGACGGTAATAATGTTTCTCTACACTATACTTGCTTTGTCACAAACTGAAATTAGGCGAACTATTAGAATTTTAGCAACCAGGAAATGGCGGAGCGATTTCTTCATAGTGCACCTTTAACTAGAGCCTCATAGAGTCTGTGCAGCAGCCTGAACGTGACATAGCCACTAGCCTAGCTTCCAATCAGATACATCAAAACAACTTAGCTAGTTGCATAATTTGACTAACTAATATAAATACTGTCAGACTAGTCAGTGTTAGCTAACCAACTTACAAGCCACAACGCTAACTAGCGAACTGTATTTGGCGTAAGATTAGCCTCACCCAGCAGACTTGTTAGTTAGCTACAGTACTAGCTATCTAGTCCTCCAGTTCAGAATTTGTAGCATTTATTAGCTAAGATTGCTAACGTAACGTTAAACTACATTTGCTTACTACCTCGCTGGCAAGAGGGGTTTTGACAGATGGTTGGCTAACTTTTCAAGAGTTCTGGGTTTTATTGGCTAGCTAGCTAGCTGTCCTTGACAAAATAACACTCCTGCTAAAGTTAGCCATAGCCTCCGCCTAGGAGTAGTGAGTCATTTCGCCGGCTAACGTTAGCTAGCTGATGAAATTGTAAGTTAACTAACGTTAGATGTGACTGTCACAAATAACCAACCCACATAGTTAGGTAGGTAGCAAACATGATTAACGCACATTACTAAGTGATTAGATATACATTGCTAACACGTTAAAAGTACCAACATGTCTGATTACCTAGCTAGCCTCAGTCAGCGTCCCATCCCCGCCTAAATGGACGCTAGCGTTGTCTGAAAACTAACGTTTTCTTAAGTATACAACCGGAGTGGACTTTTTTTTTTTTCGTTCTCTTGAAAGACTGCGAAGCACTACTTTTAGCACACATTACTTTAACTATACTTAAAACGTAATGTAGATAATTCAACGGTTTCGTTTCCTCACACCGCCACTGCTCACCTTCATTTGCCAAGTCCGCCATTTTCCTTATTTGCTCACCCACAATCCACCGCGCAAAATAGTGTTTGCACAAAGAAACGAAGCTCACAGAAGTAGACGCAATCGCTCAATATCAATCACCAGTATAACTTCTACTGGAAACGTAGAGCATAATATCTTCAGTATTAACGTAGGATTTTATCTTTCATTAGCAGCAGTTCAAAGTGTTATTTTCAGAGAGAGAGAGCACCATCCAATGCAGCTTAATCAATTTGTGACTAAACTACAGGAGATATGGCCCTAGGCTAAGGCCATCAACTCTAGGAGGGAAACAGAGTGAAACAAACATTGGGGTTCAGTTTAGAGCTCTAATGGTGAGAGGGGTACCGCAGTTTCGCGGAGCCCCGCAAGGTCTGACAAAATACCTTTTGGGGGGGGGAAACAGAGAACTTTCTACAATTCTACACATATTGCTACAGATAAATGTGTTCCGTTTTATAGCTAAACTTATGCTGTTGTACACGTTTTGCAATGAGGCCGAGATAATTTTGCATTTGCATTGCACATTTCCTGCAATTCTACTAGGGCTGACCCCATTTAGTCGACTGGTCGATTGTTTGGTTGTAAGTCTGTTGGTCGACCAATATTGTTTTAGTCAAGCAGTAACACATATACAGTTGAAGTCTGAAGTTTACATACACCTTAGCCAAATACATTTAAACTCAGTTTTTCACAATTCCTGACATTTAAT
Organism: Thymallus thymallus; assembly: GCA_023634145.1. Classification (NCBI taxonomy): domain Eukaryota; kingdom Metazoa; phylum Chordata; class Actinopteri; order Salmoniformes; family Salmonidae; genus Thymallus; species Thymallus thymallus. The sequence goes on from CM042382.1 coordinate 5,789,633, forward strand.
CCTAGTAAACATTCCCTGTTTTAGGTCAGTTAGGATCACCACTTTATTTTAAGAATGTGAAATGTCAGAATAATAGTAGATAGAATGATTTATTTCAGCTTTTAATTCTTTCATCACATTCCCAGTGGGTCAGAAGTTTACATACACTCAATTAGTATTTTGTAGCATTGCCTTTAAATTGTTTAACTTGGGTCGAATGTTTCAGGTAGCCTTCCACAAGCTTCCCACAATAAGTTGGGTGAATTTTTGCCCATTCCTCCTGACAGAACTGGTGTAAGTTCTGCCCACAAATGTTCTATAGGATTGAGGTCAGGGCTTTGTGATGGCCACTCCAATACCTTGACTTTGTTGTCCTTAAGCCATTTTGCCACAACTTTAGAAGTATGCTTGGGGTCATTGTCCATTTGGAAGACCCATTTGCAACTAAACTTTAACTTCCTAACTGATGTCTTGAGATGTTGCTTCAATCTATCCACATAATTTTCCTTCCTCATGATGTCATCTATTTTGTGAAGTGCACCAGTCCCTCCTGTAGCAAAGCACCCCCACAACATGATGCTGTAATTGTGATATACAATTGTTGGAAGAATTACTTGTGTCATGCACAAAGTAGATGTCCTAACTGACTTTCCAAAACTATAGTTTGTTAACATGAAATCTGTGGAGTGGTTGAAAAAGGAGTTTTAATGACTTCAACCTAAGTGTACGTAAACTTCCGACTTCAACTATATATATATATACAGGGGCGCAACTTTGGTTTTAGAAGTGGGGGGGGTCTGGGCGTTTTTTGGGCCTTCTTAAGCTAATTTCCTGCATTTCTACCCAATCTAATGTGACCCATGGCCCTTCTAGCCGTCTCTATTTAGAACAACAAAAAGTAAGCCCACAGTCATCAAGCTCGGTAAATCATTATTAAATATGTTTAAGTGATTGATAAGACTGAACTAGATCAATGATAATTAAATAGTCAATATTGTGTTGCACCTTTTAACCAATAGTGTAACTAATGAACAACTCTTACAAATAAAGTACAAAGACTTAACTTTTGATTGTCTTTATTAAGACATTCCTCTATATCAAATTTCATACGCCAGCCTTTCAGAAGCTTTGCCTTTACACAGCCTGTCCATGTGGTCCTACATCCATGCTGTTCTAAATCCAGCTGGCTGAAACCCAAAAACAGCCTACCTGACTGCTCTGATGCATTCGGATGGTCACATTTTGTATCACAGTACATTGATAAAACTGGGGGTTTTACCCCCGTCCCTGGTGAAAGTTGTGCCCATGTGTATATATACATATATTTGCGCCCATCTCGGTTGAACTAATCCATTGCGGAGGCCTAGACTAAAAGCCAATTTATGCTTGATCAAAAAATGTGGTTCAGTATGGCTCAATATGGAGGCTGTGACACTATTGCACAGCCTCCAGAGGCATGCAGAGGCCAAATCGATCTCTGTACCGCATCGCCGTGCGCCTCCCAAATTGTGTAACAATGCGGAGGGCTCTGTATAGCGCCGCATTGACATGATTGGTTGATGGTAGAAAACACAAACTCACTTCCTTGGCAACATCTCTGCACTGCTCCGCGAAGCGCAAGAAGTATGAATGCTGAGGTCGTATCACGATAAATGCTGGATGGCCATTGCAGACTTCTGATTGACCGTGAACTCCCAGATGCACAGTTCACTTCTCTCTCCAGAATGTGCTCTCTCCCACCATCATTGTTTGCTAATTTGTGCACATTCATTGTTTTGTGTTTGATTGTTAGTGTCTATCACCAGTAGTACATTTACCGTTAATTCCTATCATTTCTAATCTACAATGTTTGTTACTTTGCTTACGGCAATTTCTGTTAAGGAATTAAATATTATTATTCCAGTCTTCCCGTTATCAATGTCGGAGTGGACACATTGTTTACAGAGAGCACAACCTATTTTAGACTATTTCATTCCATTTACAAGTTTTGTCAATTTGATCATTGTCTTTTGTTTGGAGTAATGACACATGGAACTAGGCCTATAGGCTACTTGGCTGCACACAAATGTAGGCATATAAATGGGCCCATTTGGGGATCTGATTGTATTTCTGATTGGCTTAACGCACCACCACTAATGACCTGTGGAGCTTCTCAAAGTAATGTTTTCACCTCAAACAGCAAGCAAACAAAGTCTGTTTTTATATCCATTGAGAATTACAATAGTTCCTCAATGTATTTGAAAAATCTTTCCAGCTCTCTCCCTTTAGACAACCACTCTGCGTGAAAGGGAAAAATGTCATGCTCTGATCCAGAGGAAAGTCATAAATTAGGCCAACCTGATTACTTCTTATAAGTGCTTGACTTGGACTGAAATAGGTTCCGGTACTCAGTTTGTGTGCTGGTACTGTTTATATGTAGGTGCAGGAGCTCCACAATACTTTTGAGCTAGTATTCTATAAGACGAACAGGAGCTCAAGCAGTAGAACATTTGAGGTGCCGGACTCCTTCTTATCCCTTGAACAAATAGCCTACAGCTGTGTCTGTCCCTAGCTCACTGGCATGTTGCAAGTTCACTAGTGCAAGCAGGCAGGAACCCAAGTTAATAGTTTATACAATGTTTAAAGTTTGTTGCAGACAGGCCATATGTAGCCAATATGATTTATAAGATATTTATTTTTAGATATTTATTTATAATTTTGATTAATCACATGACAAGGATTGAGATATGAAGACGTTATTACACATTAAATGAAACTGTTTCACGAAAATGTGCACATGAAAACCATAACTGGCACGCAGATGGGTATAAATGTGTCACGGACTTGGGAAATGAACGACCAAGGCGCAGCGCTATGACAGTTCGACATCTTTATTGATGTGTGAACTGAGAAAATAACAAAGAAAATACAAGTAACTGTAACATGCGTGGGCGCTCAAACGTAGTGAACTCTACACACAAACAATGTACCACACACAGGTGGAAAGGAGAGAAACTTCAATAGGATCCCCAATTAGAGACAAAGCATAGCAGCTGTCTCTAATTGGGGACCAAACACAAAACCCACATAGTTTGCTATGACTCTACTGTCAGGCCCTGACCTAGACAACCATAGAGAAGCCAGAAGAAGGCTATAGACGGCCGCTATAGGCAGTAGCGGATTTAGGTACGGGCGACATGAGCAGCCGCCCAGGGTATGGTATGTGGTATGGTGACATTTGCGCAATCGTTTTTTCTATCGCTCATTTGCACGTCACGTCAATGTTGTCATGTCACCGTGTGGGACTGTGGGTCAATTAACCTGATTGTGGCTGATGCTGCTAAAAGTTCTGTCGATGCCACAGGTTACTTTGGCATCTTACACAAACTGTACACCTGGTTCTCAGCCTCCACACAGCGATGGGCCATCCTGAAAAAACATGTGGACATCACTTTGAAGATGTGGACTGAGACAAGGTGGGAGAGTAAAGTTAAGAGTGTCGAGCCACTGAGGTATCAGGCAGCAGCGGTGAGAGAGGCACTGATTGAGGTGAGGGATCAAACCAAAGACCCTGTGATAAAGATTGAGGCCCAGTCCTTGTCAGAGGAGGTGGGATCATATCGCTTCAGCATCTGTACAGTGGTGTGGTATGACATCTTGAGCCAGATCCAACATGTGACAAGCTGATGCAATCTCCCAGTATGCATGTGGATGTTGCAGTCAGTTTTCTCAGAAAGACAGAGAGAGTCTTATTTTTGTATATATTTTTATATTTATATAGTTTTAAATGTTATGATTATTTATTTGTGTTGTTCCAAATGTCTGAATAAAAATTACAGGGGTGGTTCGCCCAGGGTGACATACAAGCTAGGACCGCCACTGACCATCCGCATCTGCGGTGGAAGGTGGCTGAGCTACATCGGTGTTTGTCCGACCATGAGACATCCGTGGTCGGACAAACACAGAACGTTTTCGCCTAGCATCCGAACGTTTTGGCCTACAACCTAATATGGACTACCACTCTGTGGACGATGAGACTCTCACAAACACAACGGTGTTCTCCAGTTTGTTCTATGACCCCCACAAGCCTCTTGGGGACTCTGGAATCGGTACCGTCGATGTGCCAACTTCTGTTTGTAGCGTCTGAACCGTTCGTTTACCAAATAGGGCTATCTTCTTTATACCACTGCTACCTTGTCACAACACAACTGATTGGTTCAAACGCATTAAGAAGGGAAGAAATTTCCACAATTAACTTTTTACAAGGCACACTTGTTAATTGAAATGCATTCCAGGTGACTACCTATTGAAGCTGGTTGAGAGAATGCCAAGAGTGCAATGCGGTCATCAAGGCAAAGGGTGGCTACTTTAAAGAATCTCAAATATAAAATATATTTTGATTTGTTTTACACTTTTTTTAGTTTCTACATTATTCCATATGGGTTATGTCATAGTTTTGATGTCTTCACTTTTATTCTACAATGTAAAAAATAGTAAAAATAAAGAAAAACCCTTGAATAAGTAGGTGTCCAACTTTTGACTGGTACTGTATATATATATTATTTTATTTATGAGCTTTCTTTTATCTCCTAGATATACACTTCAAACCCTTATTCCTTATGATTTCTTTTTTGACTGTCTCTTTTTTGCCATTTATGAATATGTTATTCAATGCGTTTCTATGGGATTTGGTAAACTGAGAGCGTTATTATATGATACAATATCAGTACTTGTTGCATTTTACAACTTGTCTAAGTCCTATCATCTACTAATTTCAGCCAGCTTTGGACTGACTGCATTGAATGAATGGAATATTGGCAGTTCATTTAAAAAAAAAATTTGGAATCATTCCTGGCTAGCTAGCTAGCAAATATACAGGGAGATAAATTCTTCAAATTCTTTATTTCACACAATATCTTATCACAGCTCTGGCAAACCATGGTTGACCAACTCCCTGACCAAAATGGCTGCCCTTTATCCCATCATAAGAAGGTTCATGTCTATTCTAGTATTTTAATTCTATGGGGGGTGACCTCCAGGCTAGGTTGAAGATGACAAAGGGATTCTAAAATCCCATAACTCTTTGCAAACATGGGACCAGCATTGTGGGCCCCCAGCGTGTGGTACTCCAGTGCTCATGGTGTACCATGATCAAAATAATCTAACTTCCTCTCCTCTCCTTCATATAAAAATAACTTAGAGGGCTTGAAGAGAGAAGTATCAAGACTCAAAAAATAGGTAGAGGATAGATTTGATCTGCACTCTAGGTTCAGAGGTGTAACTTGCTTGCTTGCAGATCCACCACTAGATGGGGTAGTTTACAAGGGAATTCAACATCCTATGACAAATTTGAAAATGTAAAAGAAAAAAACTCATAATCCTAATCCGTCTATAAATAACCATGTAAGATATCTTGTATTTCCAGTCATATAGATAATCAAGTAAGATCTCTTGTGTTTCTAGTCTGGCTCTAGATAACCACATAAGAGTTCTTGTATTTCTAGTCTTGTTATAGATAACCAGGTAAGATATCTTGTATTTCTAGTCCAATAAATAACCACATACGATCTCTTGTATTTCTAGTCTGGTTATAGATAACCAAGAAAGATATCTTGTATTTCTAGTCTGGTTATAGATAACCAAGAAAGATATCTTGTATTTCTAGTCTGGCTATAGATAACCAAGTAAGATCTCTTGTATTTATAGTCTGCCTCTAAATAACCACACAAGAGCTCTTGTATTTCTAGTCCAATAGATGACCACATACGATCTCTTGTATTTCTAGTCGGGCTATAAATTACCAAGTAAGAGCTCTTGTATTTCATATGTCAAGAAAGTGTCTGAATTCAACATTTTCCTGAAGCACTATCAAGTGCCTACATGTCCCCCCTCCCACTCTTAGCTGCTCTAGGCCTACTACACATCCATCACAGACAGAAGAGGAGGAAGATGAAAGCTTCTCAATTGTGCTGCTCCATAAACAATGGCAAGTCTAAACCTGATAAGAGGCGCATCTAAGAGCCATATGGATGTCCCCCCCCCCCAACTCATATATGCATATATCTTACTCACACATCAAACAGGCTGTTGACATGCCTCAGTAAACACAGTGGTTGGGCCCTGAATGCTGATTGGCTGATAGCAGTGGTATATCAGAACGTATACCACGAGTATGACAAAACATTTCTTTTTACTGCTCTAATTATGTTGGTAACCAGTTTATAATAGCAATTGCAGTTCTATCTTGTATGTACCGGGCTGGGAACCGGCACTGGAGGAACCGGGCTGGGCCCTGATCCCTCACCGCTGCTGCCTGATACCTCAGTGGCTCGACACTCTTAACTTTACTCTCCCACCTTGTCTCAGTCCACATCTTCAAAGTGATGTCCACATGTTTTTTCAGTATGGCCCATCGCTGTGTGGAGGCTGAGAACAAGGTGTACAGTTTGTGTAAGATGCCAAAGTAACCTGTGGCATCGACAGACCAGGTTCAATGTGTAAACCCAACATGGCACAAATAGAGCTCTTGGATTCATTTTGCCTCATGTTGGCCCCATTATCATAAGACCGTCCTCTGCAGTCCTCAAAATACATTTTTAGCTCCTCTAATCTTTTGAGAATCAGGGATGCCAAATGTTTGCCCGTGGACTCCTCTGCCTCCAAAACCCCCATAAAATGTTCCTTTACGTGGGGCTCCTCCTTCAGTGACACAATTCTAATCACAACTGACAACTGTTCAGTGTGGCTGACATCTGAGGTGCAATCTAGAATGATAGAGAATAAATTTTGCCAGCTTGATGTCACTCACCATTATTGAAATGACCTTGCTGCTCAACAAATCATGAGTTCATTCTGGATTTGGTGCACATCGGTTCATGGTTGCTTTCGCTCCTTTGTGTTATAATAAAAGGAATGTATTCACAATACTGCTCAGTGTTATAATAAAATGAATGTATTCACAATACTGCTCAGTGTTATAATAAAAGGAATGTATTCACAATACTGCTCAGTGTAATAATAAAAGGAATGTATTCACAATACTGCTCAGTGTAATAATAAAATGAATATATTCACAATACTGCTCAGTGCATCGGGTCCATTCTACAAACCGTGACACAGTGCTCCAAAATATTTCAGAAGTGCCCCTGAATTTGCATTGAAATTCAATGTATGAGTCTGACACCCTAAATACATTTGTTGCACAATTGATCAAACTTTCAGAATAGGAACCAAATAAACCGTACAACCTCCTTGGCTAATTCTAGGCATAAGACACCCCAAAAGACTCAATATATCACAAAAGATCCCCAGGCGCAGAGCTGTGGTGCAAAAACATTCCTTTATTCCGATAAGAGTCATCCAAAAACCAAACAAAGGCGAGACAGCGACCATGAACCGGCGTGAAACAAAAATGAACACACACAAAACCCCACAAAAACACTTAAATAGGATCCCCAAAAAACACTTAAATAGGATCCCCAAAAAACACTTAAATAGGATCCCCAAAAAACAATTAAATAGGAACCCCACAAAAACACTTAAATAGGATCCCCAAAAAACACTTAAATAGGATCCCCAAAAAACACTTAAATAGGATCCCCAAAAAACAATTAAATAGGAACCCCACAAAAACACTTAAATAGGCTCCCCAAAAAACACTTAAATAGGATCCCCAAAAAACACTTAAATAGGATCCCCACAAAACACTTAAATAGGATCCCCAAAAAACACTTAAATAGGATCCCCAAAAAACAATTAAATAGGCTCCCCACAAAAACACTTAAATAGGATCCCCAATTAGAGGCAATGCGGTGCAGCTGCCTCTAATTGGGGACCAATTCCAAAAGGACCATAGAGAATTCCAGAGAGGTCTCTGGACACTAAACCTGAAAACCATAAAGGTTTCCAGAGACCTCTCTGAAGATAAACCCTTACACCTACAGTATGTGTAATAGCATAGCAAGCAACATTGCAACATAGGCTAAGTGTTAAACTAGCCTATTTCATTACATGCATAATATTATACTCATAAAGAGATGACATAGCTGCATACCATTTCCTAAACTGGGCACCTGATTGGCTTAGACCTTTTCTTATCCATTTGTGTTGATTTGTCACTCGAGCATCAATACATTACCCATCCCCCAACACTGTCAACCAAGAGTCAAGACTAAACCAATTCACCTTGGTGGTGTGCAGACTGGTTTTATATTATTCGTAACGATTTCATACAAACCCCCCAAAAATACAACAATATGTCTGTGAAACTGTATATTCACAGTATTATGAATGAACTGTGGTTTATTTGGTAGCATTTCATATTATGACTGATTTTACTAATTGCATTAGTTAGAGGTGTGCTATTTGATAGATTCCCCCGCTCCCCCTACCTCTTGTTTCAGTGGGGAGACCTGAGGTCAACCACCCCCCCATCTCTACTTCTAAATGGGAGACCTTCCCAGGCAGTAGCCTGCCTAGCTCACAAACTAGAATCAGGGCGCCCACTCCCACAAGGTTAACTGACCCACAGTCCCACACAGTGACATGACATCACTGACGTGACGTGTAAATGAGCGATGGAAAACCGATCGCGCAAATGTCACCATTCCGACCCCGGCAAGATGCCGCCCAGGGCGGCTGCCCATGTCGCCCATACCTAAATCCGCTACTGCTCCGGGGGTTTTTGGTATATGGCCAATATACCACGGCTAAAGGCTGTGTCCAGGCACTCCGCGTTGCGTCGTGCGTAAGAACAGCCCTTAGCCGTGGTATATTGGGGGTGTGGTATATTGGCCATATACCACACCCCCTCAGGCCTTATTGCTTAAGCGTTGACTATAGTGAAATAGTGAAAATGTTCTAACAGGAAACAGTAGGCTTACCTACATTCCTGTTTTTGCTGTTTACAGTGTTTGTTGACATTGTGTGACGCAAGACTCTAATATAAAAATAACATGCAGTAGGGATGTGAAAGTATTCCTGTTATCGGTCATGCTTGTCTTGGCATTTTCAGTAGGAGAATCCAAATAGTACATCAATAACAGTCAAAATATTAGTTTTTCCTATGTTTGGTACATCCTATTTACAAATGGCTGGTTTAAACTCTAATTAATAATAGCTTCACATTGGTGACCTGTCCATATTTCACTCTGTTTTGCAATGTCTTTGGAGTGTCAATCAAGACAAGCTTGTGAATTCAAGGCCATGCTTGATGCTTCACTGATGTCATGAAGAGTATCAGACAGTTCTTTCTTTAATACACAGGTCTGTATGTGAACCTATACTGAGGCTTCTCTCTGTGCCAAAGTAAAGGTTTCATTCTGCAACACTGATTAATGGCTTTGGATATTGCTTTTCTCAAATGCATGCAACATGACGAAAACGATGAATGTTGGAGATTAACATACAGTCTTTTACATGCAACCTGAATCCCTGGGTTTGTGTCCCAAATGGCACCCTATTTCACTTTATAGTGCACTACTTTTGACCAGGGCCCATAAGGCTCTGGTCAAAAGTAGTGCACTATCAAGGGAAATAGGGTGCCATTTGGGACGCATTCAGGTTCTCTTGGCAGTGGGCCATCATCTTTTGTAAGACTTTATGACAGGTATATCTCAGCCATTGTTCAGAGTTCAGTGCCATTAATCTGTCAGGGCCAGTAGCTATGAATCCATTACCAGGAAATGTGACAAACTCAAGCCAACTTTGTATCCCGTTTTGTATTTGTTCCCAGACGACTGCTTTAACTATGGCAGGTGATTATGAAATAAGCAAACTGTTGTGTTTCACTATGAAAATAAAGTGAGGGTCACACCAAACTTCTATAAAAGGACCAGGGTATTTGAACATTCTCTCTCAAGCTCTCTCCGCTCCTGCCATGCTGGGCGGCAACAGAAAGGGTGTGAGGGTTTTGTTCAACAAAGTGAGACCACAGTATTAGTATCCTCACTTGCAGGACCATAACACTGACAAGAACATAACCCTGAAGGCAAACAAAACAGAAAGGACAGGCTGTTGACATGCCTCATAGGGCCGTTATGGGATGGGCTGCAGCACCCTACACCCTATGTAGCACACTACTTCTGGCCAGGACCCATAGTGAAAAGGGTGCCACATTTGGGACACAGCCATGGTTGTGAAAGTGACTGAGCATCACTGAACAACGCTATCAGGTGGCCTGTCCACTCAGGGCTGACACTTTCCCATCAGTATGGGTCAGGGATTTATGAATGTGAGGACAACGCACAACATTTTATTTCTATAGTTGAAAAAAATAGCTTTTGTTGAATTATTTGAGCTTGACAATGTTGTTTAGTGAGACACGGGAGCTGGCCCGCTTTTGACATTTTCAATATTATTCATTTCCATGTTGGCTCTATGCCCAGAAATGCCCTTGTCTGGAGCAAAGGATCCCAATTTCAAACTCTCCCAAAAAGGTTTATAATTCTAAAACCTGTCAATAATGAATATTATCTGAAAAATGATCTTATGTAGTTTCTTGCAACAAGACCAGTCATGTTCTCTACTTTAGATAGATTTAAACAAACGATAGATAGATAGATAGATAGATAGATAGACAGACAGACAGACAGACAGACAGACAGACAGTCAGTCAGTCAGACAGACAGACAGACAGTCAGTCAGTCTAAAAATCACCATAGTTACAACCATAAACTGTCAACTCCACCCCCCTGATAGATTAAGATAGGATATACATTTTGGTTCAATATGTTTATTTAATTGGGTTTTAGAGTTATTAATCTACATTGCTACTGTGTATACCACATGAATGAAGAAGAAAAATTATATTTTGTAAAACTTCAAATCTGTCCGATTTTCGTCAAACGCAAACTCAGTCATAGCTGAAAGAATGGTTGTTTCTATTGGAGATTTTCAAATTAACAATTTTCTATATTTTACAAATGTTTCATATCATTCTAGTTGAAAGCAAGTCTAAGAAGCAGTAGATCTGTTCTACGTGTGTTATTTCTATGCTTCCGTTGTTATGTTTAGTTTTTGTTTATTTTAATTTCTGGTTTTGTACACCAGCTTCAAACAGCTGAAAATACTATATTTTTGGTTATGGAAAATATTTTTTACAGACATTTAGATTGTACAATGATTACAGTGGAGGCTGGTGGGAGGAGCTATGGGATGACAGGCTCATTGTAATGGCTGCAATGGAACTTTCCAGGCTTTACAATGAGCCCGTCCTCCTACTGCTCCTCCCACCAGCCTCCTCTGAATGTTTTTCTACACTTTACCTGCTTGTTTTGTCACAAACTGAAATTAGGAAAACATTTTAGAATTTTAGCAACCAGAAAATGGCGGAGCAATTTCCGCATAGTGCACCTTAATTGTGTTTCCATCAGGAGTGTGACACTAAAGCATTTGCAATGGAGAGGTTTGATCAGGATCACTATCTTGGCAATTCTGGGATAGGAATTTTAATGGGCTTTCATGGCTTGATAAAGGAAGGGAAGATTATGACTTTCATGGCTTGATAAAGGAAGTGATGATTATGACTTTAAAAGTGTGGACTTCCACTGACAATAAAACAAAAACATGTATGAACATGTATGAACATGTATGAACATGTATGAACATGTATGACCATGTATGAACATGTATGAACATGTATGACCATGTATGACCATGTATGAACATGTATGACCATGTATGACCATGTATGACCATGTATGAACATGTATGAACATGTATGAACATGTATGACCATGTATGAACATGTATGAACACGTATGAATATGTATGACCATGTATGAACATGTATGAACATGTATTACCATGTATGACCATGTATGAACATGTATGACCATGTATGAACATGTATGAACATGTATGCACTAACTAACTGTAAGTCGCTCTGGATAAGAGAGTCTTCTAAATGACTACAATGTCATGTAATGTAAGACCCTCTCAGGTTAATGACAGCAATTATCTGCAGTTACACTCGACAATGTGATTGCTGATCTGCTTCCTGAGTTACATGCATGTTCTACTGCATCCACTGCGTCACACATCTTTTCTAAGACAATTTGCCTAAAACTATTTAAGTAGCGAAGGACCAGGCTCGTTTTATGGCAAGTTTCAACAGTGGCTTTTGGGTAGATTTTGTCAATTTATCTTAAAGAAGTAGCTAAGTTTGAAAAAAATATGATTTTGAGATAATCGGCTTCAAAGTTCCGAACCTTCATCGCTTTGAATGATGACAGCAATGTATTATTGTATTTTTAACTTAACAGCATACATTGGGGTATTTAGAGTATTATATAGGTAGAGAACATTGAACAGAACAAGTCTATGTCAATAATTCAATTTTGTCAAAAATGCAGATAGAACCTTATAGTCCTTAACTCCCATTGGTAAATTAAAATGATTTCACAACCTTCATGAGAAGTTAACTGTACAACTAAATTAACTGTACAATTCGATTGGGCCTTTCAGTTCAATGTCTCAGAGATGGCCTTATTTAAAGACAAGTAAAGTGTGTGAACCAAAAGTATAACCTTCATTCGGTTGGAGAGTGCCCAGATTTATCAAGAGCCCATAATGACTTTGACAACGCTCCATGTGTCATTCAACTTTCTGCTTACCCAATTAAAAACAAGCTTCAAACAAAAAAGTAAAAGTCTGTGTTCAGGGGTGTGACATATTCAGGTAATATAACCTATACTCTGTCTGTGTGGTGCTTAACTACATAAGAGCACGTTCCCTGCACACCCAGCAGAACCAAGGAAACAGCAGCAAACTAAAGACATCCTATCTTCTTCAGAATTGTGTGAGTAGTACTGATAGCTGTCTTTGTAGTAGTAGTAGTAGTACTGATAGCTGTCTTTGCAGTAGTAGTAGTAGTACTGATAGCTGTCTTTGTAGTTGTAGTAGTAGTACTTATAGCTGTCTTTGCAGTAGTAATAGTAGTACTGATAGCTGTCTTTGTAGTAGTAGTAGTAGCAGGGGCGCCGTATGGGGGGGAAAAGTTAGGATGATTCTAAGGGCCTGTGACTGACAGGGGCCCTAAAAATATTATTCCAGCATTAGGTAAAAACATTTTGGAGCCCAATGTTATATATTTTCATGGGGCCCAAAATCCCTGGAGGCTCCCCTGAGTAGTAGTACTGATAGCTGTCTTTGCAGTAGTAGTAGTAGTACTGATAGCTGTCTTTGTACATGATAGTTTTGAACGTTATACAATTTGTGTATTATCATCAGTGAATTATGTGTTATTCACTTTTTAGCACAATGTTTCACAGGATATTGTGACTTGATATAGACTGTATACATTTTGGATGTATTACTATTTTCTTTATAATTATACATCTGGACTGAAAAATGTGCATATTTAGTTCACTTTATTTTAAGTTGATTGCTGATGTCAATTAGCAATGGAATACAAATGTTATCATATAGCCTTGGTACAACTACAAACTACTTGAATGCGGATAGCTTGGGAGTAAGACGTGGGAAGTTGTTGGAAGCAGAGAGGCTAATCCCGGTATTCATGCAGGGTTTGATTCCACTCCGCACCAGCAGGACCTCTTCACAGAGCCACGACCGCACATCCAGCCATGCGGTTCAGTGTACTGTTCTTTATGATTGTAGCCTGTCTATACGTCACGTTGGCACAAGGTACGTTCTGTATAAATATGATTTAACATGGGTTGGGTATCTGTTAATTAAGCACTTTGTGACAAGTGCTGATGCAAAACAGGCTTTGTACAATACATTTGATTAATTGATGAGTTGTTCATGGGTTGACATTCATATTATGCATCGTTATACAGGAAAACACAGATACAGGGACTTTGACACTGGCACCTGTTCCCAGAGAGATAAGCCAGCCCAACGATGTTCTATTTTTATTGTATGACTGATTTTCAGATAGCATTTCAATCGGCGGTATTGTGTTAGCCTTGCTTTACTGATATTAACATATGGGTCAAAGACTGTCAGCCATATCTACATGCTGTTCTTCAGTGATGCTGAATCGTGCACTTAAAAACCTTTGCACTTAAAAACCTACAAACCTTTTAACAAAGGTGTTAGGGTGTAAACCTGAAATAGTCAATGTCAAAAAGAAGAGGTCTGCACTCTTAGAAGTAAGTTTGGGAGAAAAAAAATAAGTTTAGTCCATTTTGAACCAAATGTCCAAAAAAATGTAATACACTGATTGATTTATGTGCAGAGTGGGGACATTCTCTTGTTGTATTCATTATAAAGAACAGATGTTGAGCTGTGATCCTGTTCCCAGGTTCATATGAAGACTGCTGTCTGAAGTACGTGCAGAGGATGAAGAAGGCTACTGAGAGGATGGTGACAAGTTACAGGAGGCAGGAGATGGACGGGGGTTGCAACATCCCTGCTGTAGTGTAAGTCCTGACTGAGCATAAAGGAGCCAGCAAAACCTTGGAAAGGCTGCTACATGACTTTAGTAACACAGAACATGTAAGAAGCTAAAGACAAATGTACCTTCAATGGACAAGACATCCATCTCTGTTATGCATGGCAGATTTTCACTCACTTCACGTTCATGTTGAACTAGTAACTGTGGGCTATAAACTTCATCAGTGCTTTTGTTTTGAAGGACCCCCCTAACGTTTTATTTCCGATCCTGTCCACCTCAGTTTCACGATGAGGAGAGGCAGGTTGTTCTGTGCTGACCCCAGAGAGAAGTGGGTGAATGAACTGATGCTGAAGGTGAAATCCAACAAGAGTAAAAAGGTGAGAATTTCTCCCATTACAACTGGACTTATTTATTTATTAACTGATTGATTAATCTTCCTGAAACCAATATATTTGTTTTCCAGCAAAGGGGGCCAAAGAGGCTGAGAGGTTAGAAACTCTGCCTTCAGGATCGTGTCGTCTATAACCATTTACGAGTCCTGTTGTAAATCAATGTATCATCATTTGAGGGACATTTTTGCTTTTCTACTGCAGAAGGCATCTTCTGCTTTAACAGAGATCTGACTGGTAATGATGCATACTTTCTGCTACAGTGCAGTTCTGCTATTCCTTTAACAGAGACCTATACCTGTTGAAGCCAGCCCAGCCATTCTGTATGGCTGCATTATACTGTATAGCAAGCCTGTCGGAATCTGCGTGTGTGTGTGTGTGTGTGTGTGTGTGTGTGTGTGTGTGTGTGTGTGTGTGTGTGTGTGTGTGTGTGTCATACTTGAGTAAAAGTAAAGATACCTTAATAGAAAATGACTCAAGTAAAAGTTCAAGTCACCCAGTAAAATACTACTTGAGTAAAAGACTAAAAGTATTTGATTTTAAATATACTAAAGTATCAAAGTAAATGTAATTGCTAAAATATGCTTAAGTATCAAAAGTAAAAGTATAAATCATTTTAAACCAGGCGGCACCGTTTTCTTGTTTTTAAAATGTATGGATAGCCAGGGTCACACTCCAACACTCAGACATCATTTACAAATTAAGCATGTGTGTTTAGTGAGTCCACCAGATCAGAGGTAGTAGGGATGACCAGGGATGTTCTCTTGATAAGTGCGTGAATTGGACCATTTTCCTGTCCTGCTAAGCATTCAAAATGTAACGAGTACTTTTGGGTGTCAGGGAAAATGTATGGAGTAAAAAGTACATTATTTTCTTTAGGAATGTAGTGAAATAAAAGTAAAAGTTGTCAAAAATAGAAATAGTAAAGTAAAGTACAGATACCCCAAAAAAACAAGTATTTTTACTTAAGTACTTTACACCACTGAATAAAACCTGTATTAAACATAGCGCCACCAACCAAAAAAGTATAAATGCCTACAATTTTTGAATGAAATCTCTTTTTATTTGTTTATTCATTGTATGTTTTGATATTGTGCATTTTTCTTGCTTTTTATATTTGTTTTCACTAACAAATGCTAATAAAGTTGTTTACTGCATTTCACTCTGTGTTTATGGTTTTTGAGGTATGACACAACTAAGAGAATACTTCATAAATTAACCCCCTAGTGCCTGTGTCTAATTAGCATTGTATTAGTCTAATACAGTGGGGAGAACAAGTATTTGATGCACTGCCGATTTTGCAGGTTTTCCTACTTACAAAGCATGTAGAGGTCTGTACTTTTTATCATAGGTACACTTCAACTGTGAGAGACGGAATCTAAAACAAAAATCCAGAAACTCACATTTTTTAATAATGATTTTTAAATAATTCATTTGCATTATATTGCATGACATAAGTATTTGATCACCTACCAACCAGTAAGAATTCCGGCTCTCACAGACTTGTTAGTTTTTCTTTAAGAAGCCCTCCTGTTCTCCACTCATTACCTGTATTAACTGCAACTGTTTGAACTCGTTACCTGTATAAAAGACACCTGTCCACACACTCAATCAAACAGACTCCAACCTCTCCACAATGGCCAAGACCAGAGAGCTGTGTAAGGACATCAGGGATAAAATTGTAGACTTGCACAAGGCTGGGATGGGCTTCAGGACAATATGCAAGCAGCTTGGTGAGAAGGCAACAACTGTTGGCGCAATTATTAGAAAATGGAAGAAGTTCAAGATGACGGTCAATCTCCCTCCGTCTGGGGCACCATGCAAGATCTCACCTCGTGGGGCATCAATGATCATGAGGAAGGTGAGGGATCAGCCCAGAACTACATGGCAGGACCTGGTCAATGACCTGAAGAGAGCTGGGACCACAGTCTCAAAGAAAACCATTAGTAACACACTACGCCGTCATGGATTAAAATCCTGCAACGTATGCAAGGTCCCCCTGCTCAAGCCAGTGCATGTCCAGGCCCGTCTGGAGTTTGCCAATGACCATCTGGATGATCCAGAGGAGGAATGGGAGAAGGTCATGTGGTCTGATGAGACAAAAATAGAGCTTTTTGGTCTAAACTCCACTCGCCGTGTTTGGAGGAAGAAGAAGGATGAGTACAACACCAAGAACACCATCCCAACCGTGAAGCATGGAGGTGGAAACATCATTCTTTGGGGATGCTTTTCTGCAAAGGGGACAGGACGACTGCACCGTATTGAGGGGAGGATGGATGGGGCCATGTATCGCAAGATCTTGGCCAACAACCTCCTTCCCTCAGTAAGAGCATTGAAGATGGGTCGTGGCTGGGTCTTCCAGCATGACAACGACCGAAGCACACAGCCAGGGCAACTAAGGAGTGGTTCCGTAAGAAGCATCTCAAGGTCCTGGAGTGGCCTAGCCAGTCTCCAGACCTGAACCCAATAGAAAATCTTTGGAGGGAGCTGAAAGTCCGTATTGCCCAGCGACAGCCCCGAAACCTGAAGGATCTGGAGAAGGTCTGTATGGAGGAGTGGGCCGAAATCCCTGCTGCAGTGTGTGCAAACCTGGTCAAGAACTACAGGAAACGTATGATCTCTGTAATTGCAAACAAAGGTTTCTGTACCAAATATTAAGTTCTGCTTTTCTGATGTATCAAATACTTATGTCATGCAATAAAATGCAAATTAATTACTTAAAAATCATACAATGTGATTTTCTGGATTTTTGTTTTAGATTCCGTCACTCACAGTTGAAGAGTACCTATGATAAAAATTACAGACTTCTACATGCTTTGTAAGTGGGAAAACCTGCAAAATCGGCAGTGTATCAAATACTTGTTCTCCCCACTGTACCTATTATATTATATATGTATTAGTCTGTGTCTAATTAGTATTAGTATATTAGATGTACTGGATTAGTCTGAATCCACCGCATCCACTATTTCTGCATCTGTGGTTGAAAGGTGACAGAGCACCTTTCATCTTTTCCAAAAATCGTTTGTAGCGTCGGAACAGTTTGGCCTACAAACTATTGACCCCTACATGGAAAGATGAGACTCTAACAAACAGAATGGTGTTTTCCGTTTTGCTCTACCACACCCACAAGCGTCTTGGGACTCGTCTGAAATCGGTACAGCCAATCTGTCAACATCTGCCTGTAGCGTCCAAACAGTTTGGGCAACACACTAATATGACCCATCTGTGGAAAGGTGAGACTCTCCCTCTACATGTTGTTTTGCTCTAAGACGCCCACAGGCCTCACTAGACTAGTCTGAATGTCTCCAGTACCAGTTGAAAAAATGAATGAAAGTATATACAGTGCTTTCGGAAAGTATTAAGACCCATTTACTTTTTCCGCATTTTGTTACATTACAGCCTTATTCCAAAATTGATTAAACAAAACAGTTTCCTCAGCAATCTACACACAATACCCCATAATGACAAAGCAAATGTATTAAATACAAAAAACAGAAATACCTTTTATACATAAGCATTCAGACCCTTTGCTATAAGACTCGATATTGAACATACATGTACATACAGTTTCCATTGATCATCCTTGAGATTTTTATTGGAGTCCACCTGTGGTAAATTCAATTGATTGGACATGATTTGGAAACGCACACACCTGTCTATATAAGGTCCCACAGTTGACAGTGAATGTCAGAGCAAAAACCAAGCCATGAGGTTGAAGGAATTGTCCGTAGAGCTCCGAGACAGGATTGTGTCGAGGCACAGATCTGGGGAAGGGTATCAAAACATTTCTGCAGCATTGAAGAACACAGTGGCCTCAATCATTCTTAAATGGAAGAAGTTTGGTACCAACAAGACTCTTCCTAGAGCTGGCCGCCCGGCCAAACAGCAATCGGCGGAGAAGGGCCTTGGTCAGGGAGGTGACCAAGAACCTGATGGTCATTCTTATAGAGCTCTAGAGTTCCACTGTGGTGATGGGAGAACCTTCCAGAAGGACAACCATCTCTGCAGCACTCCACCAATTAGGCCTTTATTGTAGAGTGGCCAGACGGAAGTCACTCCTCAGTAAAAGGCACATGATAGCCCGCTTGGAGTTTGCCAAAATGCACCTAAAGACTTTCAGACCATGAGAAACAAGATTCTCTGGTCTGATGAAACCAAGATTGAACTCTTTGGCCTGAATGCCAAGCATCACGTCTGGAGGAAACCTGGCACCATCCCTACGGTAAAGCATGGTGGTGGCAGCATCATGTTGTGGGGATGTTTTTCAGCAGCAGGGACTGGGAGACTAGTCAGGATCGAGGCAAAGATGAACGGGGAAAAGTACAGAGAGATTGACAGAGCTTGAGAGGATCTGCAGAGAAGAATGGGAGAAACTCCCCAAATACAGGTGTGCCAAGCTTGTAGCGTCATACACAAGAAGAGTCGAGGATGTAATCGCTGCCAAAATTACTGAGTAAAGGGTCTGAATACTTATGTAAATATGATATTTCAGTTTTTATTTTTTATAAATTAGCAAACATTTCTAAAATCCTGTTTTTGCTTTGTCATTATGGGGTATTGTGTGTAGATTGATGATTAAAAAAATATTTAATCGATGTTTTAGACAGGGCTTGGAATGTAATTGGTTTATGAGTTATGACACCACTAAGAGAACCATTCCTTTATAAAAGTTAATGGTTTATGAGTTATGACACCACTAAGAGAACCATTCCTTTATAAAAGTTAATGGTTTATGAGTTATGACACTGTCAGGCTCTGGCCATAGAGAAGCAAATAGGCTTCTCTATGTAGTTATGGTCAGAGTCTGACAGTGTCGTTCTTTTCTGTTTCTGTGTGGGGTTTGGGTTGGATCCCTAATTAGAGGCAGCTGCACCGCATTGTCTCTAATTAGGGATCCCATATATGTTGAGTCTGTCCTTCACTCTGGTGTGGGTCGTTGTTGTATTATGTCGCAGTCACGGTTAAGTAAGTGTGCCTTTTTTTTTTACGTCCGTTCATTTCGTGTGTTTTTGTGAACGTGACGTTTAGTCGATTCGTGTTTTTGTTGTATAGTTCGTTCATTTGCAAGTTTATTATACATAGTATTAATAAATAAATGTCGAACTACTATCCCTGCGCTGCGTCTTGGTCTGTCTCTGCACCCTACCGTGACAGACACCACTAAGAGAACATTTATTTTGTAAATGCAAAGACAGAAGTAGAAAGAAGTTAATAGAATCTATTGGCGTTCAAAACTATTAATATAAGTACATGTAGTGGCTTTTCTGAAACACACAATGATGTCAATGTCTCCCTAGTATTCCCATGAAGATGTGTTTATTGCAGCTGTTACATAGTTCTCTGTCCCTTTTATGGTTCTGGGCTGACATACTTTACTACAGACCTTTACACCTTAACTTTCACTTTCAAAACAAAGCGCCTTTTTGTTGAGTAACCATGACATCTTTATTGTCAAAGGGTTCAAGGACAATACAATACAATGCAGTGGACAACTTTGTTCATTCACCAACCCTTTGGTAATACAGGCTCAGGTGGTAATACAGGCTCAGGTGGTAATACAGGCTAAGGTGGTAATACAGGCTAGGGTGGTAATACAGGCTAGAGTGTTTGGTAATACAGGCTAAAGTGGTAATACAGGCCAAGGTAATAATACAGGTTAGGGTGGTAATACAGGCTAGGGTGGTAATACAGGCTCAGGTGGTAATACAGGCTAAGGTGGTAATACAGGCCAAGGTAATAATACAGGCTAGGGTGGTAATACAGGCTAGGGTGGTAATACAGGCTAGGGTGGTAATACAGGCTAGGGTGTTTGGTAATACAGGCTAAAGTGGTAATACAGGCCAAGGTAATAATACAGGCTAGGGTGGTAATACAGGCTAGGGTGGTAATACAGGCTAGGGTGGTAATACAGGCTAGGGTGTTTGGTAATACAGGCTAAGTTGGTAATACAGGCTGAGTTGGTAATACAGGCTGAGTTGGTAATACAGGCTGAGTTGGTAATACAGGCTAAGGTGTTTGGTAATACAGGATAAGGTGTTTGGTAACACAGGATAAGGTGTTTGGTAACACAGGATAAGGTGTTTGGTAACACAGGATAAGGTGTTTGGTAACACAGGCTAAGGTGTTTGGTAACACAGGATAAGGTGTTTGGTAACACAGGATAAGGTGTTTGGTAACACAGGCTAAGGTGTTTGGTAATACAGGCTAAGGTGTTTGGTAACACAGGCTAAGGTGTTTGGTAATACAGGCTAAGGTGTTTGGTAACACAGGCTGAGGTGTTTGGTAACACAGGCTAAGGTGTTTGGTAACACAGGCTAAGGTGTTTGGTAACACAGGCTAAGGTGTTTGGTAACACAGGCTAAGGTGTTTGGTAACACAGGCTAAGGTGTTTGGTAACACAGGCTAAGGTGTTTGGTAACACAGGCTAAGGTGTTTGGTAACACAGGATAAGGTGTTTGGTAACACAGGATAAGGTGTTTGGTAACACAGGATAAGGTGTTTGGTAATACAGGATAAGGTGTTTGGTAACACAGGATAAGGTGTTTGGTAACACAGGATAAGGTGTTTGGTAATACAGGCTAAGGTGTTTGGTAATACAGGCTAAGGTGTTTGGTAACACAGGATAAGGTGTTTGGTAATACAGGCTAAGGTGTTTGGTAATACAGGCTAAGGTGTTTGGTAACACAGGATAAGGTGTTTGGTAATACAGGCTAAGGTGTTTGGTAACACAGGATAAGGTGTTTGGTAATACATGCTAAGGTGTTTGGTAACACAGGATAAGGTGTTTGGTAACACAGGATAAGGTGTTTGGTAATACAGGCTAAGGTGTTTGGTAACACAGGCTAAGGTGTTTGGTAACACAGGATAAGGTGTTTGGTAATACAGGCTAAGGTGTTTGGTAATACAGGCTAAGGTGTTTGGTAATACAGGCTAAGGTGTTTGGTAATACAGGCTAAGGTGTTTGGTAACACAGGATAAGGTGTTTGGTAATACAGGCTAAGGTGTTTGGTAACACAGGATAAGGTGTTTGGTAACAGAGGCTAAGGTGTTTGGTAACACAGGATAAGGTGGAACATTTATCACATGACTTAGAGACCCACTTAGAGGTATCAAATACATAATTGATATGATAAGGAAGATATGTGGACTGAATGAAAAGAAACATAAACGATAGAGAAATCCCCCTGTCAGTATAACATTACCACAGATGTTGTCTTTGTTAAAGCTTCCAAGAATGTCCAAGTAATAACGGCTATATTCCCATCTACATTTCAGTGTTTTTCATGAGTGCGACAAAATGTTTTTCACAGTATAAAATAGGAATTACAACACTGATTGATCAAAAGTATTTATCCAAAGACTAGCTTTGTGGTGTTGCAATACTGGTGAAAACTGAAGCCTAGTGAGAGTGATTTATGATTTCCTAGTTAACCGAGTCAAGTGAGATTTATCACCTGTATAGTGTGGCACTAACTCAAAAGATACCAGGCTGTTTTCTCAGAGTTCTGCTGCATGTCCATTCCCATCCTGTGTTGTGATCTCATATTCTGTAACCAGAGGCAATGTGTAAAGTCTGGTAATGTCCAAAATGGCACCCTATTCCCTATATAGTGCAGTACTTTTGACCAGACCTCTATGGGCCCTGGTCAAACGTACTGCACTATATAGGGAACAGGGTGCCATTAGTGAAGCATTTAGATATTTTTCCATCTTCATGGACTCTTGGTCTTCCTCCATGATGTGTGACAAAAAGAGACAGTCATGGTGTTTCTGATAGCATCTAACTGTGAGTCATGTCATAGTCTAGGACCTGGCTGACTCATAGATTGATTGCTTCCAGTCACTGGTGCCTCAAAGACTGAAATAACTTCAGGAAAATCTGCCGATGGCACTTACCCCTATTTGCTCCTGTAAGTTGCTCGGGATAAGAGCATCTGCTAAAATGTGGACCTGAGACGTTGGGTTGAGAAGTAATGAATTTTAGACTCAGGGACTGAGACTGCATTGGTCCAAAATGCGTAATGCTAAAATTGCTCTAACATGAGTTAGACCTACTTGTTGATGTCATTCATGGTCATGGTATGGTCATCTATGGTTATGGTATGGTAATTTATGGTTATGGTATGGTCATTTATGGTTATGGTATGGTCATTCATGTTTATGGTATGGTCATTTAGGGTTATGGTATGGTCATCTATGGTTATGGTATGGTCATTTATGGTTATGGTATGGTCATTTATGGTTATGGTATGGTCATTCATGTTTATGGTATGGTAATTTATGGTTATGGTATGGTCATTTATGGTTATGGTATGGTCATTTGTGTTTATGGTATGGTCATTTATGGTTATGGTATGGTAATTTATGGTTATGGTATGGTCATTTGTGTTTATGGTATGGTCATTTATGGTTATGGTATGGTCATTTATGGTTATGGTATGGTCATTTATGGTTATGGTATGGTCATTTATGGTTATGGTATGGTCAATTATGACATGGTTATAATCATTTCCTAAATTAGAGGCCAGGTGATCCATGATGATGTGAAAGGAGAGGAACAATCGTACACAATAAACAACACAATGTAAGTTGATGGGATGGTTCACCCAAATTACAAAACACCATGTACTGTAGGTTAATGGGATGGTTCAACCAAATTACAAAACACCATGTACTGTAGGTTAATGGGATGGTTCACCCAAATTAATAAAAATAATTCCAAAATATGGAGATGGTCCCCCCTCTGCTGCTATACCAGCCTTCTCTCTTCTTGGAAGACTTTCCACTAGATGTTGGAACATTGCTTCCATTCAGCCACAAGAGCATTAGTGAGGTCGGGCACTGAGGTAGGGCGATTCAGCTCGCAGTCAGCATTCCAATTCATCCCAAAGATGTTCGATTGGGTTGAGGTCAGGGCTCTGTGCCGGCCAGTCAGGTTCTTCCAAACCGATCTCGACAAATAATTTCTGTGTGGACCTCACTTTGTGCACGGGGGCATTGTCATGCTGAAACAGGAAAGGGCCTTCCCCAAACTGTTGCCACAAAGTTGGAAGCACAGAATCGTCTAGAATGTCATTGTATGCTGTAGCGTTAAGATTTCCCTTTACTGGAACTAAGGGGCCTGAAACATGAAAAACAGCCCCAGAACATTATTCCTCTTCCACCATACTTTACAGTTGGCACTATGCATTGGGGCAGGTAGCGTTCTCCTGGCAACCGCCAAACCCAGATTCGGCCATTGGAATGCCACATGTTGAAGTGTAATTCATCACTCCAGAGAATGTGTTTCCATTGCTCCAGAGTCCAATGGCGGCACACTCCAGCCGACGCTTGGCATTGCGCATGGTGATCTCAGGCTTGTGTTGCTGCTCGGCCATGAAAACCCATTTCTTGAAGCTCCCAACGAACAGTTCTTGTGCTGACCTTGCTTGCAGAGGCAGTTTAGAACTCAGTAGTGAGTGTTGCTACCCAGGACAGACGATTTTACGCGCTTCAGCCTTTGGCAGTCCGTTCTGTGAGCTTGTGTGGCCTACTACTTCGTCAGCAACGGGTGTGGCTGAAATAGCCGAATCAACTAATTTGATGGGGTGTCCACATACTTTTATATATATAGTGTATATCATATTGCATATGCTGTAAAGTACCTATCTATCTCTAGCTATCTATCTAGCATTACAGTTGAAGTCGGACGTTTACATAGATAGATAGATAGATAGATAGATAGATAGATAGATAGATAGATAGATAGATAGATAGATAGATAGATAGATAGATAGATAGATAGATAGATAGATAGATAGATAGATAGATAGATAGATAGATAGATAGATAGATAGATAGATAGATAGATAGATAGATAGATAGATAGATAGATAGATAGATAGATAGATAGATAGGTACTTTATTGCTCCCCCGGGGGGGAAATTTCATTGTCAAGCAGCTACAACAAAACACAGGGCAGGTGCAAAATGCCACAACGAAAAGTACACAAAAGACAGATACACGGTACATGATACATAGAGCGGCAGTATGAAAAAGTATAGAAATACAAGATATCTGGAGTGCAAAAAAAAAAAAAAAGCTATAAAAGGACATTGCATAGTATGAGTGGTTGGCTGAATATGTACACTATACATTGGTGGATGTTGGATGGTTAACTATACTATACAGGTCGATGGCAGAGAAATACTTCAGTAGCTAAAAATGCGTATGATATGAGCGAGGGTAATAATAGTTTACTTAATAGACAGACTGGGTAAATTAACAGGTAAGTGAAAATTTTGCATGGTTAAATTAGTTAAATTAGCTGTACAGTTAGGTATACAGTTATATTTACAGATAAGTGAATACTTGCATGTTTACACAAACTGTACAGGTAAATGACAGGAAGAGATACTTTAATAGCTAAATGTGTGTATGATATCATTTGGGGTAATAATAGTAATTCCCTTAAAATACAGTCCTTAGTGCGCAGGGTTTAATTACAGACAACTGCACTTATTGCACATTCGATATACTAAAAGCAATGAGAAAAGGTGCAACTGGCAGGATACTAATATGCATTACTGAGTGAATGCCTACGTCCAATAATTACTTACAATATTGCATGTGATATAATATAACAACTGTACATGAGTATGTATATACAGACCTGTATGAATAAATAGGTCCTGAGTGGATGAGTGCTGACGGACCAGAGTTACTCACGGATGGATGCATAATTGTTAAACTAGGTCCTAGCACCCCAACAGTTCCAGATCTATGTTGCCGACGGCACGGCACCCCGGTGAGGCATTATATAGTCTCATAGCCGCCGGCAGGAAGGACCTCCTGTAGCGCTCTCTGGCACACCGTGGTGGGATCAGTCTGTGACTGAAAGTGCTCCTCTGCGTCATAACCATAGTGTGCAGAGGGTGGGTGACGTTGTCCATGATGGCCAGCAGTTTGGCCAGGATCCGTCTCTCCGCCACCTCCTCTAGAGTGTCAAGGCTCATCCCCAGGACAGAGCTAGCCTTCCTGATCAGCTTATTTACCCGAGAAGCATCACCGGCTTTGATGTTTGCTCCCCAGCACACCACTGCAAAAAAGATGGCACTGGCCACCACAGACTGGTAGAAGGTATGCAGTAGTTTACTGCACACGTTAAAGGACCTGAGCCTCCTCAGAAAGTAGAGTCGGCTCTGGCCCTTTTTGTACAGGGCCCCGGTGTTACCAGCCCATTCCAGTCTGTTGTCCATATGGACACCCAGGAACTTGTATGACTCAACCATTTCCACATCCGTCCCCTTTATAGGGACTGCAGTCAGTTGTGCCTTGGTTCTCCTGAAGTCCACCACCATCTCCTTAGTTTTGCTGATGTTGAGCTGAAGGTGGTTCTGCTCACACCACAACACAAAGTCACTGATTGTGCTCCTGTACTCCTCCTCCTGCCCACCCCTGATGCACCCTACAATAGCAGAGTCATCCGAGAACTTCTGTAGGTGGCATGTCTCAGAGTTATATCTGAAGTCTGAGGTGTAGAGGGTGAACAGGAAGGGGGACAGGACCGTACCCTGGGGGGCCCCTGTGTTGCTAACAGCCCGTTCTGACACACAGCTCTGTAGTCGCACAAATTGTGGCCTACCGGTCAGGTAGTCCGTGACCCAGGAGACTAAGGGTGCTTCCACTTTCATCCTCCTCATCTTCTCACCCAGTAGCAGGGGCTGAATGGTATTGAAGGCACTGGAGAAGTCAAAAAACATGACCCTCACAGTGCAACCTGCGTTGTCCACTTAGGTTGAAGTCATTAAAACTCATTTTTCAACCACTCCACAGATTTCATGTTAACAAACTATAGTTTGACAAAAGTAATTCTTCCAACAATTGTTTACAAACAGATTATTTCACTTATAATTCACTATATCAAAATTCCAGTGGGTCAGAAGTTTACATACACTAAGTTGACTGTGCCTTTAAACAGCTGTAAAATTCCAGACATCATGGGAAAATCAAAAGAAATCAGCCAAGACCTCAGAAAAAAAATTGTAGACCTCCACCGGTCTGGTTCATCCTTGGGAGCAATTTCCATACGCCTGAAGGTACCACATTCATCTGTACAAACAATAGTATGCAAGTATAAACACCATGGGACCTCTCAGCCGTCATACTGCTCAGGAAGGAGACGCGTTCTGTCTCCTAGAGAGGAACATACTTTGGTGCAAATCAGTCCCAGAACAACATCAAAGGACCTTGTGAAGATGCTGGGGAAAACAGGTACAAAAGTATCTATATCCACAGTAAAACGAGTCCTATATCAACATAACCTGAAAGCCGCTCAGCAAGGAAGAAGCCACTGCTCCAAAACCGCCATAATAAAGCCAGACTACGGTTTGCAACTGCACATGGGGACAAAGATCGTCGTTTTTGGAGAAATGTCCTCTGGTCTGATGAAACAAAAATAGAACTGTTTGGCCATAATGACCATCTTTATGTTTGGAGGAAAAAGGGGGAGGCTTGCAAGCCGAAGAACACCATCCCAACCTTGAAGCACGGTGGTGGCAGCATCATGTTGTGGGGGTGCTTTGCTGCAGGAGAGACTGGTGCACTTCACAAAATAGATGGCATCATGAGGAAGAAAAATTATGTGGATATATTGAAGCAACATCTCAAGACATCAGTCAGGAAGTTAAAGCTTGGTCGCAAATGGGTCTTCCAAATGGACAATGACCCCAAGCATACTTCCAAAATTGTGTCAAAATGGCTTAAGGACAACAGTCAAGGTATTGGAGTGGCCATCACAAAGCCCTGACCTCAATCCTATAGAACATTTGTGGACAGAACTGAAAAAGCGTGTGCGAGCAAGGAGGCCTACAAACCTGACTCAGTTACACCAGTTCTGTCAGGAGGAATGGGACAGAATATTGTGGGAAACTTGTGGAAGGCTACCCGAAACATTTGACCCAAGTTAAACAATTTAAAGGCAATGCTACCAAATACTAATTGAGTGTATGTAAACTTCTGACCCAGTGGGAATGTGATGAAAGAAATAAAAGCTGAAATAAATCATTCTCTCTACTATTATTCTGACATTTCACATTCTTAAAATAAAGTGGTGATCCTAACTGACCTAAGACAGGGAATTTTTACTAGGATTAAATGTCAGGAATTGTGAAAAACTGAGATTAATTGTATTTGGCGAAGGTGTATGTAAACTTCCGACATCAACTGTATATGTTCCTATATATTGATAGGCATCCCTAATTACTCATTACTGAATCAGTCCAACAGTGACTTTGATACGAAGGTATGCCCCATTCACACACAGAACAGAGCAGACCTGCCCACTGTTTGAAAATGACTTTTTTTTTTCTCCCATTCAAGGCTTCATTTAACCAGTTGTAATGAAGACAGCTGTGTTGTGTGTTGTGTTCTGTTCTCCAGCAAAGTGTCAGCCAATCATCTGTACGACTACACCGGCATGTAGGACAGATAGGACAGCAACCGTACTCTTTCATCGGGCAAGCCATGGATATAGCTAGTAAGGTTTTCTAAGTATGGAAGCCCCCCTTCTGGATATTAGTGGAATGTACCTACAGTTTATCAGTGGGATTTTCTCAGTGTACTCATTCTGTCAAACAGAAATATTTCTTATCACAATTTATTAAAATGTTATAATAGTTCACAATCAGCAACCATATAATATACACATTTACATCTGTCACAGGAAATCAAGTCATGCCCTGTCATATATTATAATTTATACCTATGTACATATGTTACACGTAGGACTCTGCCTGCATACTGCTTCATCTTCATCACTGAGTGTAAAAGGGAGTTTCATTACAACACCTGACTGAAATCTGCTTTTAACGTTTGTCCTCCTTTGTTTTTACATAAGACAGCTTGGTCAGCGTTGTGCAGTCCAACCCCTGTGGCAGTCATCCATCCACACACAGCAGGGTTGGTCAGCGTTGTGCAGTCCAACCCCTGTGGCAGTCATCCATCCACACACAGCAGGGTTGGTCAGCGTTGTGCAGTCCAACCCCTGTGGCAGTCATCCATCCACACACAGCAGGGTTGGTCAGCGTTGTGCAGTCCAACCCCTGTGGCAGTCATCCATCCACACACAGCAGGGTTGCATTCAGTTGGGTGCAAGATTGCAGAACAATCAGATATAATTATATCAGATCTAACAAACATCCTTCTCCGTCATGTAGAATGGTGTGAGCTCTATACAAGACATTTCTATCTGTGAGGTTTGGAACGTTCCTGAATGCAACACACTGCTGCTCCGCGTCAGCCATCTTGGTTTAACAATCACAGCCGTCTAGCTCAATGGCAGCCACAACTTCCTGCCACCATGTCATCATACTGCTTCAGCACCACATTCTCATCATCATCAAAATACAGCAGGTTGATTGAGAAGAGCTTGTCTGGCACGCAGCATGGTGTCTCAATGCCTTTAGTCAGCTTCAGAGCGTTGATGATGGACTGGACGGTGGCGTGGTTAGTGGGTCTCATGTTCTGGCCCAGGGGGAAGGGGCAGGAGCCCTTACAGTGGTAGGCATTATAACCCCGAGGCGACACGATCCACCCAGACCAGCCGATCTCCTCGAAGTCCACGTAGAGAGGCAGGCGCTGGCACGTCATCTTCTCTCCGTCCTCATCATAGTCCAGGGAGCGGGCACTGCGGTGGAGGCCTGGGGCGTTGGGGAGGTTGGGCAGGACAGGGAGGGAAGGCAGGCTGGGGGCAACTGGGGTTTCATTGGGATCTGGATAGAGAAAAGGTAGAGTTGTTTAGGGAAATGTGGTTATAATTTAACTGAATACACCCTCAATTAAGATGATTTATAATTGATATTAGGTTCAACAGTAAAAATAGAGTAGTAATACTAATAGAAGTACAAATAAAAGATGACGTAGTATGACATAGATAATAATGTGTTAATACACTAGTAATACAGTAATAACACATTAATAATAACGTGATAGTGTGGTAGTAATACAGTAATAACACATTAATAATAACGTGATAGTGTGGTAGTAATACAGTAATAACACATTAATAATAACGTGATAGTGTGGTAGTAATACAGTAATAACACATTAATAATAATGTGATAGTGTGGTAGTAATACAGTAATAACACATTAATAATAACGTGATAGTGTGGTAGTAATACAGTAATAACACATTAATAATAATGTGATAGTGTGGTAGTAATACAGTAATAACACATATATAATAACGTGATAGTGTGGTAGTAATACAGTAATAACACATTAATAATAACGTGATAGTGTGGTAGTAATACAGTAATAACACATTAATAATAACTTGATAGTGTGGTAGTAATACAGTAATAACACATTAATAATAACGTGATAGTGTGGTAGTAATACAGTAATAACACATTAATAATAACGTGATAGTTTGGTAGGTTACCTTTGACTGTATTCTCCAGAGCGGCAGCACGGCGGCCATCGTCAGTGAACAGCACCAGCATGGGCTGCTTGCTCTCATGGTGGTTACGGCCTGAAGCAAAACGCACCACCTTCTGATCTATCTGGCTTCCTCCCAGGGTCTGCACTGTCACCAGCAGACCCAGGTTACTGCCCTCAACAGCCATCCAGGAACGCACCTTTATAGGGAGAGAGTTATGTTGGGTTAGGGGTGGATGGATGGTTGACGAGTCGATAGATGGATGCAGTGGCGGTTCTAGCTTGTATGTCGCCCTAACCCCCCCCCCCCATGTCTCCTATACCTAAATCCGCCACTGGATGGATGGATGGTGGACAGGTGGATGGATGGATGTATGGATGAATGAGATACGTACAGCTTGTGTAATGGTGAACACTTCCCATCCAGTGGAGTGGACAGGGATCAGTCTGGAAGACAGCAGCTTCTTCCCCTGACTAATGTTCATTTTGCTGCTATCCAGAAGCTGGTAGACACTGACCTGTAGGGAATGAATGGATTCACCATTAGCTTTGCTTAGTTTACCTTTGAGGAGTTAAAGGACAGTTGAGTCTCTGCAATTCTGCTATGTGAATATATACATGGGTCACATTGAGTTTCTACCTGACAGAAGTGATATCTGTTGAATGTTGAAGAAGCCTGAGGCCGCAGCTTGAAGAGATGGAGCTCCGCGGTTAGAACCTTCTCGCTCCGGGCCACCATGGACAAGTTGAATAGGAACTCAATTTGTTCACTGTGCACTGTGTGTCAGAAGAAGTATTGTCAAAACGAGGAAGCAGAAGTGCCCTAATCGACATATAACGTGAGCCTAATACGTACGTAAAATCATGCGTAAAATAGATAGATAGATAGATAGATAGATAGATAGATAGATAGATAGATAGATAGATAGATAGATAGATAGATAGATAGATAGATAGATAGATAGATAGATAGATAGATAGATAGATAGATACTTTATTGATCCCCCGAGGGGGAAATTTCTTAAATACGAATTATTTGTAAACATTGCATAAGGTGAATCATAGGACTGGCAGGTGCAATAGCGATACAGGTATAGACCTAATATAACTGATCTAGAATAAAATAACTGACGAAGATCTATCTATCTATCTATCTATCTATCTATCTATCTATCTATCTATCTATCTATCTATCTATCTATCTATCTATATATCTATCTATCGACAGGGTCGAGGTTAAAATATAAACAAAAATATTACGTTTGTCGAAGAAGCTGCGCACTGTATTCCCCTCCAGAATGTAGGGGTCCTTGGTAACGCCGTCCACATCTGCAACGGTGTTGTACAGATCGATCATGTACTGAGGCGGCTGCTTGTCGCCCCGGAGTAGAGGAGCGTCCTCCATCCCAAACACCTCCAGCAGCCTCTTGATGGCTGCAGAACGCACTTCTTCAGACTCGTTCTCCATGGAAAAGCGGTTTTCCAAATAATTAAGTGATGGTCTTGCAGTAGCCATGCTCACTAAGGTGGCAATGGCAGTGATCATCGCAACAGAGATAAAGTAATGGTGCATGGTCCTTTTGTGGGTCCTTGGAGCATAAATGTGTTGTCCTCCAGCATGCAGTCCAAGTCAGAAGTTGGAATGACTGGAGAGCTTTGGAAGCTCCAGGTTTTTATATCAAATGCTCTAGCATTGGCTGCAGTGTCCCTAAACCATAGGACAACAGCCATAAAAGAAGCTATTTAGTCGCAAATGTAAATCAACAATCAGCGAATGTAAAGGAAGGCTAATGGTGGTGTTAACAAGGTGTGAACCCGATTGTAGATTTCATTCAAACTGTCCTCTCAACGTCTGACGAGAAAATCGCAAATAAACAACTTTTCATTTGAAAAATAACTCATAATTTAAAAATGAGAAAAATAATATCAATATAAAATGTTTTCATGGTATTTAGAGAAAATTTCAAGTATGCAGAAAATGGTCAAACCTCTCTTGAGGACAGAACAGCCAAGGATGTTTGCTCACCGTAGGAGGTTAACCGCCTTATAATGGATCCATTAATTTCGACAAATGGGTATAATGTCGTACGGGAACGACACTTACTTCTATAAACAGTAAGAGAAATCCTCCTATTTGAGGATGTTTTCCATTTGAATCATCTGTTGGCTTCATCACACCTGGTCAAATACAGCCCCAACTGTTAGCGTCCATATTCTCATTTTACAATCATTGAACCCATCTCTAAATATGTAAATTCGTCAATCAGTAGTGCGGATAAAATTAGACTTAGGTGTGCTCTCGTGGATTTAAGGGATACATTACAGTGGACTGTGTTCATTCTAATTTGCAATTACGCGTTTTATGTCCGGCCTGGAACATTCTTGTAAAATATCTCGAATCCACTTTTTTTTCGATTACCAATCGTGTGTGGCAATCGAATGAATTGTGTTGCAAAATGTAGTCTCGCATGTTCAGCCGTTATCAACTTTTCAAACCGTCTCCTGTCTCATTTTATGCATAGGATCTATTTAGGCAACACACCTTCATACAAACAACACAGTTAATATATCTTATTATCAACGTATTACCTACGTAATATATTTATAATTTATCACGCACGAGTGTTAGGATATAAGAAGCTACATTGTGAATATGTAGGCACTTTGTGCCTCTTCGGTGCCTTACCTATTATTACGCTAGGCTTTTTTTTTTTTTAGCAAATTGTGAGAATTTCACAGTCCTTTTATGATGAAGAATGTGTAACCACTTGGGTGGTAGAAAACAATAAAACACCTTTCAAGACACTCATACCATGAACTCTCTAAAGAGGATCCCTTTAAAATGCGTCCCATCGCTTCTTTACTACATATGACACGTAATCCCTAAAAGCCATAACATTTCTTGAGGAGAAAAAAGAGAGGTCGTTACAAACTAAAACTGTTGTTTTACACAACTATTTACACACGTGTGGTCCTTCAAACAGATCTTGTCCATTGAATGTTTCCCTCAGATCACCATTTAAATGGATAGATTAAAATGGTGTTCTATTATTTTTAAGCCCTTATCATTGTTATTTAAAAGCTCTAAGTTATCATAGGATTCTCCTACAAATATATCTATATATATATATATAATTTGGGTCTGTATTAGCATTTTGGCATGCTGCACAATATGGTTTCCATAGGCCTACATTTTATGTACTAAATTATTTTATACATATATTATATATAAACACAAGATTAGCTTCAGCAAATTGTTGCATTCAGAGACATCTGTAAGGTGTGGTCGTATTACAGTAAGAACTGTTGGCTCAACATAGGCCTAGAATGCAGCCTAGAACCAGGTAGAGTTGAAGGTCCTAAAACAAGTCGAAGATCTTAACCCCAAGACACTCCATGTATATCAGAAAGGACTGGTACGTATAAGCAAAATGTGAAAACGCCATTTCACTTGTGGCACTGCAACCAGATTAATACATTTCTATGGGGTTGGTTGTTTCTGGACCGGATGTGGCAGATTTCTGCAAGACAGTCTTAGGTGATGGTGCTGTGTGTATTCTTCAGTAGAGGACATTATATGGAGGACTGGGGATGGTGCTGTGTGTATTCTTCAGTAGAGGACATTATATGGAGGACTGGGGATGGTGCTGTGTGTATTCTTCAGTAGAGGACATTATATGGAGGACTGGGGATGGTGCTGTGTGTATTCTTCAGTAGAGGACATTATATGGAGGACTGGGGATGGTGCTGTGTGTATTCTCCATTAGAGGACTGTTTCGGGACTGGCAGAGAGGAGGAGATGGAGAAGACTGTGCGGATGTGGCCATGCTGGTTGAGGAATATGTGGCTGTTGTAGCCCACAGATGGCAGACTTCTGAATGAGAGGGACTCCTGCAATACAGAGCGAAACAAGGTTATAAGAAGGTGACGTGCTGTCGTGAAAAAACATGCATTTAATCCATAATCAAATATATGCCATCTAGACCTCTGTTGTGCTGCACCTTCTCCAAGTGTAGACACATTTCTCAAACATACACTTTCAAATGCAACCTCCACTTATAGGCCTGTGTGCAATATAAGCCTATCAATACAATATACAGCATGCAACAATCACAAACTAATTGAGGACACTTGGAGGGAGTGCAAATAAGAAACCAAACCAAACAAGTTGTATTTAAACAGCTTAACTTTACGGGTGTACAAAAGTGTTAGAGCTAACAGCTAGCAGGCAGTTGTTATGAGAGAGGTGATGGAGGCTGTTAGGAGGGGGAGTAGGAGGAGGAGGAGAGCTGGGGTGTGGCAGGGAGGGAGGGAGGGAGGGAGGGGGAGAAGAGGAGAGCTGAGTTGTGGCAGGGATGGAGGGAGGAGGAGGAGGAGAGGAGAGCTGGGGTGTGGCAGGGAGGAGGAGGAGGAGAGGAGAGCTGGGGTGTGGCAGGGAGGAGGAGGAGAGGAGAGCTGGGGTGTGGCAGGGAGGAGGAGGAGGAGAGGAGAGCTGGGGTGTGGCAGGGAGGAGGAGGAGGAGGAGAGGAGAGCTGGGGTGTGGCAGGGAGGAGGAGGAGGAGAGGAGAGCTGGGGTGTGGCAGGGAGGAGGAGGAGAGGAGAGCTGGGGTGTGGCAGGGAGGAGGAGGTTGAGAGCTGGGGTTCTACAAGGAGGGAGGAGGAGGAGGAGGAGGAGAGGAAAGCTGGGAGGGAGCAGTTGTGTTCTAGTTTACCTGAGAAGACAGCGGTTTCCTGTGGTGCAGGCTCCCAAACATCTGCCCACAACTATTTCCTGTTGAGACATTAGCAACACAGAGAAAAGGCCATCAGCAATCAGATCACCACATGCTGCAAACACCAGCCAGGCCAGCCCACCAGCCATGCCATGCCTCCAGCAGGGGGCAAGGCCAGCCCACCAGCCATGCCATGCCTCCAGCAGGGGGCCAGGCCAGCCCACCAGCCATGCCATGCCTCCAGCAGGGGGCCAGGCCAGCCCACCAGCCATGCCATGTCTCCAGCAGGGGGCCAGGCCAGCCAACCAGCCATGCCATGCCTCCAGCAGGGGGCCAGGCCAGCCCACCAGCCATGCCATGCCTCCAGCAGGGGGCCAGGCCAGCCCACCAGCCATGCCATGCCTCCAGCAGGGGGCCAGGCCAGCCCACCAGCCATGCCATGCCTCCAGCAGGGGGCCAGGCCAGCCCACCAGCCATGCCATGCCTCCAGCAGGGGGCCAGGCCAGCCCACCAGCCATGCCATGCCTCCAGCAGGGGGCAAGGCCAGCCCACCAGCCATGCCATGCCTCCAGCAGGGGGCCAGGCCAGCCCACCAGCCATGCCATGCCTCCAGCAGGGGGCCAGGCCAGCCCACCAGCCATGCCATGTCTCCAGCAGGGGGCCAGGCCAGCCAACCAGCCATGCCATGCCTCCAGCAGGGGGCCAGGCCAGCCCACCAGCCATGCCATGCCTCCAGCAGGGGGCCAGGCCAGCCCACCAGCCATGCCATGCCTCCAGCAGGGGGCCAGGCCAGCCCACCAGCCATGCCATGCCTCCAGCAGGGGGCCAGGCCAGCCCACCAGCCATGCCATGCCTCCAGCAGGGGGCCAGGCCAGCCCACCAGCCATGCCATGCCTCCAGCAGGAGGATCTACTAGACGTGTTAACTGCTTTGATTCAACACCTGCCGGACCATTTGTGTTTGTTCTCCACACCTTTTGTGAGAGGAGGCGGCAGACAGGCTCAGACACAGGAGTTAGATTAGTTAAGTACTGTAACTACATGCTGTTGTCTTCTCTTTCTACATTAACATTATTGCTTAAAATGAAACACAGTGTAAAAACAATTGAAGTGAATATTATATTTGACTTCAACAAGTTGTATTTGAACACCCTTGTGCTCTCTCATCCTTGCTGATATGTAACCATGAGAAATGTTTTATTTCATTTTCTCCTAAACCAAGACATACTCTGTTAAATCCCTCCAGTCAAACAGTAAGACAGTAATACAGTCATTTCAATCATTTCCATTTTCAACCAAACTCACTGAAGTCATGCCCAATCCATACGGTGTTGCTGCCATGCTATGCTGTTCTCTTAGGTCTATATATGTATGTAGTGTTGTGATGTCTCTCTTGTCATGATGTGTATTTTGTCCTGTATTGTATTTATTTATATTCAAGCCCAGCCCCCCAGTCACCGCAGGAGGTCTTTTGCCTTTTGGTATCATTGTAAATAAGAATGTGTTCTTAACTGACTTGCCTTGTTAAATAAAGGTTAAATAAATACAAAATAAAATCTCCCTCCCAAGAAGATAGACAGTCTGATACAGGCATTCCAACATACATTAAATCCTGTGTGTTGGCTGATGTGTATAAAGAGAACAGAACAGAACACAACACCTAACCTTCACATCCTAAAGCGTTTCACGCCTGTTGTATCTGTCTGTCTGTGTGTGTGGTGCCAACCAGTGGGGAGTGGATTGGATGTGCGGGGAAATTGATCTATAAGCTTTGAATTCCAGATCTCTAACTTCCTCTACTTTCTTATCACTCATATGATTGGTGTGGAGCTGCTGAACTGATAAATGAATTAAATCAGGCTAGGGGCTCGATTGAATCCGTAGCGCCGAAGATCTGCGTTGTAGCACGGTTGAAATGTAAAGGTACTTTCCAATTGAGCTGACATAGACAGCGTTTACCGCGACTGCAGCCTCCGCGAACATGGAAACATTGCCTTTACATGTCAATGGCGCTTTAATGCTGATCTTCTGCGCTACTGATTCAATTCAGCACTAGAGCTGATTATAGTCCTTTAGCCCAGGTCTTTAAAGTTTATTATTAAAATTAGGACAAAGTAGAGTGGCAAGATAGGTTCTCAGTGAGGCAACAGATAAGATAAAATTGTGGCAGTTTTAGTGGGTTTCTTTGAGCTATTTTGGAGATCAATGTTAAAATGATCCAATATCCAGAGAGATAGAAACACAGGACACTGTCTGCAACGTGAGCTCACCTAGAGTTTCTCCTCTTTGACTCCGTCGGCATTGTAAACTATTTCATAGTAGTACTTTACGTAGGGAACTCGGTAGCAGCTCACCTTCAGCTCACAGGTCTCCACTGTCTGGATCAGGTCTACCTTGTTAGGGGCCTCCACCAGGGCAGAGTTTACTTTTTCATACTGCTGCTCTATGTATCATGTATCGTGTATCTGTCTTTTGTGTATTTTCGTTCTGGCATTTTGCACCTGCCATGTGTTTTTTCGTAGCTGCTTGACGAAGAAATTTCCCCTCGGGGATCAATAAAGTATCTATCTATCTATCTATCTATCTATCTATCTATCTATCTATCTATCTATCTATCTATCTATCTATCTATCTATCTATCTATCTATCTATCTATCTATCTATCTATCTATCTATCTATCTATCTATCTATCTATCTATCTATCTATCTATCTATCTATCTATCTATCTATCTATCTATCTATCTATCTATCTATCTATCTATCTATCTATCTATCTATCTATCTATCTATCTAACCCAGTAGGCACACAGGAGAACCCATCTGAGAAAGATACATTATAATATATAATATCTGCTATTTGGCAGACGCTTTTATGCAATGCAACTTACAGTCATGCATGCATACATTTTACGTATGGTGGTGTTTGCGGGAATTATGTATTCAATTAGGATGTTATGAAGTATTATATTATTATGGCTGCTTATGACCAGTAACATTCTGAACATGATAATGTATCATTGATACTCAGTTGACCTATTTCGTGTACTTTGAGTCCATTCATGTAGCAAGACAATTTTATATTATATATTGGGCCCTATATCCTTTGTGGCTACATATTAATTTGAGATGTGACATTAACTCAAGTAAGGATGGTTGAGACTCCAATAAATTATATGACGTAAATAAAATAAAACATTATGTATAACACTTGTTCAGTTTCAGGCTATAGGTAAATCCATGAAAATGGTGACACTTTTAGGGCATGTAGGATTGGTATTATTCGGCAATTAGTGGTGGTGAGAGATTCAAAAAACTAAAAAAGGTTTACTAGTTTTTACACTAAACCGATTCCTAATCTGAAATATGTGCACACAAATGCTTTACGCATTGAACCTTTTTACGCAAATCTCCCATTGACATCAGTGCATGTTTTGTACACTCGTTCCGGGTGTTTTGGGACGGATACACACCTGGAGAACCATTCGAACAGCAACAGCTTCCCACATCAATGACCATCTGGTATGGCGTCTCAAAGAAGTACGTATTGAGCGCAGGAACCCTGACACATTGTGTCAGTTTGTTTTCACAATAGCATTCCTCTATGACCTCCACCTCCAAGGGACCCTCGTAGCACCCGGTCCACTCTCACCCCGGTCGGCTCACAGCTATGGTTCACCCCGCAGTAAGGAAACTGGCCAGAAGTCTCGGCACTGGTTGGAGTGGAAGGTTCGCGCACCCTCGCCATTTAAAAAGGAACAAATATAAGAGGTTGTTATTCTGGGATTGTTTTATATTTAGTCATGGCCTAAAAAAAAATCTTCAATGGTCTCAGATGAAATACATGACAAATAGATATGGAACGAATAAGTATGTTTCTGAATGGAATAGCGTATTTTTTTCTCTTTAAAAAAAAAAAAATCTTCAATGGTCTCAGATGAAATACATGACAAATAGATATGGAACAAATAAGTATGTTTCTGAATGGAATAGCGTATTTTTTGTATTTAAAAAATTCCCAAATTAGTAGGCCTTTTTTCTTTACTGACAGTGCTGAATTTGGAGCGCTCTCTTGTGGTTGGTTTAGGAACTGCTCATGAACCTTTTTGCTCCTGAGGTATTCCATCATGGAGGAGTTTGACCTGCTGTGGTCCTCCTGCCTCGTGTGATGTTCTGCTGGCTGCTCCACCACAACGCGACCTGCACACCCCCACGTCCACAGGGCTACCAGATATGTCTGAAGACACAAGGTGAACAATGAGTTCATTACAATAGTACACATTATCCATTATTTACTTTTTGGTCATTACTAGAGGGGTTCCCAAGTGGCGCAGTGGTCAAAGACACTGTATCTCAGTGCTAGAGGCGTCACTACAGACAACCTGGTTTGAATCCAGACTGTATCCCAACTGGCCGTGATTGGGAGTCCTATAGGGCGGCGCACAATTTTGGCCAGTGTAGGCCGCCATTGTTAATAAGAATTTGTTCTTAACTGACTTGCCTAGTGAAATAAAATAAAAATTACTATTATGCCCCCAAATATCCCTCCCCAAAAATCTCTAAGCCCTTAAAAGTCACTAATACACAGAAATATGGGCACTAATACACAGGAATATATAATATTTAATTCTATATAGCGTTTCATTCTATATAGTGTTTCATTAACCATTCTACTGACAAATGTTGTTATAATATAATTACATGAATGAATATTCAATATAATAGATATGATAATACAAAGGTACACTGCTGCCCTCGCATGTCCCCATGGTACTTTACCGTTACAGCTGTCCCCATGGTACTTTACCGTTACAGTGTCCCCATGGTACTTTACCGTTACAGTGTCCCCATGGTACTTTACCGTTACAGTGTCCCCATGGTACTTTACCGTTACAGTGTCCCCATGGTACTTTACCGTTACAGCTGTCTCCATGGTACTTTACCGTTACAGCTGTCTCCATGGTACTTTACCGTTACAGCTGTCCCCATGGTACTTTACCGTTACAGTGTCCCCATGGTACTTTACCGTTACAGCTGTCTCCATGGTACTTTACCGTTACAGCTGTCCCCATGGTACTTTACCGTTACAGTGTCCCCATGGTACTTTACCGTTACAGCTGTCTCCATGGTACTTTACAGTTACAGATGTCACCATGGTACTTTACCGTTACAGTGTCCCCATGGTACTTTACCGTTACAGCTGTCTCCATGGTACTATACAGTTACAGCTGTCCCCATGGTACTTTACCGTTACAGCTGTCCCCATGGTACTTTACCGTTACAGCTGTCCCCATGGTACTTTACCGTTACAGTGTCCCCATGGTACTATACAGTTACAGTGTCCCCATGGTACTTTACCGTTACAGTGTCCCCATGGTACTTTACCGTTACAGCTGTCCCCATGGTACTATACAGTTACAGCTGTCCCCATGGTACTATACAGTTACAGTGTCCCCATGGTACTATACAGTTACAGATGTCCCCATGGTACTTTACCGTTACAGCTGTCCCCATGGTACTTTACCGTTACAGTGTCCCCATGGTACTTTACCGTTACAGTGTCCCCATGGTACTATACAGTTACAGATGTCCCCATGGTACTATACAGTTACTGCTGTCCCCATGGTACTTTACAGTTACAGCTGTCCCCATGGTGCTATACAGTTACAGCTGTCTCCATGATACTATACAGTTACAGATGTCTCCATGATACTATACAGTTACAGATGTCCCCATGGTACTTTACAGTTACAGATGTCCCCATGGTACTATACAGTTACAGATGTCCCCATGGTACTATACAGTTACAGATGTCCCCATGGTACTATACAGTTACAGATGTCCCCATGGTACTTTATAGTTACAGCTGTCCCCATGGTACTTTACAGTTACAGCTGTCCCCATGGTGCTATACAGTTACAGCTGTCTCCATGATACTATACAGTTACAGATGTCTCCATGATACTATACAGTTACAGATGTCCCCATGGTACTATACAGTTACAGATGTCCCCATGGTACTATACAGTTACAGATGTCCCCATGGTACTATACAGTTACAGATGTCCCCATGGTACTATACAGTTACTGCTGTCTCCATGGTACTATACAGTTACTGCTGTCCCCATGGTACTATACAGTTACAGATGTCCCCATGGTACTATACAGTTACAGATGTCCCCATGGTACTATACAGTTACTGCTGTCTCCATGGTACTATACAGTTACTGCTGTCCCCATGGTACTATACAGTTACAGATGTCCCCATGGTACTATACAGTTACAGCTGTCCCCATGGTACTTTATAGTTACAGCTGTCCCCATGGTACTTTACAGTTACAGCTGTCCCCATGGTGCTATACAGTTACTGCTGTCCCCATGGTACTATACAGTTACAGATGTCCCCATGGTACTATACAGTTACAGCTGTCCCCATGGTACTTTATAGTTACAGCTGTCCCCATGGTACTTTACAGTTACAGCTGTCCCCATGGTACTATACAGTTACTGCTGTCTCCATGGTACTATACAGTTACTGCTGTCCCCATGGTACTATACAGTTACAGATGTCCCCATGGTACTATACAGTTACAGATGTCCCCATGGTACTATACAGTTACTGCTGTCTCCATGGTACTATACAGTTACTGCTGTCCCCATGGTACTATACAGTTACAGATGTCCCCATGGTACTATACAGTTACAGATGTCCCCATGGTACTATACAGTTACTGCTGTCTCCATGGTACTATACAGTTACAGATGTCCCCATGGTACTATACAGTTACAGATGTCCCCATGGTACTATACAGTTACAGATGTCCCCATGGTACTATACAGTTACAGATGTCCCCATGGTACTATACAGTTACAGATGTCCCCATGGTACTATACAGTTACAGATGTCCCCATGGTACTATACAGTTACAGATGTCCCCATGGTACTATACAGTTACAGATGTCCCCATGGTACTATACAGTTACTGCTGTCCCCATGGTACTATACAGTTACAGATGTCCCCATGGTACTATACAGTTACAGATGTCCCCATGGTACTATACAGTTACTGCTGTCCCCATGGTACTATACAGTTACAGATGTCCCCATGGTACTATACAGTTACAGATGTCCCCATGGTACTATACAGTTACAGATGTCCCCATGGTACTATACAGTTACTGCTGTCCCCATGGTACTATACAGTTACAGATGTCCCCATGGTACTATACAGTTACTGCTGTCCCCATGGTACTATACAGTTACAGATGTCCCCATGGTACTTTACAGTTACTTTACCTTGGCCGATGTAAACAAAATGACTCTGTCTCTTGCAGCAGGCTCTCAGTGCAAACAGGTTCCTGTGACCTGTTTGTTCAACGCTGCCGCCTCTGGAAAACAAGAACACAAACATCAACTCCTTGTAGCTACAGTGAGACAAGTCCAAGGTGACAGCAGCATTCCTCAACTTTCCTCAGCACTCCTCAACGTTCCTCAGCACTCCTCATTGTTCCTCAGCACTCCTCAACGTTCCTCAGCACTCCTCAACCTTCCTCAGCACTCCTCAATGTTCCTCAGCACTCCTCAACTTTCCTCAGCACTCCTCAACGTTCCTCAGCATTAATCAACGTTCCTCAGAATTATCAACGTTCCTCAGCATTCCTCAATGTTCCTCAGCATTCCTCAACATTCCACAGCATTCCTCAACATTCCTCAGATTTCTTCAACTGCCAGGTCTCTGAGTCCTTGGAAAAGTAACACCAGGCCTCATAAAGCGCCTCAGAGTGCTGATCTAGGATAAGCTTTGCCTATTAGATTTTAACCATTGAACAGGAGGGACCTGATCCTAGATCAGCACTCCTACATGCAGACTCAGACCTTAGTTGTTCTGGTTAGTTCTAAGACACCAATGAATTATAAAGTGATGTACAGTATGGTCATTCATAGCAGGTATTCACAAAGTAAGTATGTTTCTTGTATATTCTTGATTTAATCTGCTATAAAAGCAGCCCACTTAATCAATCAAACACTTTTAATCTTATTCCTTTGAAAACCACATAAAATACACATATTCTTATGTAGCACATCAAAACAAGGTTCTAAGAAAATCTAACAGTAAGTCATTAGACAGCGTCAGAATCAGATTCCCGTCAGCATGCCACACCGCTGTTCTCAGCTCAACACTCCCTACCAGTGCCTGTGTTCTCCTGAGATTCAAAAGGGACTATGAACTATCGCTGTTGATGGAAGTCACATCAGTCAGTAGCCATCGTCACTGTACA
Organism: Thymallus thymallus; assembly: GCA_023634145.1. Classification (NCBI taxonomy): domain Eukaryota; kingdom Metazoa; phylum Chordata; class Actinopteri; order Salmoniformes; family Salmonidae; genus Thymallus; species Thymallus thymallus. The sequence goes on from CM042382.1 coordinate 5,832,751, forward strand.
TAATTGAGCCAACAATAAACAGCCGTACTTACAGGCTAGGCTGAGGGCACACAGCAGGAGCAGTAGGCAGTGCTGCAGTATATCCATGGTAATATCCTTGTGACTCCTCACAGCACAGCTGCCTCGATAGATCCTGACTCAGTGACCTGTTGGTCTCAACACCTTCTGATATTTACAGTGAGAGCCATAATTCATTGGACAGTGACCATGTTTTTGTACTCCAGCACTTTGAGTTTCAAAAGGATACAATGACAATGAGGTTGAAGTGCAGACTGTCAGCTTTAATTTGAGGGTGTTTTCATACATATCGGATGAAGCGTTTAGAAATGACAGCACCTTTTGTACATGGTCCCCTCATTTTAAGGTACTACAAGTATTTGTTGAATTGGCTTCACAGATGTGTGTCGTTAGGCAGGTGTATTCATTTGTGTCGTTAGTGAATGCAGGAGAGCTGTTAATGAATAGTATTGATTCTAGACTTTGCTATTGCCTTTGGAGGTTTTTGTTGGGGTGTGACAACATGAGGAAGACAGCAGTGTCGATGCAAATGAAGCTGGCCGTCATAAGGCTCAGAAATGAAAATCAATCAATCAGGAACATTGCAAAAACCATGGGCATGCCCAAGTCAACAGTTTGGTTCATCATTAACAAGAAAAAAACCACCGGTGAACTCAATTATGTCAAAAGACCCGGTAGACCGAGGAAGACCACTGTAGTGGATGACCGGAGAATACTCTCTATGGTGAAGAAAACCCCTGACAACAGCCCGACAGATCATAAACACTCTCCTGGATGCAGGTGTAGATGTGTCAAAGTCTACCGTACGTAGAAGACCACACCAGCAGGACTACAGAGGGTTTCACTACAAGATGCCTGAAGAACAGAAAAGAGAGATTACAGTTTGCTAAAAAACACCTAAAAGAGCCCCAAGAGTTCTGGGAAAAAGTATTGTGGACAGATGAGACATGGAGGGGGTGTTATGGCTTGCGCCTGTGTGGCTGCCAGGGAACAGGCTCACTTGTCTTCATCGATGATGTGACTGCAGACAGAAGTAGAGCAATAAATTCTGAAGTCTACAGAAATATTTTATCTGCTCAGATAAAACCAAATGCCTCCAAATTCATTGGACGGCACTTTATCATGCAACAAGACAATGACTGTAAAGCATCACCAGGGAAGATACCCAGCGTCTGGTGATGTCGATGCATCGCAGACTTCAAGCAGTCATTGCATGCAAAGGATATGCGACCAAATATGAACAATGATTACTTTATTCTACATGATGTTAAACTGTCCAATGTTTTTTGATGCCCGAAAATTGGGGGAACTATGTACAAAAGGTTCTATCATTTCTAAAAGGTTCATCCTATATGTATGAAAATACCCTAAAATTAAAGCTGCAGTCTGCACTTCAACCTCATTGTCATGGTCACTGTCCAATGAATTATGGTGCTCACTGTATGGGGGACTGGTGGTCACAAATGTCACCACCAGCCGGACCCTCTCCTAAGTGGTGTGGCACTAAAAAGGGTCACATTTCCATGCTGAAATGCCCATGGTGGGACGGGATGGGGCCTAGAAGGCGTGGGTCGCCATTCACTTCAAACGGATAATCTCTAAAGTACGGAGTTCTCTATTCACCTCTGCTGGGTGGCTTGTATATGAGCTGTGGAAGATGCAGTGGTGTGTGTCCATCCACAGATAAATTAAGTGATTAAGGAGCTTTGGGCAATGAAAGTGTCGCTCATTCATAGGCATTAATCATCTTTTACCTCAGGGGGAAGGTGTTTAGCACCTGAACTTAAAACAGAAACCTGGATAAAGCACATAAACAGGATCAGCATGGGGCAGAGCAGAGCCTTTAGAGGAGGGAGATACCTTGGTGTTTATTCAACATCAAGCCAAATGGTCCTCCCAGGGGTTGGACTCTGTCCCAGGCCAGCCCTCCATGTCCCCAGATGGACAGGGTCCTCCCAGGGGTTGGACTCTGTCCCAGGCCAGCCCTCCATGTCCCCAGATGGACAGGGTCCTCCCAGGGGTTGGACTCTGTCCCAGGCCAGCCCTCCATGTCCCCAGATGGTCAGGGTCCTCCCAGGGGTTGGACTCTGTCCCAGGCCAGCCCTCCATGTCCCCAGATGGTCAGGGTCCTCCCAGGGGTTGGACTCTGTCCCAGGCCAGCCCTCCATGTCCCCAGATGGTCAGGGTCCTCCCAGGGGTTGGACTCTGTCCCAGGCCAGCCCTCCATGTCCCCAGATGAACAGGGTCCTCCCAGGGGGTTGACTCTGAATGCATAAAGCACATAATTGTATACCTCAAAAACAAACAATGGACAAAACGTCATCCGAGTTTGGCCGGTGTAAGCCATCATTGTAAATAAGAATTTGTTCTTAACTGACTTGCCTAGTTCAATAAAGGTGAAATAAAATAAATAAATAAAATTTGTGTCTGTAGATAACGAATGCCATTGTAACACAGAAGCTATCTGCAATGGGAAGTGTACCAGAAGTTGAATGTTTAGTGGTCTCCAGAGTCCAGCATCATTGTAATAAATGGGTCGTTCTACAGAAGTGGTATAAATTGGGGGTTGAAAAAACAGGCACATTTGAATCCTATTTCTCCCAAACTCAGGTAAACTATATACTGTACCACTCACACACTTCGTTTGAATTGCATATTTAGTGACACATTTTATTATATAACTTTTATTTGCATATCAAATTAACAACATAGTAAAAACATTGAAAACCAGATTTTCAAAACCTTTAAATTGAATTTAGAGAAATATAATCTCTATTATTCTCTGTTAAATGTTCTATGTTGATGGTATGAATCTGGAACTTGTTGATTGATTGAATTACTTATACATCTAATTCATTTGGATGTACATTCTTTAAAAGTATAGCAGAGTATGGTGGAGTAGAGTAGAGTACAGTGGAGCAGAGTAGAGTACAGTAGAGCAGAGTAGAGTACAGTAGAGTAGAGTAGAGTAGAGTACAGGACAGTAGAGTAGAGTACAGTAGAGTACAGTAGAGTACAGGACAGTAGAGTACAGTAGAGTAGAGTACAGTAGAGTACAGGACAGTAGAGTAGAGTAGAGTAGAGTATAGTACAGTACAGTAGAGTACAGGACAGTAGAGTACAGGACAGTAGAGTACAGGACAGTAGAGTACAGTAGAGTAGAGTAGAGTATAGTACAGGACAGTAGAGTACAGTACAGTACAGTAGAGTACAATACAGTAGAGTACAGTAGAGTAGAGTACAGTAGAGTACAGTACAGTAGAGTACAGGACAGTAGAGTACAGGACAGTAGAGTACAGTAGAGTACAGGACAGTAGAGTACAGTACAGTACAGTAGAGTACAATACAGTAGAGTACAGTAGAGTAGAGTACAGTAGAGTACAGTACAGTAGAGTACAGGACAGTAGAGTACAGTACAGTAGAGTACAGTATAGTCCAGGACAGTAGAGTACAGGACAGTAGAGTACAGTACAGTAGAGTACAGGACAGTAGAGTACAGTAGAGTACAGGACAGTAGAGTACAGTAGAGTACAGTAGAGTACAGTATAGAGGTCTATGTTTTGACCAAAACTGTACTGTACGTATTTCTTAATATATTAGATGTTCGGTAGTGACACTTGAAAATACATTAAGATTTACCAATTTGTAGGGGTGTGGCTTAAGGCACATTCATTCTACAGTCTTTAATGTGTGTGTTTCGGTATTGAAATCAAAAGGTAGGACAGCATTTTTTAGAGAAGGATGTTTAAAAATAAACAAAACAAATAATTAAATCAGTATCTTTCAATGTAATAATAGACTATATTCATGTAACAATATGTTTGTTATCGCTTTGGATTGAATTAGAACATATCATGATGTAAATTAATATCATAAGTTTGGAGACAACTGTTTTTGTCATAGTTTTGGGGGGGATGGGACAGCAATTTACTCCACTTCTGTAGAATTACCCATATAGTGTTAGAGACAATAAGTAGTTCTGCACTTGCGATGCTGTTAAAGGCCTTGAACTAACAAGCAGGAATGTAATTTTCCTTGCCTGCTCAATTATTTCAAAAACTAATTTGAAAGGATTTTCCGGTCCCAACAATGTTAGTTCAAATAATATTTGTTATGGTAGACGTTCACAGTTAAGATCTCCTTACCTTAGCTCTTCATCTCATTAAACTCCATTCAGTTAAGCCTCTTAGTCATTCATCAAGAAAGTGGTGTCTGAAAATTAGATTACACTGATGATGAAGTTGGCCTGGCATGTATGCGTGCCTGCTCCTGTATAACTCTACAGCACGTGCTGGATGACTCAGTATACCACTGGCTCTGGGATTAACTCTGTTGAGATATTCAGGATTATCACTGAGCCTCTGCAATGCACAGTATGAATCCATGCAGCTCATCTACTGTATGTGACTACTGAGTGACTACTGAGTGACTACTGAGTGATGACTGACTGACTACTGAGTGACTACTGACTGATGACTGAATGTCTACTGAGTGCTGACTGAGTGATGACTAAGTGACTACTGAGTGGCTACTGAGTGACTACTGAGGGACTACTGAGTGACTACTGAGTGATGACTGAATGACTACTGTGATGATTGAATGACTACTGAGTGACTGCTGAGTGACTACTGAGTGCCTAGGACTACTGATCCAGTCTGCCTAGCAGAGGTCAGTCACAGCCAGCCGCTCACCAACATGCTGTGACTGACCTCTGCTAGCCAGACCAAGGTAAGCAAATTTACCAAGAAAAAAATATAAAAATAATTGTTTCTTTCTTCTGTGTTTCATAATTTTCATTCAATTCACAAGAGAAAGTATCAAGGCGAGCAAAACAGCGCCCCTCTGTCTCTGTATGTGTCGGCCATCTATCTGATGCTGTCTGGTCAAAAAGAGTATGACATTATTGCAGCCCATAGCGTTGAATGCAAGGGAAGCCAGTGAGCATTTGGACAAGTATAAAATAATAACCAATCAGCGTTGAGCTAAACTAAGTGAAATCAGCTCTTAATGGTCCGAGCGCACCAAAACAAAGTGTCAAGGGAAGCCTGTTTGGATTTGGCTTCACACCAATCACATCACATAGAGAGAAAAAAGTTCCATGATGGAAAAAACTTGAATTGTTGCATCTCGTTGTATTGTTGTCCTCCTGGTGGCCCATGACAGGAAGGTTTAGCCAGGTAGCCTGTGACAACAAAACTAAAGTGTACTGTATTTGTATTTGTATTTATGATTGATCCCCATTAGTTCCTGCCAAGGCAGCAGCTACTCTTCCTGGGGTTTATTAAGGATCCCCATTAGTTCCTGCCAAGGCAGCAGCTACTCTTCCTGGGGTTTATTAAGGATCCCCATTAGTTCCTGCAAAGGCAGCAGCTACTCGCCCTGGGGTTTATTATGGATCCCCATTAGTTCCTGCCAAGGTAGCAGCTACTCTTCCTGGGGTTTATTAAGGATCCCCATTAGTTCCTGCCAAGGCAGCAGCTACTCTTCCTGGGGTTTATTAAGGATCCCCATTAGTTCCTGCCAAGGCAGCAGCTACTCTTCCTGGGGTTTATTAAGGATCCCCATTAGTTCCTGCCAAGGCAGCAGCTACTCTTCCTGGGGTTTATTAAGGATCCCCATTAGTTCCTGCCAAGGCAGCAGCTACTCTTCCTGGGGTTTATTAAGGATCCCCATTAGTTCCTGCCAAGGCAGCAGCTAGTCTTCCTGGGGTTTATTAAGGATCCCCATTAGTTTCCTGCAAAGGCAGCAGCTACACATCCTGAGGTTTATTAAGGATCCCCAGTAGTTCCTGCCAAGGCAGCAGCTACTCGCCCTGGGGTTTATTATGGATCCCCATTAGTTCCTGCCAAGGTAGCAGCTACTCTTCCTGGGGTTTATTAAGGATCCCCATTAGTTCCTGCCAAGGCAGCAGCTACTCTTCCTGGGGTCCAGGACATTAAGGCAGTTATACATTTTTAAAACATTACAATACATTCATAACAGATTTCATAACATATTAAGTGTGCTCCCTCAGGCCCCTACTCTACTACCCCACATCTATAACACAAAATCCATGTGTACATGTGTTTTAGTGCCTATGTTATTGTGTGTTTTTATGCATGTGCCTGTACCTATGTTTGTGTTGCTTCACAGTCCCTTCTGGTTCATAAGGTATTTGTTATGTTTTTAAATCAGATTTTACTGTTGGCATGAGTTACTTGATGTGGAATAAAGTTCCATGTAGTCATGGCTCTATGTAGTACTGTGTGCCTCCCATAGTCTGTTCTGGACTTGGGGACTGTGAAGAGACCTCTGGTGGCATGTCCTGCTGCCCTGTTCTGAGCCAACTGCAATTTTCCTAAGTCCCTCTTTGTGGCACCTGACCACACGACTGAACAGTAGTCTAGGCGCGACAAAACTAGGGCCTGTAGGACCTGCCTTGTTGTTAAGAAGGCAGAGCAGCGCTTTATTATGGACAGACTTCTCCCCATCTTAGCTACTGTTGTATCAATATGGTTTGAACATGACAGTTTACAATCCAGGGTTACTCCAAGCAGTTTAGTCTCCTCAACTTTCTCAATTTACACATTATTCATAACAAGATTTAGTTTAGGTTTAGGGTTTAGTGAATGATTTATCCCAAATACAATGCTTTGAGTTTTTTAAATATTTAGGACTAACTTATTCTTTGCCACCGATTCTGAAACTAACTGCAGCTCTTTGTTAAGTGTTGCAGTCATTTCAGTCTCTGTGGTAGCTGACGTGTATAGTGTTGAGTTATCCGCACACATAGACACCCTTTACCCAAAGCCAGTGGCATGTCGTTAGTAAAGATTTTAAAAAGTAAGGGGCCTAGACAGCTGCCCTGAAGAATTCCTGATTCTACCTGGATTATGTTGGAGAGGCTTCCATTAAAGAACACGCTCTGTGTTCTGTTTGACAGGTAACTCTTTATCCACAATATAGCAGGGGGTGTAAAGCCATAACACATACATTTTTTCCAGCAACAGACTATGATCTATAATGTCAAAAGCTGCACTGAAGTCTAACAAAACAGCCCCCACAATCTTTTTATCATCAACTCCTCTCAGCCAATCATCAGTCATTATGTGTAAGTGCTGTGCTTGTTGAGTGTCTACAGTTGAATTGGGAAGTTTACATACACTTAGGTTTTAGTCATTAAAACTCATTTTTCAACCACTCCACAGATTTCATGTTAACAAACTATAGTTTTGGCAAGTCAGTTAGGACATCTACTTTGTGCATGACACAAGTAATTGTTTACAGACAGATTATTTAATTTATAATTCACTATATCACAATTACAGTGGGTCAGAAGTTTACATACACTAAGTTGACTGTGCCTTTAAAAAGCTTGGACAATTCCAGAAAATGATGGCTTTAGAAGCTTCTGATAGGCTAATTGACATAATTTGAGTAAATTGGAGGTGTACCTGTGGATGTATTTCATGGCCTACCTTCAAACTCAGTGCCTCTTTGCTCGACATCATGGGAAAATCTAAAGAAATCAGCCAAGACCTCAGAAAAAAAATTGTAGACCTCCACAAGTCTGGTTCATCCTTGGGAGCAATTTCCAAACGCCTGAAGGTACCACGTTCATCTGTACAAACAACAGTACACAAGTATAAACACCATGGGACCACGCAGCCATCATACCGCTCAGGAAGGAGAGTTCTGTCTCCTAGAGATGAACGTACTTTGGTGCGAAAAATGCAAATCAATCCCAGCAACAACAGCAAAGGACCTTGTGAAGATGCGAGAGGAAACAGGTACAAAAGTATCTATATCCACAGTAAAACGAGTCCTATATCGACATAACCTGAAAGGGCGCTCAGAAAGGAAGAAGCCACTGCTCCAAAACCGCCATAAAAAAGCCCGACTGCGGTTTGGAACTGCACATGCGGACATGTTTTGCCATAATGACCACCGTTATGTTTGGAGGAAAAAGGGGGAGGCTTGCAAGCCGAAGAACACCTTCGAAACCGTGAGGCACGGGGGTGGCAGCATCATGTTGTGGGGGTGTTTTGCTGCAGGAGGGCCTAGTGCACTTCACAAAATAGATGGCATCATGAGGAAGGAAAATTCTGTGGATATATTGAAGCAACATCTCAAGACATCAGTCAGGAAGTTAAAGCATGGTCGCAAATGGGTCTTCCAAATGGACAATGACCCCAAGCATACTTCCAAAGTTGTGGCAAAATGGCTTAAGGACAAAAACGTCAAGGTATTGGAGTGGCCATCACAAAGCACTGACCTCAATCCTACAGAAAATGTGTTGGCAGAACTGAAAAAGCGTGTGCGAGCAAGGAGGCCTACAAACCTGACTCCTGACTTCTTTCCGGAGGAATGGGCCAATATTCACCCAACTTATTGTGGGAAGCTTGTGGAAGGCTACCTGAAACTTTTGACCCAAGTTAAACAATTTAAAGGCAATGCTACCAAATACTAATTGAGTGTATGTAAACTTCTGACCCACTGGGAATTTGATGAAAGAAATAAAAGCTGAAATAAATAATTCTCTCTACTATTATTGACGTTCACGTTCTTAAAATAAAGTGGTGATCCTAACTGACCTAAGACAGGGACGTTTTACTAGGATTAAATGTCAGTAATTGTGAAAAACTGAGTTTAAATGTATTTGGCTAAGATGTATGTAAACGTCCGACTTTAACAGTATAAGCATGCTTGAACGTCTGTTGTCAATTTGTTTACTGTAAAATAGCATTGTATCTGGTCAAACACCATTTTTCCCCAATGTTTACTAAGGGTTGATAACAGGCTGATTGGTCACCTATTTGAGACAGTAAGGGGGCTTTACTATTCTTAAGTAGGGGAATAACTTTTGCTTCCATCCAGGCCTGAGGGCACACACTTTTTAGTAGGCTTAAATTGAAGATATGGCAAATAGTAGTGGCAATATCATCCGCTATTATCCTCAGTAATTTTCCATCCAAGTTGTCAGACCTCGGTGGCTTGTCATTGTTGATAGACAACAAACATATTTTCACCTCTTCCACACTGACTTTACAGAATTCAAAATTACAATGCTTGTCTTTCATAATTTCTTCAGATATACTTGGATGTGTATTGTCAGTGGTTGTTGCTGGCATGGCATGTTTAAGTTTGCTAATCTTGCCAATTAAAAAATCATTAAAGTAATTGCCAATATCAGCGGGTTTGTGATGACTGATGGAGTTGAGTTTGCCTTTTTTCCCCAAAATCTGATTGAAGGAGCTATAGGCTTCTCTATGGCCAGAGCCTGACAAGGAGCTCCAAAGCTTTTTACTATCATTCTTTGTGTCATTTATCTTTGTTTCATAGTGGTGTAGTTTCTTCATCTTTTTATTCAGTTTAGTCACATTATTTCTCAATTTGCAGATTGTTTGCCAATCAGTTGTACAGCCAGAGCTATTATTTATTTTGCCTCATCCCTCTCAACCATAAAATGTTTCAATTCCTCATCAATCCACCGGGATTTAACAATTTTACAGGGATTTTCTTAATGGGTGCGTGCTTATTAGTAACTGGGATAAGCAATTTCATAAATGTGTCAAGTGCAGCATCTGGTTGCTCGTCATTATACACCACAGACCAACAAATATTCTTCACATCAACAATATAGGAATCACTAAAAAACGTATTGTATGACCTCTTGTACACTATATTAGGCCCAGCTTTTGGAACTTTGTTTTTTTGCTAGATATGGTCACTATACTGTGATCACTACATCCGATGGATTCTGCTTTCAAACAAAATTCTGCAGCATTAGTAAAGATGTGATCAATACATGTTGATGATTTCATTCCTGTGCTGTTAGTAACAACTCTGGTAGGTTGACTGATAACCTGAACCAAGTTGAAGGCGCTGGTTACAGTTTGAAGCTTTCTCTTGAGTGGGCAGCCTGATGAAAGCCAGTCAATATTTAAATCACCCAGAAAGTATATCTCTCTATTGACATCACATACATTATCAAGCATTTCACACATGTCGTCCAGTTTCTGACTGTTAGCACTTGGTGGTCTATAGCAGTTTTATCCAAGAGAGTTTCAGTGATTGTCAGATTATGAATGTAATCTGTTACTAGAAAAAATATGATTTCATGAAACTACATATGCAGTTTAAGAAACTATTTTTAACAGATTTCTGGGATGCTTGATTGTTTATCTTGCTTTGCTGGGAAGCTTTGCAGAGGTAGACATGCTCAGGTTATTTTTATTAGTGCAGGGTGAGCTGCACACAGAGAACGTCCTACTAGGTCACACCCCCTCAGTGCTAACAGTATTACTCTGGTTCATAGGTATAGCATCAGCAGAGGCATTCAGAGCAGTAAGAGGGACATAAATGAGGTTACCTACATTGTGTCTTCCAACGCCCCTAGGATAATGTACATTTGCTGAAGCATTATGACAACTCAGCGATACAATGGTAGGGATTAAATGAGCTGGACTTGATAAATCAATGTCTCAACGCAGTCTTATAATGTTGTGAAAGGATCCAGGAATCCAAATGATTTGGGTGGATCCCATCCTCTATCAGGCTCTGGCCATAGAGAAACCTATTTGCTTCTCTATGTAGCCATGGTCAGAGTCTGACAGTTTTTTTCTTTCTGTTTCTGGTGGTGGTTTGTGTGGGATCCCTAATTAGAGGCAGCTGTAGCGCATCGTCTCTAATTAGGGATCCTACATAGGTTTGTATGTTCCACACCGGGGATGTGGGTCGTTGTCACGGTGAGAAGTAAGTGTGCTAATTTACGTTTTGTCCATTCGTGTCAGTTTGTTCTGTAGTTCGTCATTGGTTTTGTTATTATACATAGTAAAATAGATATATATTACATAGTATAATAAATTATGTCGAACTACTATCCCTGCGCTGCGCTGCGTTGGTCTCTCGATGCACCCCATCGTGAGATCCTCATAATACGAGCTTCGTTTCCAGAAGGTATCACAATTGTCAATAAGTGTTACACCCACAGAGCTGCAATGGTCTCATAGTCAGTTATGGAGGGTTAAAAGTCTGCTGAACCGTTCAATGCCATGATTTAGGGAGGGCAGAGGGCCAGACATTATGGGGTCGATTGTTGGTGTCAAGTAGAGATCCAATCAGTTCTAAAAAAATATATTAATGAGTCATAGACCGTTTCAGCAACATGAAAGAGAGGAGGATGGCATTGGTGTTTCACTACAAATAGGGTGAGTCAACATGTTTTTCTACTTGCAGGAACGCACACATACACACACACACACACATACACACACAGAAATCGGAACCATGGACAGCCACATCATATTTAGCTTACGTTGATTGGACTAAATCGTTTTTGGTATCTTTTAGTTGTCACTGTATTAGTCTGAGCATAGATGATTTGATGATGTTGGAATTGAAATGGTGCTGGAGTAGTGGATAGTGAATAGTGGCTCCTGTTTTCTTTGCGACTTGCCGTAACTCTTTTGCTTCTAAATCAATAGTTGTTTAGTAGTCTGAAAATGTCGGAAAGATTAACTTGCTTGACCATGCTATAGGTTATGTAACTGTTTGATACATACAATATGTTTTGTTGACTTCACCGGACAGAAGTTGCTCTCCGGTTTTGTGATGAAACAAAACAGAATTTATTCTGCCACTGTGTCTTATTGTCTCGGCCTTCAGGCCTATATATCATGGTGTCAAGACATATGAACTAACAGGTTATAGATCAAACAATGTAACTATCACAACATCTAGGTTGTAATATGGCTTTTTTTTTCTGTCTTGGCTTCTTCCCCAGTGATTTTACCCACACACCACTACTGGACCTTATGTCCATGATTCACAAAGCCTGTGTGGATAATTTAGCAGAACACCTCTGGACAGGTCTGGCCCTGTCACAGGTCAGCATAACACATACAGATGTGGGATCTTCATTTGATCACCCTGTTGCAGGACATTTTAAACGTGTAGTGTATTTGAGGTTTAAAAGGCTTCTGAAGTTTGTAATTTCAGACTTGATTTTTCTTTATGAAAAAGGTATCAACAACTACAAAATCAAAGTTTATTGGTCGCATCAACAGATATATGCAGGTTATAGCAAGTCAGCGAAATCCTTATGTTGCTAGCTCCAACAGTGCGGTAGAATGTCTCACAAATGCAATACAAATACACAAATAATAAAAGAAAAAACAAAACAAGAAATAACAATCCAAAGTACAGCGGGTGAAATAAGTATTGAACACGTCACCATTTTTCTCAGTAAATATATTTCCAAAGGTGCTATTGACATGACATTTTCACCAGATGTTGGTAACAACCCAAGTAATCCATACATACAAAGAAACCAAAACAAATAAGTTCAGAAATTAAGTTATGTGTAATAATGTGAAATGACACAGGGAAAAAGTATTGAACACACTTACTGATATTTATTTAATACTTTTTTACAAAAGCCTTTGTTGGTAATGACAGCTTGGTAATGACGCCTCCTGTATGGAGAAACTAGTCGCATGCATTGCTCTGGTGTGATTTTGGCCCATTCTTCCACACAAACAGTCTTCAAATCTTGAAGGTTCCGTGGGCCTCTTCTATGAATCTTGATCTTCAGTTCTTTCCATAGATTTTCAATGGGATTTAAGTCAGGTGATTGGCTGGTCCATTCTAGCAGCTTTATTTTCTTTCTTTGAAACCAATTGAGAGTTTCCTTGGCTGTGTTTGGGATCATTGTCTTGCTGAAATGTCCACCCTCGTTTCATCTTCTTCATCCTGGTAGATGGCAGCAGATTTTTGACAAGAATGTCTCAGTAAATTTGCCCGTTCATCCTTCCTTCAATTATGTGAAGTTTGCCAGTACCATTTGCTGAAAAGCAGCCCCACACCATGATGTCCCACCTCCAAACTTCACTGTTGGTATGGTGTTTTTAGTGTGATGTGCAGTGCCATTTCTCCTCCAAACATGGTGTGTATTATGACATCCAAACAGTTCAATTTTGCGCTCATCTGACCACACTATATTCTCCCAGTATTTCACAGTTTTTTTCAAATGTTGTGCAGCAAACTTTAAACGAGCTTCAACATGCTTTTTTTTCAGCAATGGAGTCTTGCGTGGTGAGCGTGCATACAGGCCATGGCGGTGGAGTGCATTACTTACTGTTTTCTTTGAGACAACAGTACCTGCTAATTGCAGGTCTTTTTGAAGCTCTCCACAAGTGGTCCTTGGCTCTTGGACAACTCTTCTGATTATTCTTTTCACTCCTCTGTCAGAAATCTTGCGAGGAGCAACTGGCCATAAATTGTTATAATCTCCACCCGGCACAGCCAGAAGAGGACTGGCCACCCCTCAGAGCCTGGTTCCTCTCTAGGTTTCTTCCTAGGTTTTGCCTTTCTAGGGAGATTTTCCTAGCCACCGTGCTTCTACATCTGCATTGCTTGCTGTTTGGGGTTTTAGGCTGGGTTTCTGTATAGCACTTTGTGACATCGGCTGATGTAAAAAGCGCTTTATAAATAAATTTGATTTGATTTGATTTGGCCCCAACAGTGCTCACTGGAACATTCAGAAGCTTAGAAATGTGCCTATAACCAATGCCATCATTATGTTTTGCAACAATTAGGTTGCGAAGGTCTTGAGACAGCTCTTTGCTTTTACCCATCATGAGATGTGTCTTGGGTGACACCTTGGCAATGAGACCTTTTTGGAGGCCATCAGTTGGGACTGAACCAGCTGATATTAATTTGCACTGACAGGGGGCTGGATTGCTTTTTAATTACTGATAGTTTTCAGCTGTTGTCTTGGCTTTCCATGCCTTTTTGCACCTCCCTTTCTTCATGTGTTCAATACTTTTTCCCTGTGTCATTTCACATTATTACACATTTGTTTTGTTTTCTTTGTATGTATGGATTACTTGGGTTGTTACCAACATCTGGTGAAATTTTCATGTCAATAGCACCTTTGGAAATATATTTACTGAGAAAAATGGTGACGTGTTCAATACTTATTTCACCCGCTGTATATATATTACAGTGAGCTGTTTATACATACACAGTCAGTATACAACAGAATATGAATATTCAATGATTCTATATACATGGGGAATTAGTGCCACTCAATATAATCCACATATTAAATCACATTTCCTGTTGAAAAGAATTATTTTCCAATTGTAGCAAACTGGTTCAAATTAAGATCCTACATCTGTACATATCTGGATCATATCTGATTCATACAGTCTGTATGGCTGATGTAGTAGAGGTCACACATGTATACCAGGGGAGAGTAGGCTAACAACTCTGGACAGGTCTGGGACCTGCCTGTCACAGTGTCACATTGCCTTGGTCATGTCGTAACGTTGCTATGATTAATGTTTTGACATGCTATTTTATCAAATCGATTACCTAACATTTAATTGATTACGTGATTGAATTAAATCGTGCAACAATTAACCCATTAATAACTTGGGGCACCACGGAAGCATTGGTTTATATGGAGCGGCTATCTCCCGAATCCACTCTTAAAGATCTGATGATCTTTTACATCAATAGCAGTCAAATATTAATCGTTACCTTTATCAGTTTCATTCTGATGACCGTAAAATCTAATCTGCACGAACCCTAGTCCACATGATGAATCAGCAATACACAAATTGACTTAATCATTTATTTACTAACTAGCTAAATAATCACACAAAATTACATATACTGTAGATACAACAGGATAGGTTATTCATTGATTGCTAATCATGTCATGAAAAGTCCCTAGTGGACTAACCCGATATGACGGCTGGTTACACAAAGGAAAGTGGGTGGGGGTTTGAAAGGGCGGGAAGACTATAAGACAAAGGGATGTTTCTTTATCGGACCTGGATGAAGCTCAATGTAAACACAAAATCTTATGAATTCTAATCACCGCCCATTCGGAAAAATGGCCCTCTTGAGCTGCGCATCGACAGATGGGTCGAAGATGTAAGGCTCTAGTTTGCCAAGCAGAGCTCGCCATTGTCCTTTCTAGAGTATATCACTTCTTCTTTAGTGATCAATAATTCAGAGTTCCTACCATTTTTCTTCTTGGGTATGATGCTACACACCTGTATTTGGGGAGTGTCTCCCATTCTTCTCTGCAGATCCTCTCAAGCTATGTCAAGTTAGATGGGGAGCATTGCTGCACAGTTAGTTTCAGGTCTCTTCAGAGATCTGGCTGGGCCACTCAAGGAAATTTAGAGACTTGTCCCGAAGCCACTTCGTTGTCCTGTTGGAAGGTTGAACCTTTGCCCCAGTCTGACCAAGGCCCTTCTCCCCCGATTGCTCAGTTTGGCTGGGTGGCCAGCTCTAGGAAGTGTCTTGGTGGTTCCAAACTTCTTCCATTTAAGAATGATGGAGGCCACTGTGTCCTTGGGGACCTTCAATGCTGCTGAAATGTTTTGGTACCCTTCCCCAGATCTGTGCCTCAACACAATCCTGTCTCAGCTTGGTTTTTGCTCTGACATGCACTGTCAGTTGTGGGACCTTATATAGACAGGTGTGTACCTTTCCATGTCCAATCAATTTAATTTACCACAGGTGGACTCCAATCAAGTTGTAGAAATATCACAAGGTTGATCAATGGAAACAGGATGCACCTGAGCTAAATTTCAAGTCTCATAGCAAAGGGTCTGAATAGGTATCTGTTTTTTATTTTAATACATTTGCAAAAATAAAAATAAAACAGTTTTTGCTTTGTCATTATGGGGTATTGTGTTTAAATGACTGAGGATTTGTATTTATTTAATCAATTTTAGAATAAGGCTCTAACGTAACAAAATGTGGAAAAAGTCAAGGGGTCTGAATACTTTCCGAAGGCGCTGTATATCTGGGTCATGATTTCTCTATGATTACTCTATCTCCCTCAGTGACCCCTGGCCTTATAAGAGGTTGGAATGGAAGACTAAGGCCTTTGGTCCATTCCCTGTATGCCCCTTTGATACTTGGGTTGAAATAGGAGCTGTTGTTACGTCATTATTTTTAGGCCAATTAGTGATTTGTCATATGTATATGATATAACAGTTTGTCACCATACAGAATCCACCTTTTGGTCCTTCATTTGCTAAATGTTTATTTCCCTTACCAGGAGCGTGAGATCATTTGTGATTGACATCTCCCCGAAGCCAAACTCTCCCAACCATAGTGATGCTTCCAATTAGATAATGTCACGTCTGTCTGGTCTGTGGCTGGGTCATGGCTCAGTCATGGCTGGGTCAGACAGTCAGAAGACAAGTCCAGTCTAAGGGTTAATTAGCCTGTGTAGAATGTTCTGTCTGTGTGGGAGGAGCCAGACACAGAGGGGATTATGGGTATTGACATAGCAGAGCGGCAACGTCTCACTGACAGTTCTATCTAACAGGACAGACACACGGAGCGAGGGAGAGAGAGAAAGAGAGAGGAACATGTACAGAGAGAGAAAGGGACAGTAGATCCAGAGAGCAAAGAGACTTTTTTTCATTTTGTGACAGTTTATGAAAGTAACAGCGATACACATGTTTTTGATGAATCCATGTACCTGTTGCATTCTACCTTTTTGTTAAGAGGATTTCTCTAATCCCACAACACCAACACTGACTGAGCACAACTACTAGGACAATTATAACATTCTTTGAGAGCTTGGAGAACTATCCAAGGACTACCAGGAACACTGTCTGCCCACCCAGAGCAGCCCACCCAAGGACTACCAGGAACACTGTCTGCCCACCCAGGGCAGCCCACCCAAGGACTACCAGGAACACTGTCTGCCCACCCAGGGAAGCCCACCCAGACCATCAGCCATGTTTCAGAACCAGAGAAAAAGCATCAAAGCTGTGAGGAGCAACAAGACAGCCGCTAAAGGGAAGGTCCTTTGTGAGTATAGTGGCTTTAAATCAATCAATCAATCAATCAATCAATCAATCAATCAAATGTATTTATAAAGCCCTTTTTACATCAGCAGATGTCACAAAGTGCCATACAGAAACCCAGCCTAAAACCCCAAACTGCAAGCAATGCAGATGTAGAAGCACGGTGGCTAGGAAAAACTCCCTAGAAAGGCAGGAACCTAGGAAGAAACCTAGAGAGGAACCAGGCTCTGAGGGGGGGCCAGTCCTCTTCTGGCTGTGCCGTGTGGAGATTATGAGAGTACATGGCCATTAAGGCCAGGTTGTTCTTCAAGATGTTCAAATGCTCATAGATGACCAGCAGGGTCAAATAATAATCACAGTGGTTGTAGAGTGTTGTAATGTAATGTCATATTTAATAATAATCACAGTGGTTGTAGAGGTTGTAATGTAATGTCATATTTAATAATAATCACAGTGGTTGTAGAGGTTGTAATGTAATGTCAGTGGTTGTAGAGGTTGTAATGTAATGTCATATTTATATGCTTCTTCTTCTGATTATCACAGTTTGCTAATAGACTATCACTATCCAAGTGGCTAACTCATATCAGAAGACTTTACAAACTCTAGCAGTTTCATACCACCATTGATAACATGAGAAATGTGATGAACCACGACAAGCCATTGGTTTGGAGGTGTTTCAGTTCTTTAGTTCAAACCCCTTTCTCATCCTGTGAGTCTATGTTGTTTATGTTCTCTTCTTCCTCCTGGGTTTCTCTGCTGCAGGGAACAAAGCTCAGCAGACAATAGTTCAGCGATGTGGAGAAGAGGGAGGGAAGGAGGGAGGGAAGGAGGGAGGGAAGGAGAACAAGGAGAACCAGCTGAGGTCTGGTGGTGATGTGGTGGAGGAGGTCGAAGAGGTGAAGCCGGAGAGGCAGAGTGTATTTGATAAAGCAGTCTATGACCTGGCCCACACGGAGAGGGTGATAAATGACCTGACTTTCGGGCGGAGGGTGGCCTTCTACGAGCTGAGAGGGGAGATCGGCTGTGGAAACTTCTCCCAGGTCAAACTGGGCATCCACGACTTGACTAAAGGTGAGACACAGCCCTGGAACATAAAACCACCTATACAGGGCTCACTTGTAAAGAGATGTAATTCTCAATGTGACTTCTCTGGTTAAATAAAGGATAAATGAAACAATTATATATATATATTATAAATGGCAAAAATAAATCACACAAGTACTCCTTGTAGTTTCCTTGGAAAATTACCCATCTATATAATGTTTCATATCAACATGACTGTGATAAGGTTTGAATTCATTGATCCCCAGCGTATGTACTTCCCTGAGGGGACAAGACATGTTAATATGGCTTGATTACTTCACTAGTACGTTTTACCTTCACAGTCTAGACTTTACTCATGTGGACTGTACTAGACTCTCTGGCTGGTAGACCTGCAGCTTGCCAGCCACCTTGCCTTGCTAGTGTTGCCTTGCCAGTGTTGCCAGTGTTGCCTTGCCTTGACAATGTTGCCTTGCCAATGTTGCCTTGCCAGTGTTGCCAGTGTTGCCTTGCCAATGTTGCATTTCCAATGTTGCCTTGCCAGTGTTGCCAGTGTTGCCTTGCCTTGCCAATGTTGCCTTGCCAGTGTTGCCAGTGTTGCCAGTGTTACCTTTCCAGTGATGCCAGTGTTGCCAGTGTTGCCTTGCCAGTGTTGCCAGTGTTGAATTTCCAGTGTTGCCTTGCCTTGCCAGTGTTGCCTTGCCAGTGTTTCCTTGCCAGTGTTGCCTGTGTTGCCAGTGTTGCCTTGCCAGTGTTGCCTGTGTTGCCTTTCCAGTGTTGCCAGTGTTGCCTTGCCTGTCAAATCAAATCAAATCAAATTGTGTTGGTCACATACACGTGTTTATCAGATGTTATTGCGGGTCTAGTGAAATGCTTGTGTTCCTATCTCTAATAGTGCAGTAATATCTAACAATACACAACAATACACACAAATCTAAAAGTAAAACAATGGAATTAAGAAATATATAAATATTAGGACGAGTGATGTCAGAGTGGCATTGACTAAAATACAGTAGAATAGAATACAGTTTATACAGTACATAAGAGACGAGTAAAGCAACAAATATGTCAACATTATTGTGTTGCCTTGCCTGTGTTGCCAGTGTTGCCTGTGTTGCCAGTGTTGCCAGTGTTGCCAGTGTTGCCACATTAAATAAATCTGGAGGAGGAGAACAAACTAGGTTAATCCAACATGTGAGAAAAAGCCGATGTCTATAATCTCATTAAACTTTCACTAATCCCTGTAGATTGTGTTCAGCCCCCTGCACGTGTCTCAGACTCAGTCACAAACTTATGTATTGAGGACAATAGCCATAGCAAGCCAAGCTGAAGAGAGATAAAGAGAGATGAGAGCTTAGTGAAGCATGTCTCTAACTCTCCATGTCCCTTTCTCTCTCTTCCTCCATCTTGGATTCCAACACCCAGAGAGAGTGGCAGTTAAGATCCTGGATAAAGTCAAATTGGACAAGAGGTCCCACGTGCTGTTTGCCTCAGAGATCGGGTGCATGGAGAGGCTGTCCCACCCCAACATAGTGCGCCTGTACGAGGTGGTGGAGACGTTTAAGCGACTGTACCTCGTGATGGAGTACGCCAGTGGAGGAGATCTGTTCTCACGCATTACCACAAGGGGTAGACTCTCAGACCTGGAAAGCAAACTCATATTTTCCCAGATACTGTCTGCAGTCAAACACATGGTAAGTTAGCAACAATATAGTCTCTCATTGACTGTAACTACTACAGATGCATAGTGCTGTAAGTTTCTAAACAACAATGGTACATGGAGGACCCTATTTTAAATAAGTGTTAATGTATCCTTAATAAGTGTTAATGGCCCTAACGTGTACACTCAGTCTCTTTGTACACATTTTGCTTTATGTTTCAAGTATTTTCTTCTTGTCATCTTCCAGCATGATAACAACATAATCCACAGGGACCTGAAGGCAGAGAATGTGTTCTACACCACCACCTACTGCATCAAGGTAGGCGACTTTGGCTTCAGCACCTCCTCGCGCCCCAATGATATCCTCACCACCTTCTGCGGCTCCCCGCCCTACGTCGCCCCAGAGCTCTTCAAGGACAAAGGCTACGTGGGCCAGTCCGCTGACGTCTGGGCCCTGGGTGTACTACTCTACTTCATGACTACTGCCATGTTGCCCTTCAACGCTGCCAACCTCAGCCGGCTGAAGGTCTGCATCCTTCAGGGCTCCTTCACCATCCCAGCTTACGTGCCCGACCCCTGCCACCAGGTCATCCAGGGCATCCTGAGACCCGTACCCGCCGACCGCCTCTCCGTGGCTCATATCATGGCCTACACTTGGCTGAAGGGCATCGACTACCCCCAGGCGTACCCCTCCTCCCGCCTGACCCCAGCCCACCTGGCCGAGCCCTCCCATGTCCTGGGTACAGATGAGCTGGATGTCAAGGCAGCCCTAGAGGACCTGGGGATAACAGAGAGCCACCTGGTGAACAACACCTGCCCAGACCTGAGGAGCCCTGTGACTGGGGCCTATAGGATCCTGCTCCACCGCATCCATAAGAGGAAGACAGTGGAGGCAGTGGGGTACAGCGCTGTGTGTCACAAAGACTTCCAGGTCAAGAGACGCTGGAGTGAGGGGACTTTGCCTCTGATAAGGCCTTCTGCTGTGTGTGTAATCATGTAGAGGGGCAGGAGTCTAGCCAGTCAGACAGGGATGAGTCTAGCTAGTCAGACAGGCAGGAGTCTAGCCAGTCAGACAGGGATGAGTCTAGCAAGTCAGATGGGCAGGAGTCGAGCCAGTCAGACAGTGAGGAGTCAAGGCCTCATCAGACTCACTGCTGGGACAACTGTATAAATGTCTGTCTGTCTTATTCAGCAGAAGAAGGACCTTGAAGCAAATGACACTTTTAACAACACAAGGAACTAAATTAAATTAGCGATAATGAGATGTACATAACACAGTTTCTACTGGGTTGTTTCTGCTAAGGTATTGGGAGCTACTTCAACAACATGAAACTGTACAATCACTAATAAATTAGAGACTCATTCAGGGAAGTTGTTTTTCTTCTGCGAAAGAAAGAGGACATTGAATAGGATGCACACTGACACGAGCCTACCATACGAGCTAAACTACTTCTATGCCCGCTTCGAGGCAAGCAACACTGAGGCATGCATGAGAGCATCAGCTGTTCTGGACGACTGTGTTATCACGCTCTCTGTAGCCGATGTGAGTAAGAGCTTTAAACAGGTCAACATTCACAAAGCCACTGGGCCAGATGGATTACCAGGACGTGTACTCCGAGCATGCGCTGACCAACTGGCAAGTGTCTTCACTGACATTTTCAACAAGTCCCTGATTGAGTCTGTAATACCAACATGTTTCAAGCAGACCACCATAGTCCCTGTGCCCAAGAACACTAAGGTAACCTGCCTAAATGACTACAGACCCGTAGCACTCACATCTGTAGCCATGAAGTGCTTTGAAAGGCTGGTCATGGCTCACATTAACACCATTATCCCAGAAACCCTAGACCCACACCAATTTGCATACCGCCCCAACAGATCCACAGATGATGCAATCTCTATTGCACACCACACTGCCCTTTCCCACCTGGACAAAAGGAACACCTATGTGAGAATGCTATTCATTGACTACAGCTCAGCGTTCAACACCATAGTGCCCTCAAAGCTCATCACCAAGCTAAGGATCCTGGGACTGAACACCTCCCTCTGCAACTGGATCCTGGACTTCCTGACAGGCGGTCCCCGGCTGGTAAAGGTAGGTCACAACACATCTGCTACGCTGATCCTCAACACTGAGGCCCATCAGGGTTGCGTACTCAGTCCCGTCCTGTGCTCCCTGTTCTCCCATGACTGCATGGCCAGGCACGACTCCAACACCATCATTAAGTTTGCAGATGACGCAACAGTGGTAGGCCTGATCACCGACAATGACGAGACAGCCTATAGGGAGGAGATCAGAGACCTGGCCGTGTGGTGCCAGGACAACAACCTCTCCCTCAACGTAATCAAGAAAAAGGAGATGATTGTGGACTACAGGAAAAGGAGGAGGACCGAGCACGCCCCAATTCTCATCGACGGGGCTGCAGTGGTGCAGGTTGAGAGTGTCAAGTTCCTTGGTGTTCATATCACCAACAAACTAGAATGGTCCAAACACACCAAGACAGTCGTGAAGAGGGCACGACAAAGCCTATACTCCCTCAGGAGACTGAAAAGATTTGGCATGGGTCCTCATATCCTCAAAAGGTTCTACAGCTGCAACATCGAGAGCATCGTGACTGACTGCATCACGGCCTGGTACGGCAACTGCTCGGCCTCCGACCGCAAGGCACTACAGAGGGTAGTGCGTGCGGCCCAGTACATCACTGGGGCCAAGCTTCCTGCCATCCAGTACCTCTATAACAGGCGGTGTCAGAGGAAGGCCCTAAAAATTGTCAAAGACTCCAGCCACCCCAGTCATAGACTGTTCTCTCTGCTACCGCACGGCAAGCGGTACCGGAGCGCCAGGTATAGGTCCAAAAGGCTTCTCAACAGCTTTTACCCCCTGAACAGCTAATCAAATGGCTACCCGGACTATTTACACTGTGCCCCCCCCCTCCCCCCCAGTCACTTTAAATATACCTGCATGTACATATTACCTAAATTACACATTGACTCTGTACCGGTACCACCTGTATATACTACCTGTATACCACCTGTATATATATATATTTTTACTGTCACTTTACAGTTTTTTTATTTCTTTACCTTTTTTACATAATACTTATTTTCTACTTAAACTGCACTGTTGGTTAAGGGCTTGTAAGTAAGCATTTCACTGTAAGGTCTACAACTGTTGTATTCGACGCACGTGAAATAAACTTTGATTTGACTCAAGGAGATTGAAGAGGAGGCACACAAGGACATTGCAATGACAAAGGATTCTTTGCCTTCAAAAACTATATCCATGTTTTTATATTTGGAGTAATTGTGCTTTAGTTTGCCACAGACCACATTAAACATAGTCAGTTGTAGGGTTACTTATGCTGTGAACATTTTTACTGTGTAAACTTCACCATCAGACAGTGTTCTTATCTATAGGTTTTTGTCATTCATCCTTGTTTTTCACTGTCATTGTCACATTAAAAGGTTTTGTAGATAAGAAGTGATAGTGTTAATATTATTATGTTATTTTATACGTTCACATGAAACATATACAAGACTCACATGGAGCTCTTCCTAATCTGCTGGCAGGCTGTGTTGGAGGGGTCTGGAGATAGGTTTTACAGCTGCCGGTCTGGAGATAGGGTTCACAGCTGCCGGTCTGGAGATAGGGTTCACAGCTGCCGGTCTGGAGATAGGTTTCACAGCTGCCGGTCTGGAGATAGGGTTCACAGCTGCCGGTCTGGAGATAGGGTTCACAGCTGCCGGTCTGGAGATAGGGTTCACAGCTGCCGGTCTGGAGATAGGGTTCACAGCTGCCGGTCTGGAGATAGGGTTCACAGCTGAGAGTGTGTCTACCTGTTGGTGATTATCTATCTGATGGTAATTATCTACCTGATGGTGATTATCTACCTGATGGTGAAAATCTACCTGATGGTGATTATCTACCTGATGGTGAGGTTCATATGGTTGACCTGGACGATGAATATGGCTGCCACGGCCTCGTAGAACGCTGTCCTGTCCTTGTTGCTGGTGAACCCTCTTGTCCATGGCGTTGTTCTCTTCCAGACTGTGTGGCAGAGCTGAGGGAGGGATTAGGAAGAAAATAAGTACATTTGAGTGGATGGATAGATGGATGAATGGATGGATGAATGGGTGAATGGATGGATGGGTAAATGAATGAATGAATGGATGAATGGGTGGATGGATGGATGGATGGATGGATGGATGGATGGATGGATGGATGGATGGATGGATGGATGGATGGATGGATGGATGGATGGATGGATGGATGGATGGAGGAATGAATTAATGAATGGATGAATGGGTGGATGGATGGATGGATGGATGGATGGATGGATGGATGGATGGATGGATGGATGGATGGATGGATGGATGGATGGATGGATGGATGGATGGATGGATGGATGGATGGATGGATGGATGGATGGATGGATGGATGGATGGATGACAGTTTCAATCATAAGACCTTCATCAGGACCCTGAGTTCCTTCTTTTCTGTTATTCAGTATAATAACAAACAAGTTTTCCTTAACCACTTCCTGAAGTCAAACCAAATATCCAGTGTGTGCAGTATTTCATGAGTAGCCTCACCTAGATGAGGTTCCCAGTGCTGTGAGTAGAGCCTTCAGCAGGCCTCTTATTAACAGGTAGGGGTTCCTGTGTGTAACGTTGAGGTATGGCAGAGGCAGGGTAACCAGGCTGTGAACCAGCAGCTGACCCCCATCTCCCAAACGTCACGCATCTCCACGATCTTCCCTGCTATCAAGAACAGGATCCTCACCTGGGTGTACCTAAGGGACAGAGACAATGCATTCATGGGCACCACTGAACATTGGAAAGTAAGAAACAATCCCACAGAGAAACGTCTATGAGAGCATGAGCGTAGCTTTAGGGCCACACAGAATCTACATGGGCAGAATGTTATGAAATGCCTTCTTTAGAAATTGCATTCTACAATTATTTATATAATTATTATTGTTATTATTAGTATTGTTATTATATATATTTTTTAATAGATGATTCACGCCCACTATTACTGTTTACTGACACTGACCTGGTGCATGATGGCTATGCTCAGGCAGTCGAAGAAGTCCTTCAGAGGTCTTAAACTCTCCCAGGACCACACCAAAGCCTGTAGAGAAGACCACCAGACTCAGGGCATTCACTCTACTGGAGTACATTTATTTATTTTATTTTATTTCACCTTTATTTAACTAGGCAAGTGAGTTAAGAACAAATTCTTATTTACGATGACGGCCTATCAAAAGGCAAAAGACCTCCTGCGGTGACGGGGCGGGATTAAAAATATAAATAAATACAAATAAATAAAAAAGAAATATAGGACCAAACACACATCACACGAGACAAAACAACACTACATAAAGAGAGACCTAAGACAACAACACAGCAAGGCAGCAACACATGACAACACAGCATGGTAGCAACGTAACATGACAACAACATGGTAGCAACACAACATGGTAGCAGCACAAAACATGGTACAAACATTATTGGGCACAGACAACAGCACAAAGGGCAAGAAGGTAGAGATGACAATACATTATGCAAAGCAGCCACAACTGTCAGTAAGAGTGTCCATGATTGAGTCTTTGAATGAAGACAACTTTAACTTTAGCCTGTAGCTTTGATATGTGCTGAGAGAAGGACAGTGTACCGTCTAGCCATATTCCCAAGTTCTTGTATGAGGTGACTACCTCAAGCTCTAAACCCTCAGAGGTAGTAATCACACCTGTGGGGAAAGGGGCATTCTTCTTACCAAACCACATGACCTTTGTTTTGGAGGTGTTCAGAACAAGGTTAAGGGTAGAGAAAGCTTGTTGGACACTTAGAAAGCTTTGTTATAGAGCATTTAACACAAAATCCGGGGAGGAGCCAGCTGAGTATAAGACTATATAATCTGCATATAAATGGATGAGAGAGCTTCCTGCTGCCTGAGCTATGTTGTTGATGTAAATTGAGAAGAATGTGGGGCCTAGGATTGAGCCTTGGGGTACTCCCTTGGTGACAGGCAGTGGCTGAGACAGCAGATTTTCTGACTTTATACACTGCACTCTTTGAGGGAGGTACTGTAGTTAGCAAACCAGAACAAAGACCCCTCAGAGACACCAATACTCCTTAGCCGGCCCACAAGAATGGAATGGTCTACCGTATCAAAAGCTTTGGTCAAGTCAATAAAAATAGCAGCACAACATAGCTTAGAATCAAGGGCAGTGGTGACATCATTGAGGAACTTTAAGATTGCAGTGGCACATCCATAAACTGAGCGGAAACCAGATTGAATACCTATGTTCCCTTATCCCTTGGGTATTTAACCGTGTCTGTTCATTGTTCTTGTTGCCAGTTCGTCTTGTGTGTTTCACCAGGTCGTGCCCGCATTCTTAGAATACCTGCTATCTGTTTAGTTCTCCCGTTACCGTACCCTTGCCTGTTTACGACCCGAATTCCTGCCTTCCGTCTCTGTACCTCTGAACTCCTGTGTGCCAAATCCTTTGCCTACCTACGACAACGACATAGCTTACCGATTTTGTTTCAATAAACAACTTGACATTCTACCTGGTCTCCTGCGTCTGCACTTGGGTCTCTGTCTGAGTTGTGATAGAAGTGTTGATTAAAGAGCTCAGCCATCATATGCTTCTTGTCAGTAACAACCACATCATCAACTTTAAGGGACATCGGCAGCTGTGAGGATGAGGTTTTATTCTCCAGGTCTTAAACCGTTTCCAGAATTTCTTGGGGTTAGACCCACAGAGAGAGAACTTTTCCTTAAAGTAACTAACTTTGGCCTTCCGGATAGCCTGAGTTTCTCATTTGCCTGAACGAGAGCGTCAGCCTGAGTAAGCGTGTGCCGGGCCTTTCGCCAAATGCAATTCTTGAGGTGCAGTAACTTGTTTGTTAACAATACCACTTAAAATAACAAAAAAGAAGGTCCAAGCGTGTTCGACAGAGGGGATCAAGCTGATTCTATTCCATTTTACAGAAGCCAGTTAATGAAGGAAGGCTTGCTCATTAATGTTTTTTAGCAAGTGTCTATGACAAATCAGGACAGGTCATTTCACTGAGCAGCCATTACGAACACAGGCTGTAAAACAGTGATCACTAAGGTCATTACAGAAAACACCAGACTGATACCTATCAGGATTATTTGTGAGGATAACATCAAGAAGAGTTGCCTTTTCCGGGTGTTTGGAGTCATACTTTGTGGGATTGCTAATAACCTGAAAAAGATTTAGGGTCCCATTGCTTTAGGACTTGGTCAGGTGGTTTAAGCATGTCCCAGTTTAGGTCACCTAGCAGGACAAATTCAGACTTAGAGTAAGGGGCCAAGAGAGATCAGGTAGGGTACGGGCCGGTGTTGATGGAGGACGATAGCACCCAGCAACAGTCAACAAAGAGTTATTTGAATGTTTAATACTTAAAACCAGCAAATCAAATTGTTTGGGGACAGACTTGGTGGAGACAACTGAGCACTGAAGGTGATGCCACTCCCCCACCTTTGGAAGATCTGTCTTGCCGAAAAAGGTTATAACCAGAAAGGTTAACATCAGTATTCAAAACACTCTTCTTTAACCACATCTCAGTAATGAACAACACAATTGATCAATTTTAGGCAAAAAGCTTCTAGTGTTAATGTGCAGAAAACCCAGGCTTTTACAAATTGGGGCTAGCAACAGTGGCAACAGTAGATGGGCCAGGGTGTACATGCACATTACCAGATATCATCAACAGTAATACAATCAAGGCATGGTATAGGGACAGGGAGAGCTCTGCAGTGCTGATGTGTGACATCTGAATGTGCATCAGATGGCAACAAGATCATGTTCAGAAAATGTACATTGTCCCAGGGGTGTTGGAAGTCATAATGTAAGTAACCTTATTTATGTTCCTCTAACTCCCCTGAATGCCTCTGTCAATCCAACAGCTATTGTCAGCAATCATGCAACCATGAACCTGAGCTATACTGTTAGCACTGAGGCGGTTTGCCCTAGTGGGAAGACCACTGTGTGCAGCTCACCCTGCACTATCATCTCAAACATAAATGTCACTGTCATGTCTACCTCTGATAAGTCTCCCAGAAAAGCAATAAAAACAATAAAGAATCCCCAAAATGTGCAAAGAATAGTAACCGATAACATTCATACACTGTCTATCTCTGGAACTCACTTAGATAATACCTTTGATGATACAGTGGTAGCAATACATGGTTACAATATCTTCAACCATGTACACTTTGAGCGTGGTATGGTCGTCCGTGCCAGGCGCGCCGGATCCAGTATATCAGAAATGGCCGACCTCCTGGGCTTTTAATGCAAGACATTGTCTAGGGTGAGTTTAACGAGAAAGGTGCGATAAACAAAAAACATCAAGTCAGCAGCCGTCCTGCGGGCGAAAACAGCTTGTTGATGAGAGAGGTTGAAAGAGAATGGAAAGAATGGTGCAAGTTAACAGGCGGGCCACAAACAGACAAATCTCAGTACAACAGTGGTGTGCAGAACGACATCTCAGAATGCAAAACTAGTCGATCCTTGTCATGGATGAACTATTAAAGCAAAGACCACACTGGGTTCCACTCCTATCAGATAAAAACAAGAAGAAGCTGCTCCAATGGACAATTGAGGAGTGTAAAAACACTGCCTGGAACATGACAGCATGTTCAGTTTACTTAAGTGACCTGCGCAGTCCCCAGGCCTCAACCCAATAGAGCATGTTTGGGATGAGATGGAACTGGCTGTTAGCAGCATGAATATACCGTCATCCAATCTGCGGCAACTGCGTGATGCCGTCGTGTCAGCATGGACCAACATCCCTGTGGAATGTTTCCAACACCTTGTAGAACTCCCTGTTTTTGGAGACAAAGAGATGTCCAAAGCCTGGTACTATAAATAGGTGTACACAATAAACTGTCCAGTGAGTGTATATTGGGCTCTCATTATTTCTGGGACAATATAGGGCCTACTTTAACCTTTTACACAATGCAGTGTTCTTTAATGCCAATTCAAATTAATTTTGAATTCTACTACTCAGTAGTTAAGTTGGATAAAATGTATTGTGCCTGGAGTTGAAAGCAGGCCCTAACAGGTGGTATTCTCATCAGACTGCCACTGCCAAGAAGAGAGGGCATGTGCAGTGACCCTAAATACCAGAACACAGACGACGGACTGGCCTTATCCAAGAGTTCACCCACGGTGTTTCGGGATGGATATCATTTATCAACATATTGGTTGTGTCAATAATCATGTTTCAATTAACATTGGCAGAAATATGTCAATATAGCCAGTAAACACGTAGATATCAAATTCTCAGAGTAAAAACAAAAGAAAAACACATCCCTCATATCTTTTAAAAAGTCTTGCATGCCCACTCCTAAGCCCCAGTTGTAAAAAACAATGGCACCCTATTCCCTATATAGTGCACTACTTTTGACCACATCCCTACTCTTCCCCATTGGGCTCTGGTCAAATGTAGTGCACTATATAGGGAATAGGGTGCCATTTGGGACTCATCCAGTGTAACCTGAGTGTAGTGTGTGGCATCAGTCAGCCACAGAGCAGCACTAAGGGCTGATACTACGCTGAAGGCATGCTGGAAGACAGCCCTTATTCTCTGCTGTCAAAGCGGCTGCCATTCAGATGGGGGGGAAATGATGAAATGCTGCCATTATAAAGGGAACCAAAGGGCTCGGTGGCAGGCGACACCCGATCCAACCTGGCAACCTGGTCTCCCTTGGTCCCCATGCACCCATTTCATATCTGACATATCCACAGTCCACCACACCACACCACACCACACCACACCACACCACACCACACCACAGGCCTGCCTTCATACTGATACGTGCCATGGCACAGAGGCGCCAGGGTGGTGGGTTGAGAAATGGGGAACAAGCAGACAATTTTCACGGCGCAGCAGCTTGATGCGTATCAGGTCAGTGTGTGTGTGTGTGTGTGTGTTTGTTTGTGTGTGTTTGTGTGTGTTTGTGTGTGAGTGTTTGTGTGTGTTTGTGTGTGTGTGTGTGTGTGTGTGTGTGTGTGTGTGTGTGTGTGTGTGTGTGTGTGTGTGTGTGTGTGTGTGTGTGTGTGTGTGTGTGTTGGTCTATTTATTTAACCCCCTCAGTGTGGTGATGACTTGCTCTCTTCAGATAGCTTGTTGATTTACATAAATTGCTTCACTCATCTAGCTTGGTGTTGCTTTCATGTGGGTACTGTAATTAGTGAATGTGGGTACTGTAATTAGTGAATGTGGGTACTGTAATTAGTGAATGGGGGGTACTGTAATTAGTGAATGTGGGTACTGTAATTAGTAAATGTGGGTACTGTAATTAGTGAATGGGGGGTACTGTAATTAGTGAATGGGGGTACTGTAATTAGTGAATGTGGGATACTGTAATTAGTGAATGGGGGTACTGTAATTAGTGAATGGGGGGTACTGTAATTAGTGAATGGGGGTACTGTAATTAATGAATGGGGTACTGTAATTAGTGAATGGGGGTACTGTAATTAATGAATGGGGGTACTGTAATTAGTGAATGGGGGTACTATAATTAGTGAATGGGGGTACTGTAATTAGTGAATGGGGGTACTGTAATTAGTGAATGGGGGTACTATAATTAGTGAATGGGGGTACTGTAATTAGTGAATGGGGGTACTGTAATTAGTGAATGGGGGTACTGTAATTAGTGAATGGGGGTACTATAATTAGTGAATGGGGGTACTGTAATTAATGAATGGGGGTACTGTAATTAGTGAATGGGGTACTATAATTAGTGAATGGGGGTACTGTAATTAGACAATGGGGGTACTATAATTAGTGAATGGGGGTACTGTAATTAGTGAATGGGGTACTGTAATTAGTGAATGGGGGTACTGTAATTAGTGAATGGGGTACTGTAATTAGTGAATGGGGGTACTATAATTAGTGAATGGGGGTACTGTAATTAGTGAATGGGGGTACTATAATTAGTGAATGGGGGTACTGTAATTAGTGAATGGGGTACTATAATTAGTGAATGGGGGTACTGTAATTAGTGAATGGGGGGTACTGTAATTAGTGAATGGGGGGAATGCATAGGTACGAAACACAGGTCGTGGCACACTTCTTCTTTTGTAGCTCAGTTTGCTAAGAAAACAGACACAGCAATTATCGAAACGGTTAGGTTCTTAATGTGATGTTATGGACCACAGATGTGTGGTCCTATTCAGGTCAAACAAACCAAAGCTAGAGAGACATCCATAACACACTGTTCAATCTGAGCCACAGGTCACTTCTTTCTTCAACTGAAAAAGGACATTCTAATTAAAACCTCTTGAATTGTTGCAGCTGTGAATCATTATTTTGTTATAGTGTTTTTGTTGCTCCTAATTAGTATGTGGTTGCATTTGCAGGACTGCACATTCTTCACAAGGAAAGAAATTCTAAGGTGAGAGGAAGCTCCTACTATTATGGATGATGTTTCGTCTTTACAAAGGGAAATAGTTAAGTATCCAGTATAACTAACTAAGCCTAGGCAGAATATGACACTTAACCACTGATAAGTTCTTACTCCAAATGTAGCTGTTTAGATTTTGTTCAGTTCTGCATCACTAGGGTGAAAGGCATTCTGTACACACACGTAACAGTAGACCAAAGATACTGGGACATACACACTGTATGTTATCTGAGCTCACGTCAAAACAAAAGACTGAGACCAACGCTTCATCTTTAGACATTGCTTAGGTTGTTTACTGTATCTACTGCAAAAAGGCTGTAGTTTTCTAAATATTTGTTTACTGGTCTATAACAGTACATTCATCTTTGTTGACCTGCTTTTCTTTGAAAATCTGTTATTATCTGATTTGATATAGAAAGTGGATATTATCCAGTCTGCCCATCTGATATACTTCAGGTTCAACTTTCTTTCCCCCCCTCCCAGACTATTTGAGCGTTATCGAGACTTGGCACCACAGCTCGTTCCTCTTGACTACACAGACCAGCCAGATGTGAGGCTACCATACGAACTGATTGGCAGCATGCCAGAACTGAAGGTATACCCCCTGTCTCGTGCTCACACACACACACACACACACATATATTAGTGGATACGTCCCAAATGACACCCTATTCCCTTTATAGTGCACCTGTTTTGACCAGAACACTATATAGGGCACAGGGTGCCATTTGGGATGCATTAAATGTGTCTATCCATTATTAATACACAACTAATTGACAGCAGTCTCTGAACGGTTGGTTATATGTTACCTGGGCGACCTACAGGGCACAGAGTATGATTGGGTCCACAATGAGCCTCTTTACACACACAATGGCAACAGTAGAAACAACTAGTGCTCCAGTATTTGCTGTCCTGTCCCTCTGGCTTATTTCCTGTGGTTGTTTAGCGGAGGGGGTTCACACTCACGTAATTGGATAACCTTGCCTGAGACGTAATGATTTGTGTTAGCATCTCGTCCCTAATGCCAAGGCCTTAGCTCAGTGAGCTAACACAGTCATGCAAGTGAACCAGGGTTCAAATCCTGTGTCAGTCCCCTTGTTTGGTAACTCCAGCAGAGGATTGCTGACTTGTGTTAGTTTTCAGGGCTAATGCAGAGGCTTTTGCTCAGCAGGCTAACACATTCATGTGCTACCCGGTTTCAAACCCAGCCAGTCCAGGTGTTTGGTCTTTCCTCTGGTCAACCCGTTCCAATTTGCTGACTTATGTTAGCTCCCCAAGATAATGCCAAGGCTTTAGCTCAGCAGACTAACATAGTCATGCAAATGACCGAGAATCAGTAACAGTGTTGCATCTCTCAATCAGAGGATTGCTGACTTGTGTTAGCTCCCCAAGCCAATGTCAAAGCTTTAGCTCAGCGGGCTATCACAGTCATGTGTCTCTCCTCAGGACAACCCGTTCCGCCAGAGGATCGCTGAGGTTTTCTCAGAGGACGGAGAGGGAAACATGACCCTGGATGACTTCCTAGATATGTTCTCCGTACTGAGTGAGATGGCTCCACGAGACCTGAAGGCCTACTACGCATTTAAAATCTACGGTTAGTGTGTGAGATGCGATTAAAAAGAACTGCTGTCAGCAGGTCAGAAATACTTCTGGTTTGCTCTCAAACCAGTTTCGTTTATGTGAAACAATCTGCCAAGCAAGAAATAATATAATTTTACATAATCAGCACCTTGATGTTTGGTAATTGGTATTTTGGTATTTTATTAGGATCCCCATTAGCTGTTGCAAAAGCAGCAGCTACTCTTCCTGAGGTCCACACAAAACATGAAACATGACATAATACAGAACATTAATAGCCAAGATCAGCTCAAGGACAGAACTACATAATTTTAAAAAGGCACATGTATCCTACATATCAATACATACACAAACTATCTAGGTCAAATAGGGAAGAGGCGTTTTGCCGTGATGTGTTGCTTTATCTGTCTTTTGAAAACAGGTTTGCTGTTTATTTGAACAATATATGCATGCAATAATGGCTCTATATAATACTGTAAGCGTTCTTGAATTTGTACTGGATTTGGGGACTGTGAAACACATTCATGTTTCTTATAAAAAGAAGAAGTGATGCAGTCAGTCTCTCCTCAACTTTCAGCCAAGAGAGACTGGCATGCATAGTATTTATATCAGCCCTTTTATTACAATGAAGAGCAAGACGTGCCGCTCTGTTCTGGACCAGCTGCAGCTTAACTAGGTCTTTCCTTGCAGCACTCGACAACACGACTGGACAATAATCAAGATTAGACAAAACTAGAACCTGCAGAACTTGCTTTTTGGAGTTTGGTGTCAAAAAAGCAGAGCATCTCTTTATTACGGACAGACCTCTCCCCATCTTTACAACCATTGAATCTATATGTTTTGACCATGACAGTTTACAATCTAAGGTAACACCAAGTAATTTAGTCTCCTCAACTTGTTCAACAGCCACGCCATTCATTACCAGATTCAGCTGAGGTCTAGAACTTAGGGAATGATTTGTACCAAATACAATGCTCTTAGTTTTAGAGATGTTCAGGACCAGTTTAGTACTGGCCACCCATTCCAAAACAGACTGCAACTCTTTGTTAAGGGTTTCAGTGACTTCATTAGCTGTGGTTGCTAATGCGTATATGGTTGAATCATCAGCGTACATGGACACACATGCTTTGTTTAATGCCAGTGGCAGATCATTGGTAAAAATAGAAAAGAGTAGAGGGCCTAGAGAGCTGCCCTGCGGTACACCACACTTTACATGTTTGACATTAGAGAAGCTTCCATTAAAGAAAACCCTTTGAGTTATATTAGATAGATAGCTCTGAATCCACGATATGGCAGAGGTTGAAAAGCCATAACACTAACACTGGGGGGCAATTCAAGGGTTTTTCTATATTTGCACTATTTTTTACATTGTAGAATAAAAGTGAAGACATCAAAACTATGACATAACACATATGGAATCATGTAGTAACCCAAAAAGTGTTTTACTATAATATATTTTATATTGGAGATTCTTCAAATAGCCACCTTTGCCTTGATGATAGCTTTGCACACTCTCAACCAGCTTCGCCTGGATGCTTTTCCATCAGTATTGAAGGAGTTCCCACATATGTTGAGCACTTGTTGGCTGCTTTTCCTTCACTGCGATCCAACTCATCCCAAACCATCTAAATTTGGTTGAGGTTGGAACCAAAAATCGCAAATTTGGACTCCAGACCAAAGGTCAAATTTCCACCGGTATAATGTCCATTGCTCGTGTTTCTTGGTCCAAGCAAGTCTCTTCTTCTTATTGGTGTGCTTAAGTAGTGGTTTCTTTGCAGCAATTCGAACATGAAGGCCTGATTCACACAGTCTTCTCTGAACAGTTGATGTTGAGATGTGTCTGTTACTTGAACTCTGTGAAGCATTTATTTGGGCTGCAATCTGAGGCTGGTGACTCTAATGAACTTATCCTCTGCAGCAGAGGTATTTCTGGGTCTTCCATTCCTGTGGCGGTCCTCATGAAGCTGGTTGAGAGAATGCCATGAGTGTGCAAAGCTGCCATCAAGGCAAAGAGTGGCTACTTTGAAGAATCTCAAATATATGATTTGTTTAACACTTTTTTGGTTACTACATGATTCCATATGTGTTATGTTATAGTGCTGACGTCTTTTATTCTACAATGTAAAAAATAGTGCAAATAAAGAAAAACCAGTGTACGTTTTTTCAACAACAGTTTATGGTCAATAATATCAAAGGCTGCACTGAAATCTAACAGTACAGCTCCCACACTCTTCTTATTATCAATTTCTTTCAACCAATCATCAGTCATTTGTGTCAGTGCAGTATATGTTGAGTGCCCTTCTCTATAAGCATGCTGAAAGTCTGTTGTTAATTTGTTTACAGGGAAATAACATTGTATTTGGTCAAACACAATTCTTTCCAACAGTTTGCTTAGAGCTGGCACCAAGCTTATAGGTCTGCTGTTAGAATCAGTAAAGGCCTAAAACCAGTAAAAGCCGCTTTACCACTCTTGGGTAGCAGAATTACTTTGGCTTCCCTCCAGAGACTTTCCTCTAGACTCAGATTAAATATATGACAGATAGGAGTGGCTATAGAGTCAGCTACCATCCTCAGTAGCTTGTCAGAGGTTTGTCTCTCACACTAACTTTACAAAATTCAAACTTGCAATGCTTTTCTTTTATTATTTGTTTTTTTATGCATGAATATGATGGCTCACTGTTCGTTGTTGGCATTTCCTGCCTAAGTTTGTCCACTTTTCCAATTACTATAATTCTAAAATACACAATTTTAGGCCCAGCTGTTGGAACTTTGGCTTTCCTGGATATGAGGAAGATATACGTTCCCCTCAAGTTCTTGGCTCTTTCCAGAACAGCTACATTGTCCTTGAACCTCAGGAACTTGACCACTATCGGCCTGGGCCTGTCACCTGTGCCGGTGGTGGGTATTCCAGTCCTGTGGGTGCGCTCCACCTCAATCTTACTGTGGTCCATTTTCAACTTCTCAGAGATCATTTCCCTCACTTTGTCCACAGACTGTCCACACTTGAAGCTATTTTCTTGTTATTGTAACAATTGCTTGTGGAACTATTTTTGTTTGTTTAAAAGCTCCTTCACGTGTGATTGAGAGACACCACTGTCCTAAACGGTACTCCCACCGGCTTTGGTCGTTGTCATGGTAGCAACGTAGGTTACGCTGTTACTCCTCACAGTTCCAGACAGGGCAGGTCACAGGGAAGATTGAACTGACAGCAGGGATCTAGACAGCCACATCCGCGGTCCCAGCCACAATGGCTAACCGCGTCACGGGCTGTGATCAAGCCCTCATGAAAACCCTGCTAGCTTGATATGCAGCTACACCAAATAGCTCCTCAGACTCATCCTTGGTCAGCAGGATCACAGGACAGAGACTAGCAGTCCCAGCAACTGATGCCAACTGCGTCGCAGGATCCAAACTAAAAAGTTAGCTAGCTACTAAGAACTTTCCACTTCCTTAAACAATAATACAAAAGCACAATTTGAGTTTCAATTTGGCTAATCTACATTCACATGTTCTTATTTACAGTATTGCAGTAACATGTTCTTTTTAAAGTATTGCAGTAACATGTTCTTATTTAAAGTATAGCAGTAACATGTTCTTATTTAAAGTATTGCAGTAACATGTTCTTATTTTAATGTATAGCAGTATCATGTATGGGTCTCTGTCTGAGCCATGTAGCAGCAGCAGTATAATAACCATGATGTCAGAGTTTCCGACCTGAAATTATGAGTTGGCTGACTGTTGAAAAATGTTTTCCCAGTTGGGTGTTGTCTTGAACGCACTGAAGTCGGAGGTTTCCCAATCCTGATTTGTCTTGAACGCAGCCTAACTCATTCAAATTCTAACATGTTGACTTTTTTCCCACAGCACCTTCCATATAAGGTTTGAGGGCTGTGAATGATTGATAAGGGCATTATAGAGGGGCCCCATCAGGCTGAATGGAGAGGACAGGGCCGGCCTGTACAAAAAAGGCTTTGCATGGTCTGTGGCGCTAGAGTCCCCCTAATTAACCGCTGATGACA
The DNA here is from genome assembly GCA_023634145.1 of Thymallus thymallus. Lineage (NCBI taxonomy): Eukaryota > Metazoa > Chordata > Actinopteri > Salmoniformes > Salmonidae > Thymallus > Thymallus thymallus. The sequence continues at coordinate 5,869,339 of CM042382.1, forward strand.
GATTAAGATTTTTCACTTCAGGCGGCAACGCAGAGACATGACCACGGCCATGGGTCAAGAAAACGCAAAGGAAAGCTCTGTTCAAAATGGCTTAGATACAGGACAAAAATAACATGTCTGCCTCCCGAATGGCACCCTATTCCTTATAGTACACTACTTTTAACCAGGGACCGAAGTAAACTGTAAACTAAAAGAGGGAAATGTGAACTTTAACCTTTAACTGATCATTTGAATAATGACAACCTACTACTGTTTCTGTTCCTCCTCCAATCCTCTCAGACTTCAACAATGATGACTTCCTGTGTAAGTCTGACCTGGAGAAGACGCTGAACAAGCTGACTCGGAACGAGCTGACGGAGGACGAGGTCAGGATGGTATGTGAGAAGGTGATCGACGAGGCCGACCTGGACAACGATGGACGTCTCTCACTGGAGGACTTCCAGCACATGATCGTCCGTGCTCCAGACTTCCTCAGGTCTGTGACCTGACAAGGGAAAACGTAAACATTAAACTTGATTGCAGTAGTTATAACCTAACGAACAGCCAAGCATTTTTCCTGGACAGTTCTTATTAAAACTTTAATTTAGCCAAACAACTGGGAACTAAGAAAAAAACTAGATCAGACTGGAAAGATCATGAAGTCAGTGATCTTTAGGTCGGAGAAGTCGGAGTTCAAGGATGCTTGTATTTGTATTTCAAACAATTTTTCCCAGTTGGGTGTTGTCTTGAACACACTGAAGTCGCAGGTTTCCCAGTTCTGAGTTGTATTGAACGCACTGAAGTAGGAGGTTTGCCAGTTCTGAGTTGTATTGAACGCAGCATAACTCAGAACAACTTCTAACATGTTTACTTTTTTCCACAGCACCTTCCATATAAGGATATGAAGACTAAAGAGATGCCATGGACACTACCATCTTCTACCTTGGGTTCAAACATTTTCTCTACCAAAGATGTTATGGAGACCTTTAAAGTGTGCACTGTGCAGGCTTAGGCTTGTTGTTTTTTAGTCTAATGTAGGCCGGAGCCAGCCCACTGACCGGTTGACAGCTGAATGGTCTATTATTATAGAGCTACTGTAGCTATCAGGACAGGGCTCATTAGCTATGACGGCCAACAGTAGATTTGTATTGTCATCTATGAAGGCTCAGTTACACCGGGCTATAAAATAAACATCTGCCGCCATATTTTCACTGAACCATGGAGGGGCAATGGAGGGTGAGGCATCTGTGTCATGGACCAATTATCGCTCCATTGTAAACTCATGGGTTCAGCTAACAGTCAATTGTCCTTAATCATTCTGGACACATTCATACAATCTGACATTTAAAGAGGCAATCTGGGATTCAAACAACAACAAAGCAGTAAGGCACCCCAACTATTTTTTTGGTTAACAGCTGAGGTATGGGGCTGGAGAAATGTAACCACTTTCAAATTCATAGATGGAGCTATGGATGCGAGGACTGACCATCCATGAGATCAAAATGATAGTTTTATGCTATACCGTGTTTGTTTTACAATTCTATTGTTCACAAATTGTTTTTGTAAAACAACAATGCTTGTATTTGGGGTTCTCATGGTGTAAGACAGTTAAACTAAGCTCATGAGGAATGTATGTTTTTTCTTCAAGAATCAATGACTATATATTAATATTATAGTCCAAAAATGTATGTACCAATCCCAGATTGACTCATAGCTCTTTAAAATAATCATATTTTATTAAATCAGATATCTACAAAAAACAACAACAGTACAATTAAAGTAGAACTGATGTATTTAAAACAGTATTTAATTTTTTCTCTAAATGTAATTTCTTTACAACCGACAACGGAATGAAGATGTGGTCATAAAAACAGGAAGCTAAATAATACCCTACATGTTCACCTAGTCATGCATTAATCAATGGGAGACTAGCTGAAAATTAAACTTAAGTGGAAGTTAGGATTCGCCGCATACAGACAGAAAAAAGAGGAACGGATAACAGAGGGAGTTTTGACAGAAAATGTTTTGACTAAAATTACACACACCTGTCTGTTTTTCTACACGGTTGTAAGATTTCAAGCTATCAAAAGAAAAGAAAAGTAGTCTCCTTTGTGCTCACGTCTCCTGTCCATGGCCGCTGGAAGTAGTTTGGCTGTGCTAACATTTTTTTTTGCCAGGACTGAAGGCATCTACTGTATATTGGTCGCTGGTCGATAATACGGAACTAGTAAAGGCCCACCGCACTACTTTTGTGAATAGAAAAAGAAATAATGTATTTGAGTGTTTACTAGCATGTGTAACTTCAGTCTGATAATTATCTGTACAAAACAGTTAATCTGATAATACTTGTGTAATATAAAAATATTTGCTTGATATATTTTTTACAGTATCTTGAAATACTTTCTATGTTACTGGTCCCCGGGGGAATTTAACCCACAACCCTAGCATTGTTTTTCTTCATGGTGATGGAAAGTCTTCAGGTACCAAACCTAGATGAGCAGCCTATGTACAATACAGTAATGTACATTTACATGAAGTGGTTTGTAAAGATGGTAAATTAATACTGCAGTGGTTGTTTTCAATGTTATTAGATCAAGAAAAATATTTAATTTGATGTGGATGTTTTGTGTCTTTGCCCATAACTTTGCACCTTTTGATGTACAGTGGGGAGAACAAGTATTTGATACACTGCCGATTTTGCAGGTTTTCCTTCTTACAAAGCATGTAGAGGTCTGTAATTTTTATCATAGGTACACTTCAACTGTGAGAGACAGAATCCAGAAAATCCCATTGTATGATTTTTAAATAATTAATTTGCATTTTATTGCATGACATAAGTATTTGATCACCTACCAACCAGTAAGAATTCCGGCTCTCACAGACCTGTTAGTTTTTCTTTAAGAAGCCCTCATGTTCTCCATTCATTACCTGTATTAACTACACCTGTTTGAACTTGTTACCTGTATAAAAGACACCTGTCCACACACTCAATCAAACGGACTCCACACACTCAATCAAACAGCTGTGTAAGGACATCAGGGATAAAATTGTAGACCTGCACAAGGCTGGGATGGGCTACAGGACAATAGGCAAGCAGCTTGGTGAGAAGGCAACAACTGTTGGCGCAATTATTAGAAAATGGAAGAAGTTCAAGATGACGGTCAATCTCCCTTGGTCTGGGGCACCATGCAAGATCTCACCTCGTGGGGCATCAATGATCATGAGGAAGGTGAGGGATCAGCCCAGAACTACACGGCAGGACCTGGTCAATGACCTGAAGAGAGCTGGGACCACAGTCTCAAAGAAAACCATTAGTAACACACTACGCCGTCATGGATTAAAATCCTGCAGCGCAAGCAAGGTCCCCCTGCTCAAGCCAGCGCATGTTCAGGCCCGTCTGAAGTTTGCCAATGACCATCTGGATGATCCAGAGGAGGAATGGGAGAAGGTCATGTGGTCTGATGAGACAAAATAGAGCTTTTTGGTCTAAACTCCACTCGCCGTGTTTGGAGGAAGAAGAAGGATGAGTACAACCCCAAGAACACCATCCCAACCATGAAGCATGGAGGTGGAAACATCATTCTTTGGGGATGCTTTTCTGCAAAGGGGACAGGACGACCGCACCGTATTGAGGGGAGGATGGTTGGGGCCATGTATCGCGAGATCTTGGCCAACAACCTCCTTCCCTCAGTAAGAGCATTGAAGATGGGTCGTGGCTGGGTCTTCCAGCATGACAATGACCCGAAACACACAGCCAGGGCAACTAAGGAGTGGCTCTGTAAGAAGCATCTCAAGGTCCTGGAGTGGCCTAGCCAGTCTCCAGACCTGAACCCAATAGAAAATCTTTGGAGGGAGCTGAAAGTCCGTATTGCCCAGCGACAGCCCCGAAACCTGAAGGATCTGGATGGAGGAGTGGGCCAAATTCCCTGCTGCAGTGTGTGCAAACCTGGTCAAGAACTACAGGAAACGTATGATCTCTGTAATTGCAAACAAAGGTTTCTCTACCAAATATTAAGTTCTGCTTTTCTGATGTATCAAATACTTATGTCATGCAATAAAATGCAAATTAATTACTTAAAAATCATACAATGTGATTTTCTGGATTTTTGTTTTAGATTCCGTCACTCACAGTTGATGAGTACCTATGATAAAAATTACAGACTTCTACATGCTTTGTAAGTAGGAGAACCTGCAAAATCGGCAGTGTATCAAATACTTGTTCTCCCCACTGTATATGTTTGAGGACAGGGTTTTGATGTAAATGTTTGAGAACAGGGTTTTGATGTAAATGTTTGAGGACAGGGTTTTGATGTAAATGTTTGAGAACAGGGTTTTGATGTAAATGTTTGAGAACAGGGTTTTGATGTAAATGTTTGAGAACAGAGTTTTGATGTAAATGTTTGAGAACAGGGTTTTGATGTAAATGTTTAAGAACAGGGTTTTGATGTAAATGTTTGAGGACAGGGTTTTGATGTAAATGTTTGAGAACAGGGTTTTGATGTAAATATTTTAGAACAGGGTTTTGTTCTTCCTGGATTGCATTAGAATGACAATCACAGAGAAAGAAACAGGGCAACAACTCTTACAATTCCAACATCTGAATCCTGCAAGATACTGCTCTTAATGATAAACTGGGTGGTTCGAGCCCTGAATGCTGATTGGCTGAAAGCTGTGGTATATCAGGCCGTTACCACGGGTATGACAAAACATTTATGTGTACTGCTCTAATTACGTTGGTAACCAGTTTATATAATAGCAAAAAGGCACCTCTGGGGTTTGTTATATATGGCCAATATACCACGGCTAAGGGCTGTATCCAGGCACTCCGCGTTGTGCATAAAAACAGCCCTTAGCCGTGGTATATTGGCCATATACCACACCCCCTCGTGCCTTATTGCTTATTTATACAACCACCCTTTTTGCCAATGCTGAAAAAAAAATTGTCCGCTAATACTAGTAAAGGCCCAGCACACACATTTTATGAAAAAAAAAATATATATTTAAAAAACAATGTTTTTTTGTTTTTATTCTGATTTTTCAGGGGGTGCTACAGCATCCCTACTCCCACAGCTATGCTCCTATCTACCAAATTTCAGTGTCAAACACCTGGCACATCATTGTATTGAAAGTACCAACATTTGAAAAATAATTCTTTATAAATTACTAATGTTTTTGGCTCAATGCAAGACGAACAAAATCCATACTCTTTCTTTAAGAGTGCTATTGAATTCCACATCAAGAAATGTGTAACTCTCAAAATAACAACGAAAACAAACGTTTACACAAAAATGCATAGTTCCAAACTTCTGTTTCTACTCTCCTGCCAACTGCTTTTGGAATTGTCAAACGTTTTCAATGGCTTGACAATAATCATGTTTGCATCCAACATTTAATTGCAAGAAAAGAACACGTCAGATAAAAAATGTCATGACAGGCCTGATGGAAAATGAACATTTTTAAGTAAACTTTCCAAATGTCAACGGAACTAAATATGCTTGAGAAGGTGGGATCTTTGTGTGTCTGGAATATTAATTATGCGAGCAATGTTGGAGGAAAGGCTTTCATGAGCAAATATGGATATATTAACTATCATAAAGTAAATTTGGGAGTCACAAAGCATGCAGTTTATTAGGCTAGATTAAATAAATGATGAACTTCACAGGCTGGTGAAAATGCATGGTGATGAGCTAGATGCTCCTTACAAATAAATACAGAGGGTTTTATTCTGGTGACATGGCCACCGATGCTTGGATGGCGTTTGACAAACAAAAATGATCTCGCTCTTTTGTCCAGGACCATGTAGGCTACACTCGCACTGTATCTGCAAGCTCTTGGCTAGAGCGCATGAGCCAATACAATTGGGCACACGCTATACAACGCAACACGTTTAGTGAGAAAAGCAGTGTTGAAAATTGCGATGGAAATCTATTTTCACTTGTATTTTTTATTCGGCAAAAAGGTATTTTTATGTACATACGTCATCACGCACAGTATTTTATCAGGAACAATTCAATTTGATGGAAAACTAGCTACTGAGAGCAATTGAGTTGGAAAGATGACAAACAGATCTGGGACCAGGCTAGGTCCAAACAGGAAGAGTATTAGTTATTATTAAGACGTGGTTGAGAGGAGGGTGCAGCAGCCGGCCCCAGTACAGTAGATATATAAAAGGTGCAGGCTAGTTTAAAGAACTAGCCTGCACCTTTTGTTGTGCATGTTCTATCATCGTTTTAGTCTGGTCCCAGATCTATTTGTGCCTCTGCAAACTTCACTGCCCTCATTGTCAAGCTAAACATGACGATGAGTGACAAGTTGGCATTATATAGCACAAACAGACTGGCATTCAGGCTCGTTTTACGCTTCAAAACACAGACATTTAAAAGAACAGGAAGAGACAAACTGGGAAGTGTTGGGGCACTTCCATAGCCACATTTTCTTCAACGCATTATTCCAATGTTATAACAGCTGCTGGTGGAGATATGATGCCACCTAGCTGACAAACAAGGTACTAACCAAAAGAAGATAGACAACCACATGAAACCAAGACACACCACAACAGACAAACAATAACTTGGGAGTTGACTGGTTTTAGCTTGACTTCATAAGCCAAGAGAACATCACATTTTGGGTACACTCAAATTTAAATCATGGCAGTAGCATACAACTACAACTCTTGTACTAACTAATACCAGGGCCTGCATTCATAAAGCGTCTCAGAGTAGGATCCTTATCTAAGATCAGTTTTGCCTTTTAAATCATAATGACTAAGAGGACCTGATCCTAGATCAGCAATAATATTCTGAGACATTTGTGAAAACAGGCCCTGAACCATAGAAACACAAGTCATATCAGAAGTAGCAAAGGAGAGGAAGCCATTTATAAAGGCATTGTACAGGTGTAATAGAATAGTATCTACCAACCCTTACCATAATCCAACAGATCATAAATGTCATTCAATTAAACTAAAAAAAATATGCTTGTCCTATATTGCGAAACTATCACTTGGCACAGACTACACACAGGTTTACTGGTAAAGTGCAAGGGATGGATTGCATTGGATCAGAAAGGGTTTGTTTGTCTGTCCACATTGTAACATGGTTGTTTGTACTAGCAGACAGACACTCCAGTTTAGAGTGTTTCACTAGCTGCTACCAGAGACGTCATACAGCTGGGAATAAAAGTGAGCTTATAAATGGATGTTGTTGCTGTGACTTGACTGAAGACAAATACACTATCGCTGCTTTCGAAATGGCACCCTAATCCCTTTACAGTGCCCTAGTTTTGACCAAGTCCCATAGGGCTCTGGTCAAAAGTAGTGCACTAGTGAATGGAGTGCCATTTCAGACACTACAGATCAGTCTGTCTCTCCACTACCAGGAACCAACTCTCTGGTTGGCTACGTGTCACTGCTCTATTGGCCTCAAACTCAACTCTGGACCTCAAAGCCAGTTCCACTGCATTGTTTCATTGTTCCCCTCTAATCAGGGATTGATTTAGACCTGGGATACCAGGTGGGTGCAATAAATTATCAGGTAGAACAGAAAACCAGCAGGCACCGGACCTCGTAGGGTATGTTGAATACCTCTGCTCTATTGGGTCACATTTAAAACAGATTTCACACAAGAATGTTCTAGAGTAGAAAACAGAATTCTAGAGCTGGAATGTAGCCCCAGGCCTTGTTTTATAGGCTGTGTGTTAAGAGCATAGCCGCGGAAAGCTAATACAGGACTATTAAAGGCCCAGCGCACTAAGTTTGTGGAATTTTAAAAAAATAATTATTTTAATTTATTTTAATTGTGATTTTTCAAGGAGTGCTGCAGCACCGTCAGCACCCCTACTTCCCACAGCTATGGTTAAGATGCTGTGTGGGGGCAGCGATGGAAATTAAGCTGTGTGTTTGTGTGTGTTCTCATGCCTAAAAAGGCAACGCCTGGGACTCTCAGTAAACAAGTTAAACACTTGGATTCAGTACAATACCTTTGTTCAAGATAACAGGCCTGTTGCAAGCCTCTCATGTATAGAGAAGCAATAAATGATTATATTGGAATGTAAACAAAACATCATTCAAATTGTGTTTTTTTAGTCTGCGTAAATAAATTATTTAGCCATCACTCTTTCCTGAAGGATAGTGAATCTTCAAGGCATATTATATTAATTTAAAAACTCTGTTTCATCAAACAATAAGCCTATCAGTCTCTGGCTCATGATAACAATGTGGCTAGGGGAAGAGAGGACTGCAAATAGTATCTAAACATCCACGCATCATGTTCCCAATCCCAAACCTTTGGGTCATTCAAGCGATTCTAACTGGAAAGTAAATGGGGCTCCAACTTTGGCAGTTGCGGATCCAGGTGGCTGCGTGTGAAAAATTGAAAATGTATGTACATAGAGACTAACGTGAAACAGAAAGGAGAGCCCATCTTTTCACCGGTTGGTCAGTCTGTCCGACCCGTGGTGAGAGAAAACAGGCGGTTGGTGGGCCGCTGGAAGAACAGCTGCATTACAAGGTGTCATGGGGCCGTTGCAAATGGAGACGTGGTCACTGTACTCCAGCTACCCCAGGGCGTGACGTTGGGAGGAGGACAGGGAGGGAGAGAGGTGGATGGAGACGTGGTCACTGTACTCCAGCTACCCCAGGGCGTGACGTTGGGAGGAGGACAGGGAGGGAGAGAGGTGGATGGAGACGTGGTCACTGTACTCCGCTACCCCAGGGAGTGAAGTTGGGAGGAGGACAGGGAGGGAGAGAGAGCGAGAGAGGCAACTTGTCCTAATTCTCTCCTTACCAATTACCATTGGCCCTAAGTCTTCAATGTTCATTTTACAGTGAGCTCCAAAAGTATTGGGACAGTGACACATTTTTGGTTGTTTAGGCTCTGTACTCCAGTGCAGACTGTCAGCTTTAATTTGAGGGAATTTTCACCCGTGTGCGGTGAACTGTTAAGAAATGTGTACATAGTCTCCCCCCCTATTTTAAGGGAACAAAAGTATTGGGACAAATTCACTTATATGTGTATTAAAGTAGTTAGAAGTTTAGTATTTGGTCCCTTATTCCTAGCACACAATGACTACATCAAGCTTGTGACTACAATTTTGTTGGGATGAATTTGCTGTTTGTATTGTGTCATTTTGGAGTCACGTATGCTGGAGTACAGAGCCAAAACAACCAGAAATGTGTCACTGTCCCAATACTTTTGGAACTCACTGTGTGTGTATGTATGTATGTATGTATGTATGTATGTATGTATGTATGTATGTATATATACACACATATATACATATATACACACATATATACACACACACACACACAAGGTGTAAACAATATGGTGGAAGAGCCACCACTACACTGCATATACCTATTCAAACACTTCAGATACACAAACATCTAAGGGTTAGAGCCAAGGGGAAGAAGTAGGGAGTGAATTGGGACTGGCTGAAGAGAATAGGGCAGAAGGAGAGGGGGTGCTGGGAGCAAGCACAGTCCAGTTGTGTTCAGCCAGCCAGCACCACAGCGTATCCCAGCCAGGGCAGGCGGACGGTAGGTAAGGCCTTTGGTATGCATCCCAAATGGCACCTACTCCCTACATAGTGCACTATTTATGACTAGAGCTCCATGAGCCCTGGTCAAATGTAGTGCACTATATATGGAATAGTGTGCCATTTGGGATACACCCTTGGTCTGGTCCTCACAGTAGGGCACATCGGAAGAAGCTGCTCTTCTTCTGGGGCTGAGAGATCTTCACCTTGTGGCTGCTCCCCTGGGGACTGCTGCCCTCCTGTAACAAAGAAATGGTAAAACGAGCCTTCATTGTTTTAAATCAATGTCCAGCATTTTGACCTTTTTAAAGCACCTTCTTAAACACTAAACCCCTTTTTCGTCATATCCAATTGGTAGTTACAGTCTTGTCCCATCGCTGCAACCGGGCAAAGGTCGAGAAACACAACCCCGCCATGCCGCACTGCTTCTTGACACAAAGCCAGCTGCAACCCGGAAGCCAGCTGCACCAATGTGTCAGAGGAAACACTGTACACCTGGCGACCGTGTCAGCGTGCATGCGCCTGGCCCGCCACAAGAGTCGCTAGAGCGCGATGGGACAAGGACATTTCGGCCAGACAAACCCTCCCCTAACCCAGACTACGCTGGGCCAATTGTGCGTCGCCTCATGGGTCTCCCGGCCGTGGCCGGCTGCAACACAGCCCGGTATCGAACCAGGATCTGTAGTAACACAGCTAGCACTGCGATATAGTGCCTTAGACCACTGCGCCAATCGGGAGGCCCTTTTTTTTTTTTTACAAAGAGGAGAAAAGGAGGTTGAACTTACCAATTTTGTGTCCATCTTTGATTTGATGTCTCTAGCAAGTGTCAAAAACGAGTTTTCCACATTGATATTGGCCTTTGCACTGGTCTCCATGAACTTGATACCGTACTCCAGCGCCAGCTGAGAAAAGAGGGGAGTAATGCTTGGATTATGTTGTTACGATCATAATTTCTACAGAGTTTCTATCTGGTTTTGTTAACTCAAGCAGGTCTTTTTTGTACAGAGACAACATGGCAGGCCTTAAGTTAACACTGTTCTACATCACCCAAGCCCTTTAAGGTTGCACAGTACACAACCAGAAAGGAGCTTGTGATTCATCACATGATTGCAGCAGAATTCACCTTCTCTCCCTTGTCCTTGGACACCTGCCGTTTGTCGTTGATGTCACATTTGTTACCAAGGACCATCTTCTCAACATCAGCCGATGCATGCTGAGAAGATAAGAGTGATTAAACACTACACTACATACGGTTGGCTTTGACAAGAGTACACTGAATATTTACTAGTCAGTCAGTATGGGGGTTGTGTTTAATATATAATAGAATAAAATATATATTTCAGCAAACATACCTCCTCTATGTTCCGTATCCAGTTCTTGATGTTTTCGAAGGATTTCTCGTTGGTGATGTCGTAGACTAGCATGATACCCTGTGATGAGAAACAATGAAACGTCAAAGATAGAATGCCACCAGGAAGTCAACACCTCAACGTTGTGATGAAGAAGACAACAACAAAATAAGAAAAGGTAGTAACAAGCATGTTGTTTACCCACCATCGCTCCTCTGTAGTACGCTGTTGTGATTGTTCGAAATCGCTCCTGCCCTGCAGTGTCCCTGCAAAACCCATGGACAACTTTTAGGCCTAGCCAAGCTACATAGTCATTCAATGCCATAGTTACCTAGCTAGAACTGCAAGGCAAAATGCTTTGAAAAGAATTAAGTGGAGGAAGTTGAAATGGAGGAAGGTGAAGAAATATACTTACCATATCTGTAACTTTATCTTCTTGCCGTCTAGTTCTATCGTTCTAATCTTAAAGTCAATGCCTACAAGAGAAGAGAGTATCTTGAAATTAGACACCTATCCATTAAAACACAATAACTATGACTGTAGCTCTAGTTATACCTCAATCAATGCAACACAAATGTAAAAGGTTCATGTCAATGTGGCATCAATTATTAGCTGCCAGGCTAACAAGCGCGAAAGCTACCTAGCGAGTTAGTTAAATAACGGTTCGCTAAGTTAGTTGTACACATAGTTAGTTACCGTTAATAACGGTAGCCAGAGCAGGTAGTTAACCTTAGCCAGTTATCGTACTGTAGAACTTTGTCGTTTGGATTTCATCTGCGAGTTAAAGACAACGTTAGCTAGTAGGGCTAAGTTAGCTAGTAAACTACAGGAAGTTAGCCAACATGCTAGCATTCTATCCATGTAGCCAACATTAGCTATATAGCGAACTCAAATGTTCGTAGTAGCTACACAGCTAATGCCTGTTATTGTTACTTGTCAGCTAGTCAACATAATGCAGTGCGGTTGTAGCTAGCTAATCAACACGCTAACTTAATTTAGTCAGTTACTTAATCAATTTCGGCTAATAAGATACCGTTATCTGGTTAGCTAACAGCAGCATAGCAGCTAGCTTCTTTCTGGTCGGGATGACTGTCGTTTTGTAAACATTGCATTGTGGTTAAACAGTCACACCTACCTATGGTGGAGATGAATGTGGAGTTAAAGGCATCCTCTGAGAATCTAAACAACACGCAGGTCTTCCCGACACCGGAGTCTCCAATTAGCAGTAACTTAAACAAATAATCGTATGTCTTCGCCATACTTGATATTGCGGAAATCCCGCCCGGCAAAAAGCGTAGAGGTTAGCAACGCCCCCTTCTGTGACGTTATGACCTTCCCCTCCCCGAGTCTTTATCCACGTTAACTCAACGGTTATCACACCTACCAGCAAACATAACAATGTGATGTAACATACATATGTTAATTATTTTAATTAAACCCCAATTGCTGATTTATCACACAAAATGTCCACAGACAGACACGTCACACACACACACACATCTATGTCTTACTATACTTGTGAGGACTTTTGGCAGACCAACAATGGATTCCCATTCAAAATACTATTTTCCCTAAAAAATACTATGAGGCCCTGCAAAATGCCCTCACTTCTCTGAATTTTTGTTGGTTTACTATTCTTGTGAGGACTTTGGTTCTCAGTATAGTAAAACGTGCACACACACAAATTAAAAGTTGTATCATACCTTTTTTTTTATAGCTAACCACAGACGTTTCAATGCCCAAAACGTTTTTGCAGAATATATCTGTGAAACAAATGGTCCATGGTAGCTATAGAACTGATACAAGCATTACAGAGAGGAATCTTTGATAGTGTTTTGGTATCCAGCTACAGCTGTCAGTATATGGTCATTGTACTTATGAACTGTACTCATGACATACAGTAGGAAAGGACATCAAAACATAAAAGGAATTGGTAGTATACTAAAACAGAATTACAAATAGTGGTAGGATTGAGACGTAAAACTGGACATGCCATTAGAATTGTGGCGTTAAAATCATGGAATGCTGATTCTTCTTCTTTGGTTTCTAATTACGCTGAACTTCTTTACAAACTATTCAGCTCTATCAGTGTTTGGTCCAGGACTTGATGCATATCCAAGTTTTCTTCTTTTGCACTGGATAAATGTTCTGTAATAAAAAGTAATAATATTCAAACTTGAGAAATTCGGTCCCGTTTGATGTCTCTTTATGAGATTTGCTGGGACACAGACATTGCGAAGACAAAATGTATAATGACTGCACCTGTAAACTGTTTTGTTCTTTAGTTGATAGTTATACTAAGTTAAAATCAATAAGAAATATTGATTAGCAGAAAAGGAGGAGAGAAGCAGTAAAGTCGAGGTAGCAGATCTGCAGAGAACAGGTTGAATTTTATTAAAACTTTGATTTTACAGAAAAGGTCTCACAACAAGACAGAAAAGGGATGGAGAGAAGAGAAGATAGAGGTGGAGAGGAGAGGAGAGGAGAGGAGAGGTGAAAGGTCCCATTTGGAATGGGCATAAGTGAAGTGTGAAAGGTAATCTAAATGGCGGTCATGTCAGTGAGGGCGTGGTCCAGCTCCTCACTGATGGCCTTGTACTTCAGCTTCTGAGAGTACAGTTCATCTAGAGATCAGCCAAAGGTCAGCAGGTCAGAGGAAATGAGCAGGGGTGGCAGGATGCAGCAGGGTCAGAAGAGCAGAGAGAACAGCACAGAGACCGTAGAGGAAAGGGGGAGGGAGAGACAGAGAAAGAGGGAGAGAGAGAGAGGGGGAGGGAGAGAGTAGGGTGGAGGGAGAGTGAAAGAAAAATAGGGAAATTGAGAGATTAGGGTCAAAGAATGATACAGCAGTAGACAGAGAAAAGACAGTTTAGAGTGTTGAAATAAAGACTTTGACTATGCTCTGAGGAACCACAGTAAGCAGAGACATAGACAGCCATGAAATGCATTGTGTGAACTATACCTTCTAAGTCATCAATGGTCTTTTCCAGTTTAGCCACTGATCTCTCTGCAAACTCAGCACGAGTCTCAGCCTAGAGAGACAGACAGAGGACCGGTTATAGCCAGTAATGACAGATATCCCCTTATACACTATATGTGTGAAATAGGACAAATATACACGGAGTATATCAAACATTAGAAACACCTTCCTAATATTGAGTTGCATCCCCCTCCCCCTTTGCCCTCAGAACAGCCTCAATTCGTTGGGCAAGGGTGGTGGACCATTCTTGATACAGGAAACACCCAGCAGCGTTGCCGTTCTTTACACACTCAAACCGGTGCGCCTGGCACCTACTACCAGACCCCGTTCAAAGGCACTTAATTTGTTGTCTAGCCCATTCACCCTCTGAATGGCACACATACACAATCCATGTCTCAATTGTCTCAAGGCTTAAAAATCCTTCTTTAACCTGTCTCCTCCCCAACTAGCTCCCACAGTCTCACGTCAGAATTAGATGTTCATCCATGTTTCTCAAACGTCAAATTTCTAAGTTGTTTCAAATGTCAAATTTCTAAGGTTAAGTTAATTAATTAACCATTAATTCTGAATTTCGAAGGTTAACTCTGAATGGTATTTTGCATCTGGAGGCAGATGCTTACTCCCGTCCACCATCACCGTCCACAACACCCTAGCAAAATCAAAACCTACTTGAAGGTAACAGGTCTCGCTGTTCCCCCTAGTGGCCGGTTTCCACGTAATCTCCCGACATCCTCAGACATGGATGGATGTTGAATACTGACTTGTATCACAAGTGACCTGGCTGCTCCTCCCATTCATTTACACTGATTGAAGTGGATTTAACAAGTGACATCAATAAGGGATCATAGCTTACACCTGGATTCACACCTGGTCAGTCTATGTCATGGAAAGAGCAATGTTTTGTATACTCAGTGTAAGCACCCACCCACAGGGCTTGAAGTGTTTATAAAGGCATCCGCATGCTTCCCATCCGAAACAGCTCGTAACAGTTTCTGCATATATTATATGAACATGTTTTTGTTAGTTTTGGTCTTCGGCTGTTCGTGCACACAAAAAAATACTCAAGTCAAGCCGAAGTTTGGAAGCCGAAGTCTACGCCCCTTCCTCAGGTCATTGGTAGTTGTAGGGATTATTCAATGAAGTGTCTGTTGTCGTTCAACGATAGACAAATTGTTTTCATTAAAAAAATTTCACTGAGAAATACTGCACCAAACATTTTAGTTTGATGTAAAATTGCGCAACTAATTTCTTGAGTTATCATTGATTAATTCAAACTATTTTAAAGGAAGTGAATACTGGCTACGGCGTCTCAAGATGGACAAACAGTACAAGTGCCGCTTTTTTCTTGTTTTTGAAACGATGGTCTTTCAAGGGAGTATGCGAGCACATTCGTTCGGTTCGCTTAGCCAAATTCGGCAACATGCCACTACAGACAGGCAGCTGTCCTCACCTCTTTGAGTTTGTCACTCAGCACTTTGATTTCGTCCTCATACTTGTCTTCTTTTTCTGAATACTGCAGAGACAAAACAACATATTTATTAATGGAACTAATGTTATGTGTCATTAAAATTATTCAGTAGCAGATTTCAGAGCTGATATTTTGCAACGGTATAGTTCAGAGAGGGCACGAAGAAACAGAACAAAATGGGGGCAGAGGACACTCACCTTAACAGACTGAGCCTCAAGGGACTTGAGGTTGTTGGTTACATTCTTCAGTTCTTCCTCCAGGTCACCACATTTACTGTAGAGGAGGACAGAGGGAATAAACTTAAATCAACAAGGCAAGGTTGATTTGACACTGTAGCTAGTAAAAGATGTCTGACCAGGGCACCAGGACAAATCCGTTTGACGGCATTTGATTTCCATAGGGGGAAATAGCAAGTTTTTTTCCCACGGGACCTCCTACACATTTAAAAAAATGTTTTTTTATAGTAAAGACATATAATTTGACATGCCATACCATTTATGGCCAGACAGTATCAGATACATGGGCTATACATACTGAGACAGAGGGCCGCTGTATCGCCTGCTCAGATTCTTTATTTGAGATTGATGCATCTTTCTGTTGGCGCATGCATCTCAGTCAAATAAATTATCAATATTTGAATTTTTTTCCCATTTTCTCCCCAATTGGTAGTTACAGTCTTGTCCAATCGCTACAACTCCCGTACGGACTCCAGAGAGGCGAAGGTTGAGAGCCGTGCGTCCTCCGAAACACAACCCACCAAGCCGCACTGCTTCTTGACACAATGAACGCTTAACCAGCTTAACCCGGAAGCCAGCCGCACCAATGTGTCGGAGGAACCACCGTAAAGTCAACGTGCATGCGCCCGGCCCGCCACAGGAGATGTTAGAGCGCATGTTAGATGTTAGAGAGATCTATCTATCTATCTATCTATCTATCTATCTATCTATCTATCTATCTATCTATCTATCTATCTATCTATCTATCTATCTATCTATCTATCTATCTATCTATCGAGATCAGTATTAGTACTTACAGCTCAGAGATCTCTGCTCTCTCTTCTGCCCTCTCCAGTTCCCCTTCTAGGATTACCAGCTTACGAGCAACCTGAAAAAAGCACAACACAAACCATGGGTTAGAGGGGATCTCTTGGAGACTAAATTCAACATGAAGTCAGTAATGGTGCCTTACCTGGGTACAGATCTAGGATCAGCTTCCCCTCCCAAAACCTAACCTTACCCTTCCGCAATTGTAGGGAGCATCAGGGGTGGGCAGGAGGAGTACAGGAGCACAATCAATGACTTTGTGGCGTGGTGTGAGCAGAACCACAGCAAAACAAAGGAGATGGTGGTGGACTTCAGGAGAACCAAGGCACAACTGACTGCAGTCCCTATACAGGGGATGGATGTGGAAATGGTTGGGTCATACAAGTTCCTGGGAGTCCATATGGACAGCAGGCTGGAATGTGCTGGTAACACCGGGGCTCTGTACAAAAAGGGCCAGAGCCGACTCTACTTTCTGAGGAGGCTCAGGTCCTTCAACGTGTGCAGTAAACTACTGCATACCTTCTACCAGTCTGTGGTGGGCCAGCATCCCCTTTTTTGACACTCTAGAGGTGGTGGCGGAGAGAAGGATCCTGGACAAATTGCTGACCATCATGGACAACGTCACCCACCCTCTGCATACCATGGATATGATGCAGAGGAGCACCTTCAGTCACAGACTAATCCCACCACGGTGTGCCAGAGAGCGCTACAGGAGGTCCTTCCTGCCGGCGGCTATTAGACTATTCAATGCCTCACCTGGGTGCCGTGCCGTCGGCAACATAGACCTGGAGCTGTTGCGGTGTTAGGACCTAGTTTAACAATTATGCATCCATCCGTGAGTAACTCTCTGGTCTGTAATCACTCATTCACTCAGGACTTATTCATTCAGCACTCATTCATTCAGGACTGTATATACATAGTCATATACAGTTGTTATATCATATCACATGCAATATTGTAAGTCATTATTGGACTGAACTTACGTAGTCATTCACTCAGGAATGTTTATTAGTATCCTGTCAGTAGTTTATTTTTTCATTGCATATAGTATATTGAATGTGCAATACATGCATTTATCTTTAATTAAACCCTGTACTAAGTATTAGTACTGTATTTTAAGGGAATTATTCTTATTACCCTAAATTATATCATACGCATATTTAGCTATTTAAGTATCTCTTTCTGTCATTTACATGTACAGTTAATTTAACCATGCAAATATTCACTTACATGTACATTTAACCAGACTGTACATTAAGTAAACTATTATTACCCTAATTTATATCAAACGCACTTTTAGCTATTTAAGTATCTTTTTCTGCCATCGACCTGTATAGTTAACCATAAAAATATTTAGTATTTATATCAACTTGCAATAATTGTATCATTTTTTCACCTAACACTCTGTAACAATGTATAGTGTACATATTCAGTCATTCACTCATACTATGCAATGCCTTTTTATAGCTTTTTATACTCCAGACTTCTTGTATTTTTATACTTTTTCATACTGTCGCACTATGTATCATTTATCTGTCTTTTGTGTATTTCGTTCTGGCATTTTGCACCTGTCCTGCGTTTTTCGTAGCTGCTTCACAAAGAAATTTCCCCTCGGGGATCAATAAAGTACCTGTCTGTCTGTCTGTCTGTCTGTCTGTCTGGTGGGGAAAGTGCAAAACATATCCAAGATCAGCATCTAGTGGCAACTTCACCCTACTATTCTGTGATTCTTACCTCCTCGTACTTCCTGTCAGCCTCCTCAGCAATGTGCTTGGCCTCCTTTAGCTGCATCTCCTGGATCTCCATCTTCTCCTCGTCCTTGGAGGCTCGGTTCTCTATCACCTTCATGCCTCTGGAGCAACAACAACACAGGGTTAGCTACTGTATAACCTACCGTATGTGAAGACTAAGACAAATGGTAGATAGCTCTGTAAGCTCTGTGATTCCCACTATATCAAGAATAACTATGTATAACTACAACACCCCCTCCATACAGAGGAAGTCAACAAAGTGTGGAGGCCACTTTCTCCTTTGTCCAAAAGAAACACCCATCCCTCTTATACCAGTCCATACCCATAGAAAACATGGATCCATAGACAACCTCTGTAGTGCTGTCCTATCTATATAATGACAGAGCTACTGGTGGGGCATGGTGACTTGGCTGTAGTCCTGATCTGACCTCTCACTCTCGTCAGCAGCCTTCTCAGCCTCCTCTAGTTTCTGCAGGGCAGTGGCCAGCCTCTCCTGAGCCCTGTCCAACTCCTCCTCTACCAGCTGAATCCTACGGTTCAGAGCCGCCACATCACCCTCCGCCTGCAGGGGGCACAGGTAACAGGTTAGAGGTCATGATAAAGGTCAGAGGAAACAGCCAAAAAATAATAATACAATTCATTGAATAATTCCCAATAGTGCAGAACAACAGATGAGGTGAAACAGGGAGCCTGCAGATAGCGTATCGTCACTGTTCATCAGTGCTCAAGTCAGACCTGAACCCATACTGTGTATTACCCAGTGCTCACTCAGAAGAATAGGTGGACTCATGATGGGAATGGTTGAACCTTGATAAATTGTACACGCTAGTGAAACATACCCTCCTCAACAACGTACTGTAAACAGTCAGTCAGTCAATCAGTGTAGGTTGAATAGTTGGCTGTGTGGGATTTCTGCTTATCAGTCTATCAACGCCCATTTTAAAGACATAACCCTGACATATGTCTGTCTGCTTCTGTCCTGTCTGGTCCCTTCATTCAATAGGGCAAACTATCAATAAGGTGTTAATGAGATATCATTGTTAGCTATTCAATATAGTACTATAACGAATTAGGGAGGTAGCCCCGACTGGGACGCAGACCAGGGTCCAGCGACTGTCAAGACAACACCTTACCCGATAGCCAGGTCTCTAGGTGTTGCGTTAAGGTCGCTACATTACCCTCTTCCTTCGGGAGAGTGCGTCCCCACGCTTCTCTATACCAAGCCCCTCACGTGTACACGCCTCTCTGATGGCCACACGGGCACCATCCCACTTCTGACACCAGTGTAGCGAACCAGGGTCCAGCGACTGTCAAGCCAACACCTTTACCGTTATGCCAAGTGGTCCGAACCTCTTGACGAGGTTGCTAGGTGTTGGGTTAAGGTCGCTACAATACAATTAAAAGTCATCAAAAGCCAATGATTTAGTGGGAATATATGGTTTCTCGACTGTCCCCTTCTCTTCACATCTCAATAGAAAATGTTCCTCCACTTCCAATGATCAGATTACATTACAACCAGGATCTGAATCAACTCAATACATAATCCACTCCAGGTAGTACACAGGGCGGACACTAGGACTGACTTTTAAATCGGTATAATTTTAGACTACTTTAAACGAGTTTTCTGCAAAAAGAATAGAGGAAAACTCAAATAAAAATAACCTAGGCAAACATGTAATGGTGAAACTGTAGCCAAGACATTCTCACGTTTTCGCGCAATTCCCGTTCATCGTCTAACTGTTTCTGTAAAAGTATCGTGTGATCTTCTGCATCGTCCGCTTGCTGTTGAAGCGCCTGGATTTTCCTTTTTACGGAGTCCAATGATCCACCTGTCATCTCGAACTAAGTGATCGATCTAGCCTACTAGATATTCTGTAAATTGGATATAAAATCTAAAATACGTTTAAAAAGTAGTAGAAGGACGGGAAAAGGGCAGGAGTTTTCAAGAAAGATTTGGTTGAAATCCTCCAATCCTGAGAGGGAGCGGTCTCAGATGACATCATGATTAGATTAACCAGAGGGGGGAGGTTTCCCCGCATGAAAGTCTTGTTCTTTGTTCGCATGAGAGGGTGTGGGTTTATAGCTGTTTTTAATGTCTATGGTTTACAGCTTTCAGTTGCAGTGCAAGGTGTGTGTATGTTTATGGTCTGCAGTTGTATACACCATGAACTGATGAGAGAGAGAGAGAGAGAGAGAGAGAGAGAGAGAGAGAGAGAGCGTGTGCAGGGCTGGATTAATTACGGGCTTTACCAGGGCTGAAGCCCCTGGGGGCCCAACAGTCGGCAAAAAAAGGAAAGGAAGAAAACAAAAAGGAAATATATATTATATATGTAGTATATATTTATTTATTATTTACTGCAACCACCAACCACAGGAGGATTCAGGAGCCTGCTCTCAATGAGTGAAGACATCCTGCTGCCACTCTGCTCATCAGATGGGGAGAGGAGAGGACTACCTTGATTGGGTAATTAATTAATAAAACAAATAAAATGAACTGCATAATAAATACATGTGACTGGTCAATTGTGTGAGTCAGGGGCTGAGCCCAAGCCTTTAGAGGGCCCAAGCCTTTAGAGGGCCCAAGCCTTTAGAGGGCCTCAAGCCTATAGATAAATATGTTATTTTATAATTATTATACTTTTTTATCCAACTGCAGAAGCCCACTATAAATGTTCAGTGGCTTCTTCCTTGCTGAGCGGCCTTTCATGTCGATATAAGATTCATTTTACTGTGGATATAGTTTGGTAGGCCTTGAAATACATCCACAGGTACACCTCCAATTGACCCAAATGATGTCAATTAGCCTATCAGAAGCTTCTAAAGCCATGACAACATTTTCTGGAATTTTCCAAGCTGTTTAAAGACACAGTCAACTTAGTGTATGTAAACTTCTGACCCACTGGAATGGTGATATAGTGAATTATAAGTGAAATAATCTGTCCGTAAACAATTGTTGGAAAAATTACTTGTGTCATGCACAAAGTAGATGTCCTAACTGACTTGCCAAAACTATAGTTTGTTAACATGAAATCTGTGGAGTGGTTGAAAAATGAGTTTTAATGACTTCAACCTAAGTGTATGTAAACTTCCGACTTCAACTGTACGTTGTATTCCTTGTTTACTCAAGTGCTTCTTTAGGCAATTACCGGTATGCCTACTGTCTGCTAAGGCAGTTTGGGCAGCATGTGCACCAAATATAGGCTACAGCTTGTTGTGTTGTGGCCATAGACATGCAGTATAATCCATAGAAGGGTTTTGTAATCTCTTACCATGGCAATCTGACTGTTAAACTCATGGTTACACTAGTAATGGATGCCAGTCCTGACTTGAATAGGAACTGCCATCCATGGATGATATTTTCTATGGTTGGTTGCGGCTGACGGTTTGTCTTTTGCAGATATGTGTGTATGTGTATCTTACAGCAGCACTGTTTTTCAAAGTAGCTTATCTTGAGACAAGCCATCACTGTGACTAGCCTGTGGCTTCATCTCCATCATTAGGTGAGGCAGTGTGCCACTGGAAACTTCATTTAGTAGCCTACTGTAGCTTAGGATATATATACTGTATCTATATTGCCTCCTGATTTTGTACACTGTGTGTTGCTTCATTGGCCTGGGCTATTGTTGTTTATTAAATTCAGGACCAGATTGATCTCAGTTTGTCAGAGTAGCCACTCATTTCTATCAACTGGGGCCTATGATTTGTTAATCCAGCCCTGTGTGTGTGATTCATTTAACATTTTTATGTTTAGAATTTTGGCAGACACTCTTATCCAGAGCTACTTACAGTTAGTTATTAGTTCATACTTTTTTTTTTGTACTGGTCCCCCGTGGGAATTGAACCCACAACCCTGGCATTGCAAGTGCCAAGCTCTACCATCTGAGCTACACATGCATAGTAAAGTAGGCCCAATGGGCAAGTAAATTTGCCTCTAAAATGGTTTCATATCTGTAAGCACAGTCTTTATTATATATACTGTACTGGACAAAGAAATGGTTTGAATGTTTATAGATTTACTTGCTGAAATAACCTGCAGCCAGGGGACACATTCCTCGGGATAGTGTTTCCTATCTTTCTTTCTCCTTTCTGTGACTGTGTCTATAACTGTGTCTGTGACTGTGACTATTGCTGTGTCTGTAACTGTGTCTGTGACTGTGACTATTGCTGTGTCTGTAACTGTGTCTGTGTCTGTAACTGTGTCTGTAGCTGTGTCTGTGTCTGTAACTGTGTCTGTAGCTGTGTCTTTAACTGTAACTGTGTCTGTAACTTTGTCTGTGTCTGTAACTTTGTCTGTGTCTGTAGCTGTAACTTTGTCTGTGTCTGTAGCTGTGTCTAACTGTGTATGTGTCTGTAACTGTGTCTGTGTCTGTAGCTGTGTCTGTAACTGTGTCTGTGACAGTGTCTGTGTCCGTAGTTGTGACTGTGTCTGTAACTGTGTCTGTAGTTGTGTCTGTATCTGTGACTGTGTCTGTAACTGTGTATGTGACTGTGTCGGTGACTGTGTTTGTAGCTGTGTCTGGAGCTGTGTCTGTAGCTGTGTCTGTGGTCTCCTCACCAGAAGCCTTTCCAGTGTAGTCTTCATTAGGGACAGCAGTGTGAGGTTCTCTGTTTGTTTTAGCTGCATTCCTCACATTCCTGTGTGGCTGCATATGGGTAGTGGAGCTGAGAGCTGAGACTGAGCATGTGTCCCAAATGGCACCCTAGTCCCTATACAGTGCACTACCTTTGACCTGAGCCTTATGTGCCCAGGTGAAATGTAGTGCACTACATAGGGAATAGCAGTCCCTGAACCTTTGTTTCAGACCTGGGAGGGAGCGCTCCATGCTCTACAATGACTAGTAGATTAATGGAATTCAACGTAGAGGTAGAGGACGGTCTGATGAAGGTCACATCCAACAAAACCTTTGTTACTAGTCTCATACCGTCTCTCACCATACAGTAAATGCAATTTATAGCTTACTCAGTGACTTACTACTTTGTTTTTCTTGACCATAATGCAGTTCAGTAGATGCTATCTTTGAGAAAAACACATATAGAGAGGAGACTGTTGACTTTGTTCATATATGGGAGTTAAGGTTGGAAAGTCACATTGACTGTGCCTCATGATTTATTGGGTGTTTTCTGTTGATGAAAGAGACCCTGCTGTGGTCTGAGGGAAGGCAGTGGATGTTATCCCACATTTTATTTTTCTGACCTCATTTCTCAAAATGGTTATGAAAGGAATGTTTTTTAATGTTGGGTCTTTTGATGACAGAACCAGACTAGATCAGAGTCTGTTCTCAAATGGTATTCAAAGATGTCTGAACGAACTTGCCAAGACCAGCAAAGTTCTCTAAACCATGTGTGTGCACTGGTGCAATGTTTGACTGTATTGTGGTGGAGTATGAAGGTATGGGACTTATTTCGTAACCTTGGATGTGATATGATACATTTAAAACATCTGTATGCATCTGAAGTAGGATTATTTGAGCGTTACAGTGACAACCCGGCAGTATCTCTAGTACTGTACTGTACTCACGTCAGTAGCCTTCTTCTCAGACAGCTCCAGTTTCTCCTGTGCGTCCTTCAGAGCTTCAGAGTATTTATCCAGTTCGTCTTCTGTCCCCTTCATCTTCTTCTGCAGCCCCAGCAGCTCATCTTCCAACTGGGGCACACAGAGTCCGAGGGAAGCAAAGAATAAGGAAGGGTGTTCAGATAGAAATATTTTATACAACAGATATACCTGTACTTCTTTGTCACAGAAAGGACAGACTAGGGGACAGAGTCAGGAAAGGTGTGACATCACTGAACATTCAGATATGCTTTCTGTTATACAGAATCATGCCAGCTCTATACAGGGCAGAATCATGTCAGCTCTATACAGGACAGAATCATGCCATCTCTATACAGGCCAGAATCATGTCAGCTCTATACAGGGCAGAATCATGTCAGCTCTATACAGGACAGAATCATGTCAGCTCTATACAGGGCAGAATCATGTCAGCTCTATACAGGACAGAATCATGTCAGCATTATACAGGACAGAATCATGTCAGCTCTATACAGGGCAGAATCATGTCAGCTCTATACAGGGCAGAATCTTGTCAGCTCTATACAGGACAGAATCTTGTCAGCTCTATACAGGACAGAATCGTGTCAGCTCTATACAGGGCAGAATCGTGTCAGCTCTATACAGGGCAGAATCGTGTCAGCTCTATACAGGGCAGAATCGTGTCAGCTCTATACAGGGCAGAATCGTGTCAGCTCTATACAGGACAGAATCGTGTCAGCTCTATACAGGGCAGAATCGTGTCAGCTCTATACAGGGCAGAATCGTGTCAGCTCTATACAGGGCAGAATCGTGTCAGCTCTATACAGGGCAGAATCATGTCAGCTCTATACAGGGCAGAATCATGTCAGCTCTATACAGGGCAGAATCTTGTCAGCTCTATACAGGACAGAATCTTGTCAGCTCTATACAGGACAGAATCATGTCAGCTCTATACAGGACAGAATCTTGTCAGCATTATACAGGACAGAATCTTGTCAGCATTATACAGGACAGAATCTTGTCAGCTCTATACAGGACAGAATCTTGTCAGCTCTATACAGGGCAGAATCATGTCAGCTCTATACAGGACAGATGTATATCTACAACATTGCGCCTCCAGTGGGGAACTCAGCCAGCAAAGGAAGAGAATAACCAACCACTCAGATAATGTAGCTAGAAATTTAGAATTTAATTGACTCCAACGTTGCATGGATATTGCTAATGTTTTGGTGCTTGTTTTGAAGACTAGAAATGCATAAACTCTACGTGGTCCTGCAGTCCTTTATAGCCATGAACTGTGATCCCAGTAGATGGCAGAAGGATGCAAGTGTTCACTGCCCCGCTGGCCTTTGCCTCACAGGCTGCTGATGGGCTCTGGTCAAAGGTATTGCACTGTATAATAGGGTGCCATTTGGGACACAACCCCAGAGCCTCATAGCCAAGAATACCAGAGCAAAGCATCAACACTTAACTCTATCCAACCAAGAATACCAGAGCAAAGCATCAATATTGCTACTGACTACTGCCTGCCACTACTGTGCCCACACAGACACACATGGTTCTAAGAATGTTGTGTTGTTTTAAAACAGAAGCCTACTCGCTACATAGTGTACAATACCTATAGGGCTCTGGTCAAAAGTAGTGCACTATAAAGGGAATAGCGTGCCATTTGGGATGCATCCTTAGTATCTCCTCTGGTATGTTCTTGAACTTTAGACAGATCAGACAAGAGGAATGGTGGTGAGTGGATCTGCACCCAGAGCCCTGTAAAGCACACCAAAGTGAGGAGCAGAGCGGCAGCTGGCATGGCTAGCTTTTTATTCCTGGTACCTGTTGTCCCTGTACAGGGCGGGGGCCGATCCAGAAGGCTAATCCTTCTGGTGCTCTGTGGCTCTCTATGATCTATCTATGATCAGTCGTCATGCAGCCTGCTGCTGGATGCCAAATGGACAGTGGGACCCCTATCCTCTTAGCCTGGAGATGATTAGATCTGGCAGCTTTAATGATTCATAGATTGATTCACCAAGCCTTCTGATGGGCTTCATGAAATTTGTTTTCACATTTGAATTTTCATCCATATTATCAGATAAGCTGGGGGGGGGGGGGGGGGGGTGCAGAAGAACTCACTGAACTTTTCTCTGTCCCTGAGGGCTCCACCCCTCTCTCCACCCCTCTCTCCACCCCTATCTCCACTCCTCTCTCCATCCCTCTCTCCCTGAGGGCTCCATCCGTCTCTCCCTGAGGGCTTCATCCCTCTCTCCATCCGTCTCTCCAATCCTCTCTTCATCCGTCTCTCCATCAGAGGAAAGGAGAACCATCATCATCATTCTCTGTCTCAGAGTTCATTACAATCAGCTAGCTGTTCTCTGTCTCAGAGTTCATTACAATCAACCAGTAGCTTTTTTTCGTAGGACTAACTTTACTTTACTCTCTGAGGAGTATAGGTCATCCACAAATGTACTCCATCACACTCTGCTTTGGCTAGTTTCTTCCATAAGAAGAACTGCATTTATATCTCAGAAATTACATTTATGATATATATACAACATCTATTTACTACTTATAATTTCCACCCATGGGATCTATGACATTCAAGCACACAGCACCAGAGTAACAGCATCACTGTCACGCCTGCTCCCGCTTTCCCCGAGCGCCAGGCTGCCCTGCACAACGCACTTATGCCACAATCATTACGCACACCTGCTCCCTTTGTCACACGCATCAGCGATTATTGGACTCACCTGGACTCAATCATATGTTATTACCTTCCCTATATCTGTCTGTTCCCCAGCTCCATTCCACGCTTCAGCATTTATTGTCGTATGTCATGTTTGTATCCTGATTCTGACGCTGTTACGGTCCTGTTCTGTTTGATGTCTGTATTAAATGTTACTCTCCGTATCTGTTCCCGTCCTGTTCTGTTTCATGTCAGTATTAAATGTTACTCCCCGTATCTGTTCCCGTCCTGTTCTGTTTTATGTCAGTATTAAATGTTACTCCCCGTATCTGTTCCCGTCCTGTTCTGTTTTATGTCAGTATTAAATGTTACTCCCCGTATCTGTTCCCGTCCTGTTCTGTTTTATGTCTGTATTAAATGTTACTCCCCGTATCTGTTCCCATCCTGTTCTGTTTTATGTCTGTATTAAATGTTACTCCCCGTATCTGTTCCCGTCCTGTTCTGTTTTATGTCTGTATTAAATGTTACTCCCCGTATCTGTTCCCGTCCTGTTCTGTTTTATGTCTGTATTAAATGTTACTCCCGTACCTGCTTCTCATCCCCATTGTCGGTTCTTACAGTCATGTTCATTACCAAGTACTTCAACATTAGCCTATATTACAATTGATAAAAAAAGTACATAAAGTACATATATTTTACCACTCTGTACAATTCATCACTTTTATCCATTAGCTGCTGGGGTTGCACATTTTTTTCAAAATTCCCAGATTTTCCAGAAATCCCGGTTCGAGTATTCCTGCAATCAGGAGAGAATAAGCAGGAGACCTGGGAATTTGGGGAAAGTTACAGGAATATTGCAACCCTACCCTCTTTACAATCATTCCTCTCAATATCCTTCCTTCACCTTATCATTCCTCCTTCCCTCACCTTATCATTCCTCCTTCCCTCACCTGTTTGCATTTGTCATCAGCTGATTTCTTGTCGGTTTCTGC
This sequence comes from Thymallus thymallus, assembly GCA_023634145.1. Classification (NCBI taxonomy): domain Eukaryota; kingdom Metazoa; phylum Chordata; class Actinopteri; order Salmoniformes; family Salmonidae; genus Thymallus; species Thymallus thymallus. The sequence continues at coordinate 5,896,645 of CM042382.1, forward strand.
CTGCTCCGCCCGGTCGATGGCGCTCTCCTTGTCCAGCTTTAGCATCTGCATCTTCTTCTTGATGGCCTCCATGGTAATGGTTGTTAGGGTTCAGTGGCTTCAGAAACTGAGGAAGTTTGGTACAGAGATGTCTAATTAGACACTTAAAGACAAACTCTCTCACAGAGAGAGGGATAAAGAGAGAGAGAGAGAGAGAGAGAGGGGGAATGAGAGAAAGAGAGAGTGAGAGAGACTTGTCCTTTCTAAGTTTCCAGATCCACCAGAGTCAATACGCCAGCTGATACAGAGAGCAGAGAAGAGAGAGCAGAGGATGCAGACTGGAACCCAGGGCTGATATAAGTGAGTTAAACCTGACTGGAGGTTTTAGAGAGACAGCCCCATGCAGTCCCCAGTGACATACACCACTACCCCCTCCACCAATCCCTCCCCAGCCTGGTACGCTAGCTAACCTCAGCAGCCACAGTACCCCCCCCCTCTCTCTGGTCTGAACCTTTCCACTCACTCCTCCTAAGGCTTTCTTAAGAAAGTAACAGACACTCTGGCAGTATTCACCCGCTCTCCTTATTTGGAAGCCTGTTTTCATTTCCAGATCAGGGGACAGGAGGAAGGGAGAGAGAACGATCTTGAAGCTTTGCTTTATTTAACCATGTGTTTAGAAGAAAAGCATCATCATCACTGCTGTGAGATAACATACACCTGACTGGAGAAGAGACAGTGGCGCCACAGACACAGGGTATTATTCACAAAGAAATAGTCCCTCAGTCAACTGTCTCTGGTGACTAGGGCCAGACAAACTCAGTCAGCTAGGAGTTACTGTCTCTGGTGACTAGGGCCAGACAAACTCAGTCAGCTGGGAGTTACTGTCTCTGGTGACTAGGGCCAGACAAACTCAGTCAGCTGGGAGTTACTGTCTCTGGTGACTAGGGCCAGACAAACTCAGTCAGCTGGGAGTTACTGTCTCTGGTGACTAGGGCCAGACAAACTCAGTCAGCTGGGAGTTACTGTCTCTGGTGACTAGGGCCAGACAAACTCAGTCAGCTGGGAGTTACTGTCTCTGGTGACTAGGGCCAGACAAACTCAGTCAGCTGGGAGTTACTGTCTCTGGTGACTAGGGCCAGACAAACTCAGTCAGCTGGGAGTTACTGTCTCTGGTGACTAGGGCCAGACAAACTCAGTCAGCTGGGAGTTACTGTCTCTGGTGACTAGGGCCAGACAAACTCAGTCAGCTGGGAGTTACTGTCTCTGGTGACTAGGGCCAGACAAACTCAGTCAGCTGGCAAATTCTCCATTGTTAAATCAAGACTGTGCTTATTGCTGACGCTGTTACACTTTGTCAGTGTCAGGGAATTAACACTTTCAGTATAATATCACCAAGAGGTCTGTATCTCTTGACAAGGTCACTCAGTGTTGGGTTAAGGACACTACAATAATAGTCTTTATTGCCACATACTCTTATGTAAGCATGTACAAAAATGTCAGAACTGGCAGCAGACGCTACATTTTTTATTAACATAACCATAGGCCGTTTAAACTGGTAGAACACTTCCACTTGTAAAGCCACACCCCCAACAAACCACACCCCCAACAAACCACACCTCCAATATAATTTCCTAGTGTGCTTTGCATTTTCGAGTGAATTGTAGAGTTACTACCCATGACTGTATTTGTTAGTGACAGAGACATGGTTGTTAAATTCCTTTATTTTCAATCTTGTGGACTTCACCTAGTGAGTTTCTTCTGTAGGCGAATGTTGTCATTAAAGTTTGGGAACCCCTGCAGTAGAGCATGCTGGGAAATATGATGGGTGTGGTTTTGATGGGAATGTTTTACTCTCCACAGGGATAAACGGACACAATCACACTCAACACTGGTTATTAACACCAACATTGGGATTACTTTACACCACTAAGTGTTAACTTCACTCTTAGAGAGTCAATTTAACTTCTGATACTGCAATATTTGCCATCTTTTCTCAAAAACATAGACTCTTAGCTTTCATTTGACATCCAATTTGGCATACTCCTATAAACTTCACGTTGGTGCTCATTGGTCCTTTTAGATGGAAATGTCAGGTAATCGAAACGTTGTCTTTATTGTGTGTCTGATTTAAATCACCATGGGAACAGACCAGAGTTGATTAAATCACCATGGGAACAGACCAGAGTTGATTAAATCACCATGGGAACAGACCAGAGTTGATTAAATCACCATGGGAACAGACCAGAGTTGATTAAATCACCATGTGAACAGACCAGAGTTGATTAAATCACCATGTGAACAGACCAGAGTTGCGGACATTCCTTTTTTCTTTCATACAGTAGGTTCTTCTGTCCTGCACCAATTTCACCGCATAAAAAACTAACAGGGATTTTATCGTAATTTTGTCACCAAGCGTTGCATTGGCACAATTCTTCCAGTAAATGTGCTTTTTGTGAAAATGTCTGTGTAAATTGTTCAACGTAGTCCTTGTGCATAGAGTTGTATGGCTTGTTTAACTTTGCCTTACACTAACACTAACAGCTGCTCTGTCTAAAAATAAAGGCTGGTGAAATTATAGAACAATGTTGGCACAGCGGTAGTTGATGTTGAGATTTTTGTTTTAAGCCTATCCCAACTTTAACCCTTACCGTAACCATTCGGAGTTAATGCTTAAAATCAACTCTAACCTTAGAAATGTGGAGTTAATGCTTAAAATCAACTCTAACCTTAGAAATGTGGAGTTAATGCTTAAAATTAACTCTAACCTTAGAAATGTGGAGTTAATGCTTAAAATCAACTCTAACCTTAGAAATGTGGAGTTAATGCTTAAAATCAACTCTAACCTTAGAAATGTGGAGTTAATGCTTAAAATTAACTCTAACCTTAGAAATGTGGAGTTAATGCTTAAAATCAACTCTAACCTTAGAAATGTGGAGTTAATTCCTAAACTTAAACATAAACCCCTCAAAATTTGACGTTTGGAACAACTTTGAAATGTGATGTTTAACAACCATGGATGAACGTCTAATTCTGACGTGAGACTGTGTGAGCTTGTTGAATATAGACTAATACCCTGGGGGATAACATTTAAATAACGTAATGTTATGTTAGATGATGATGATTATGATGATGGTCAGAGATGAAGATGATGTACACCAACGTTTGAGGGTTAGGGTTTTGGTGAAAGTAAAGCAGAACACACACACACACACACACACACATTTAATCTCTGTATGCCTGGTTAACCAGTAGTAGCAGCTGAATAAATCACTACGGTACAAATCCCCCACAACTACCCACAACATGAGTTGGCCTTCAGGAGGCAGAGAGATGGTATATCACACCATCCACTCTACCCTGCTGGCTAGACCACTGGCCAGGGAGAGGTCCATCTCACACCATCCACTCTCTACCCTGCTGGCTAGACCACTGGCCAGGGAGAGGTCCATCTCACACCATCCACTCTCTGCCCTGCTGGCTAGACCGCTGGCCAGGGAGAGGTCCATCTCACACCATCCACTCTCTACCCTGCTGGCTAGACCGCTGGCCAGGGAGAGGTCCATCTCACACCATCCACTCTCTACCCTGCTGGCTAGACCGCTGGCCAGGGAGAGGTCCATCTCACACCATCCACTCTCTACCCTGCTGGCTAGACCACTGGCCAGGGAGAGGTCCATCTCACACCATCCACTCTCTACCCTGCTGTCTAGAGCACTGGCCAGGGATAGATCCATCTCACACCTTTATCCTCACCCACTGTTTGATGGGTAGTAAGACCTTCATTTTAAACTAATTGTGATTATTGATGTCTCTCATAGTAATATCGACATGAGTGAGACATGAGTCTCTAGTACATGTCCTGAGGAAATCTGGGACCCTCTAAAGCTCAGATTACGTTGTTGAGGGGAAATCTTGACAGCCGTTGTAGTGGATTGATACATACAGAGCATTTGGAAAGTATTCAGACCCCTTCACTTTTTCCACATTTTGGAAAAAAATGTCTCCAGGGGCTGACTCTGTAGATAAGCTGTCGTTGTAAATCAGAATTTGTTCTTAACTGACTTGCCTAGTTAAATAAATAAACAGTGTTATTCTAAAATCGATTCAATTGTTTTTCCCCCTCATCAATCTAAACACAAAACCCCATAATGACAAACATTTGCAAATGTAAAGAAAAACTGAAATATAATATTTATGTCAATTCCAACCTTTTACTCAGTACTTTGTTGAAGGATCTTCGGCAGTGATTACAGCCTCAAGTTTTCTTGGGTATGACGCTACAATCTTGGCACACCTATATTTGGGGAGTTTCTCCCATTCTTCTCTGCAGATCCTCTCAAGCTCTGTCAGGTTGGATGGGGAGCGTTGCTGCACAACTATTTTCAAGAGATGTTTGATCAGGTTGAAGTCCGAGCTCTGGTTGGGCCCCTCAAGGGCATTCAGAGACTTGTCCTGAAACACTGGTACCCCATGTAGTCTTTAGAGCATGGCTCTTGAAACACCAAGGTTGTGGGTTTGATTTCCATGAGGTACCAGTATGACCATGTATGCACTAACTGTAAGTCGCTCTGGATAAGAGTGTCTGCTAAATGACTAAAATGTAAATGTAAACCCTATGTTGTCTTGGCTGTGTGCTTAGGATCGTTGTCCTGTTGGAAGGATCTCTCTGTACTTTGCTCCGTTCATCTTTTCCTTGAACCTGACTAGTGTCCCCGTCCCTGCTGCTGAAAAACATCCCCACAGCATGATGCTGCCACCACCACAGTATTGGATCGATGGTATTGGCCAGGTGCTTTGTTTCCTCCAGACCCGATGCTTCTCGTTCAGGCCAAAGAGTTCAATCTTGGTTTAATCAGACCAGAAAATCTTGTTTCTCATGGTGAGAGAGTCCTTTAGGTGCCTTTTGGCAAACTCCAAGCGGGCTGTCATGTGTGTTTTACTGAGGAGTGGCTTCCATCTGGCCACTACCATAAAGGCCTGGTTGGTGGAGTGCTGAAGAGATGGTTGTCCTTCTGGAAGGTTCTCCCATCTCCACAGAGAAACTCTGGAGCTCTGTCAGAGTGACCATAGGGTTCTTGGTCACCTCCCTGACTAAGGCCCTTCTCAGTTTGCTCAGTTTGGCCGGGCGGCAAGCTCTTGGAAGAGTCTTGGTGGTTCCAAACTTCTTCCATTTAAGAATGATTGAGGCCACTGTGCTCTTCAATGCTGCAGAAATGTTTTGATACCTTTCCCCAGATCTGTGCCTCGACACAATCCTGTCTCGGAGCTCTACGGACAATTCCTTCGACCTCATGGCTTGTTTTTTTCTCTGACATGCACTGTCAACTGTGGGACCTTATATAGACAGGTGTGTTCTTTTCCAAATCATGTTCAATCAATTGAATTTACCACAGGTGGACCAATCAATTTGCAAAAACATCTCAAGGATGATCAATGGAAAGAGGATGCACCTGAGCTCAATTTCGAGTATCATAGCAAAGGGTCTGAATACCTATGTAAATAATGTATTTATTTTTAATACATTTGCAAACATTTCTAAAAACCTGTTTTTGCTTTATCATTATGGGGTATTGTGTATAAATTGATAAAACAAATTTACTGTAGATTAATATATGCATGCCCCTCCCTTCCTCTTTCTCTCTCTCTCTCTCTCCCTCCCTCCCTCCCTCCCGTCCAAAGGTTAGAGCACTAAAAACATCCTCTGTCTTGGAATGGAACAGTCAGCAGCACTGGAGCTTACTACACAGTGAGAAATTTGCAATATGTCAGTTCACAACTCTAGATTACAGTAACTCAATGAGGAGTATGTCAGTTCACAACTCTAGATTACAGTAATTTAAGTTTACAATATACTTGAGAGGACATAACTGGTGACATAGCTGTAGCTTTGTGTGCTGCGCTGAGTATTTGAAACTTGAGTATTCAAGTTTCAAATGTTCAAACGTTTCAGTTAATTTCTGTATTGATATGCTGTCCAGTTGACATACAGTGATTCTACATCTTCTGATATTGCTATCTGAATGAAAGTACACTCCTAGAAAAAAGGTTGTCCCCATAGGATAACCCTTTTTGTTTTCAGGCAGAACACTTTTGGGTTCCATGTAGAACCGTCTGTAGAAAGGGCTTAACAAGGAACCCAAAAGGGTTGTTCCTGGAACCAATGGGGACAGCCAAAGAACTCTTTTAGGTTCTAGAAGGAACCTTTTTTTCCTAAGAGTGTACAGCCAATATCAGATAATTGTAACATAAAGTGTGTACATTATGGGATATTGTATCACATTCCTACAGGAAGGACAGAGTGAGTAGAATGGTGGGTGGACCCTTTTAGAGAGAGAGCGAGAAAGACTGGGAGGGGGAGAGAGAGGGGGGAGAGAGAGGGGGGAGAGAGAGAGAGAGAGAGAGAGCGCGGGAGAGAGGGAGTGAGAGAGAGAGAGAGAGAGGGAGTGAGAGAGAGAGAGAGGGAGAGGGAGAGAGAGAGAGAGAGAGAGAGAGTGAGAGAGAGAGAGAGAGTGAGAGAGAGAGAGAGAGAGAGAGAGAGAGAGGGAGTGTGGGAGAGAGAGGGGGAGAGAGAGAGAGGGAGAGAGGGAGTGTGGGAGAGAAATCAGAACCCTCCCACAGGAAATGCAGTTCAAATCTTCTTCTCCTTGTATGGTAAAAACTCCCCTTAAAGCAGCCAGGTCGACTTGGGACCATGCAGTCAAGCCAAAGTACAGCTAAGTTTACACAGAAATGCTATGGGAATGGATACACTGTGTGTGTGTGTTTGTGTGTGCCACAGATTGGTTACATATCAAGTTCCATAAAGTTGTTCTATCAACTTGTTGATACAAGAATACATAAAGGGTTATGTATTACCCAGGGTAGTCCTCTCAGTAACACTTGCCACTGCTTTCCAGGGAGTCCTTGGTTAAGTCTAGTCCTGGACTAAAAGGTTCCTACAGCGTTTAGGTGTTTTATTGTGTTTTCCATGTATTTATATTCAGGACTGTCATCTCCCTCGGTGGAGGACCTCCGTCCGTCATCATTCCAATCACTTCTATTCTGAGGCCATGGCGTAGGTTGGGAGAGCCTGAGAGGGCGGAATAAAGCAGCACAGTAGTGAAATATCATCCTGTCCTTCTCCTCGTGTCTCCCTGAGGTAACTCAGGTTTCTATCCTGTCTTAAGTCTGTGTGTGTCTGTCTGTCTGCCCTATTTCCGAGTGTCAGTCAGGACCCAGCTTCAGCTCTGAAGTAGGCTAAAATACTGACTGGGGAATGGCATAAGTCAACAGACACTTAATGTTGATGTTTCCATTTTCGTCCAAGGTGAAGACAGAAGCAAGTTAGCTAACTCCAGAGGGCGATCAGGGTAAGCTCCCTCTGACCACTGACAGCTAGGCAGCAGGCTTTCACTAATTTCTCTGCCATCTCACTTGTGATACATAGACAGCATAACTCTCTAGTGGCCAGATGTGTTGCACTCCTTAACATCTACAGCCAAGCGATCTGTGATGACTGTGGTCAGCAGCAGAGGGCGATGTAGGATACAAGATAAAATTAAGGACACAACATCCTCAAGTCACTTTGCTCCCCAGCCATCCCAATGTGTCGTTTGTCCAGTTGGATTAAGATTTGAATAGTAGTTGCAGGACACTCATCCACATATAGTAACAGGATACTCTTAAACATGTAGAAACAGGACACTCTTAAACATGTATTAACAGGACACTCATCAACATGTAGTAACAGGACTTATCCACATATAGTAACAGGACACTCATCAACATGTAGTAACAGGACACTCATCAACATGTATTAACAGTATACTCATCAACATGTATTAGCAGGACACTCATCAACATGTGGTAACAGGACACTCATCAACATGTATTAGCAGGACACTCATCAACATGTGGTAACAGGACACTCATCAACATGTAGTAACAGGACACTCATCAACATACTGTATAGTAACAGGACACTCATCAACATGTAGTAACAGGACACTCATTCACATGTAGTAACAGGACACTCATCAACATGTATTAACAGGACACTCATCAACATGTAGTAACAGGACACTCATCCACACGTAATAACAAGACACTCATCAACATGTATTAACAGCACACTCATCAACATGTAATAACAGGACACTCATCAACATGTAGTAACATGACACTCATCAACATGTATTAACCGGACAGTCATCCACCTGTAGTAACATGACACTCATCAACATGTAGTAAAAGAACACTCATCCATATGTAGTAACAGGACACTCATCCATATGTAGTAACAGGACACTCATCCATATGTAGTAACAGGACACTCATCAACATGTAGTAACAGGACACTCATCAACATGTAGTAACAGGACACTCATTAACATAAAGTAACAGGACACTCATCAACATGTATTAACAGTATATCCCTGATGTTTTTCCTGGAGAGAAGTGGCTTCTTTGCTGCCCTTCTTGACACCAGGCCATCCTCCAAAAGTCTTCGCCTCACTGTGCGTGCAGATGCACTCACACCTGCCTGCTGCCATTCCTGAGCACGCTCTGCACTGGTGGTGCCCCGATCCCACAGCTGAATACATTTTAGGAGACGGTCCTGGCACTTGCTGGACTTTCTTGGGCGCCCTGACACCTTCTTCACAACAATTGAACCTCTCTCCTTGAAGTTCTTGATGATCCAATAAATGGTTGATTTAGGTGCAATCTTACCAGCAGCAATATCCTTGCCTGTGAAGCCCCTTTTGTGCAAAGCAATGATGACGGCACGTGTTTCCTTGCAGGTAACCATGGTTGACAGAGGAAGAACAATGATTTCAAGCACCACCCTCCTTTTAAAGCTTCCAGTCTGTTATTCTGACTCAATCAGCATGACAGAGTGATCTCCAGCCTTGTCCTCGTCAACACTCTCACCTGTGTTAACGAGACAATCACTGACATGATGGCAGCTGGTCCTTTTGTGGCAGGGCTGAAATGCAGTGGAAATGTTTTTGGGGGATTAAGTTCATTTTCATGGCAAAGAGGGACTTTGCAATTAATTGGAGGCAGCTGCTGTTAGTTGCCTCTAATTGGGGATTCCATTTAAGTTCAGGCAGTGCGCCGTTTCATTGTGGGTTCTTGTGTATGCTCTGTTTGGTTCATGCAGTCTAGGCGCTTATTCAGTGTAGATACGTTATAGCTCGTAGGTCTACCTTTGTGTTATGTAGAGCGAGTGCATGTATCCTTGTTATGGTTTTTCAGCACTTGTAGATACACTTTTCTTTTGTGTTTGGAGAGACCTTCTCATTAAAGAACATGTCTCATCGCAACTCCCGCTCTGTGCCTTGTTCCTTCCAACCCTCGCATCGTGACACTGAGTCTTCACAACCTGTCAAATCCCATAAGGATCAACTGAAGACAGCCCTGTTTTCATGTACATATATTATCCCACTTGCCACAAATGGCAAGTGGGATAGTATAGTTCCCTCTGGGTGAAATAAAGCTATTATATTATTTTCTGTTTTATTCAATCAAATTTCTATGACATGATGATATTATTGTGAGATGCCCAGAGAGCACAACTTTCTGTCTGGTATTTCATAAGTCTTGCAAGTGTCATGGTTTTATATGAGAATGGAGAAATTGTCTGGAATGATTAAACAATATTTCAACATATTTCACAATGGTTATTTTTAGACAGACGTTTGCTACTGCTAATCTTTTTTACAGCCCTTGGGATTATGTTAATTTGCATTGATAAATTATGTAATCATTTATTACAGTCCTACAACGTTACCTGCCTTAGTGAAACAGGTCTATTTGATGTTTCAGTGGTGCCTAGGATGAACGATAAAGTACAGTTATTGAGACATGGGACATCAGCGACATCAGCGACACATTTTACAACATGTGGTAGGCTACATGGAAAAATAAATGTGTCAAATGTCAGTAACAGCAGAAGCACGCTAAATGTGAATGGTGTGTTCTTGACAAGAGAACAGGCATTGGCAGCCTATCAGATTGTTTGAGATGGGGTCATGGGGGTTGAACTAGTAAAGGGCAGCCTATCAGATTGTCTGAGATGGGGGCATGGGGTTTGACCTAGAAATGGGTGGATAGCCTTACATTGATTGATTTATCATATTAATTATGATTATAGTCTTACATCATAATTGCGATCTCGACACCGATCTCAACAAACCATTTCTGTATGGACTACACTTTGTGCAGGGGGACATTGTCATGCTGAAACAGGAAAGGGCCTCCCCCAAACTGTTGCCACAAAATTGGAAGCACAGAATCGTCTAGAATGTCATAGTATACTGTAGCATTAAGATTTCCCCTCAACTAAAAGGCCTAGCCCGAACCATGAAAAACAGCCCCAGAACATTATTCCTCTTCCACCAAACTTTACAGTTGGTACTATGCATTGGGGCAGGTAGTGGTTCTCCTGGCAACCGCCAAACCCAGATTTGTACGTCGGACTGCCAGATGGTGAAGCATGATTCATCACTCCAGTGAACGCGTTTCCACTGCTCCAGAGTCCAATGGCGGCGAGCTTTACACCACTCCAGCCGACACTTGTCATTGCGCATGGTGATCTTGTGTGCGGCTACTTGGCGGCGGTCCCGTTCTGTGATCTTGTGTGGCCTGCCATTTCGCGGCTGAGCAGTTGTTGCTCCTAGATGTTTCCACTTCACAATAACAGCACTTACAGTTGACTGAGGCAGCTCTAGCAGGGCAGAAATTTGACAAACTGACTTGCTGGAAAGGTGGCATCCTGTGACGGTGACACGTTGAAATCCACTGAGCTCTTCAGTAAGGCCATTCTACTGCCAATGTTTGTCTATGGAGATTGCATGGTTGTGTGCTCTATTTAATACACCTGTCAGCAACGGGTGTGTCTGAAATAGCCCAATCCACTAATTTTAAGGGGTGTCCCCATACTTTCGTATATATACTGTATGCATGCCTACTGAATGTGTGTGTGAGTCAGTGTGTGTGTATGTATTTTTACACGCAGTCAGTGTACCATACCAGGTGAGTACTCGGAAAAGAACAGTAGCCCTAAAGCAGACATGTGATTTGTTGACATTGTCCCCATTTGGGAAGGTTGTCCTCGCCTTGCCCATGTTTTAGACCAATAGAAATAGGGTTGGATTTACATGCGTCGACGGGGCCGTATAAATACACCATTTGAAACCTTCAAGTTCAAGTGAATATCATATTGCGAAGTTGGACAACTTTACAAAAATATACTTTTACAAGCGATAAAATACATTCCAGCGGATTAAAGAGACAAACAATTTTCTTTTTCATTTGGAAAGTTCTTTAATTTCATTGAATCGACTGTACTATGGGAAAAGAAATAACCTGGTTGGTCATTATCGGGATTTGTATCAAGCCATCATGTGAGTCTCTCTTCAACACTGAAACTCCTGCTCTCAGTAAGTTGGGCTATTCTTTTATTCTCTCAAATAAATGAATGCATTATTCTGAATGCAAATGTTATACAAAATAAATACATTATGTTTTGAAAGCTAAATGCTGTTGATAAAGGTGCGGTGGGTTTTTTACCAATTGGAACCTTTGTGCCATGAGAATAAAAAAGTTAGCATTTGGCTGAGGCAGTTTCCATGAAGGCAGTTCCATGAACCGGATCTGAGTTCTGACAGACAGTTCATTTTTCCGTTGAACAAAGGATTGGAGGGGTGTAGACTGGACTCAGATCACCTGGATATGTGGGCTAGAAGAGATTTCACTAAATGTATGAACCATGCATATTATAACCATATTACTATATTACTATTTAAAAATGTAGCAGATTATGTGTTTAAACTTTCAAAAAATATTGTAAATGATGAGGTTTGGGATGATTTTATAATTTTACAATCGGAGAGAGGAATGACTGGTTCTCTCTGGTTGAACCACAACAGCCCTGAGGGCTATTTCGTTCTCTCTGGTTGAACCTCAACAGCCCTGAGGGCCATTTCGTTCTCTCTGGTTGAACCTCAACAGCCCTGAGGGCCATTTTGTTCTCTCTGGTTGAACCTCAACAGCCCTGAGGGCCATTTCGTTCTCTCTGGTTGAACCTCAACAGCCCTGAGGGCTATTTCGTGCTTTTGAACCCATGAGAATATGCATTACACACCGGTGTCTTGGAACCTAGGTCTCACTTTATGTATTATAAACACCTGTGCCTACACTGTTACTGTACCTGCCAGCACGTCTTTAATCTCTCCTTCTATCCCTCCAGGCAACAGTACAGACTGGATACTGGACTACACTGACATAGAGACCAAGTTATCAGTTCTCTCCCTCTGTCCCTCCAGGCAACAGTACAGACGGGTTACTGGACTACACTGACATAGAGACCAAGTTCTCAGTGCGTTCAGCCAAGGAGCCAGAGGAGGATCTGTGTTACCTGGTGCCAGGCAAAAAGGATACAGTCACACAGTGTGGCTTCAACACAAGCTTACCCACATTCGCCATCATACATGGCTGGTCGGTAAGTAGCTACCGGGATAACAGGAGTGTAGCCTGGTCCCAGATCACCTAGATAACAGGAGTGTAGCCTGGTCCCAGATCACCTAGATAACAGGAGTGTAGCCTGGTCCCAGATCACCTAGATAACAGGAGTGTAGCCTGGTCCAAGATCACCTAGATAACAGGAGTGTAGCCTGGTCCCAGATCACCTAGATAACAGTAGTGTAGCCTGGTCCCAGATCACCTAGATAACAGGAGTGTAGCCTGGTCCCAGATCACCTAGATAACAGGAGTGTAGCCTGGTCCCAGATCACCTGGATAACAGGAGTGTTTTGTAAAGCCACTATAGTAGAGTCTTCCTCCATTCACTGTCTCTTCCACTGCTGGCTGTTACATGCTGTTACATGATGTTACATGCTGTTACATGATGTTACATGCTGTTACATGCTGTTACATGCTGTTACACATCACACCAACACACACCACAGGAAACAATACCACACACTGCAACTTCACATCAACATACCACACCACAGAGGACAGATGTCCTACAGCAACATGGGCCTATACCACCTCAATGACATTACCAGGTCCAGGTCTAACTAAACAGTCGCCCTAATGTAGTGCCCTACATAGAGCCACATAGAGTCTGGTTAGCAGTGCACTACATAGGGAATAGTTAGTAGTGCACTACATAGGGTCTAGTTAGTAGTGCACTACATAGGGTCTAGTTAGTAGTGCACTACATAGGGAATAGTTAGTAGTGCACTACATAGGGAATAGTTAGTAGTGCACTACATAGGGTCTAGTTAGTAGTGCACTACATAGGGTCTAGTTAGTAGTGCACTACATAGGGTCTAGTTAGTAGTGCACTACATAGGGAATAGTTAGTAGTGCACTACATAGGGTCTAGTTAGTAGTGCACTACATAGGGAATAGTTAGTAGTGCACTACATAGGGTCTAGTTAGTAGTGCACTACATAGGGAATAGTTAGTAGTGCACTACATAGGGTCTAGTTAGTAGTGCACTACATAGGGTCTAGTTAGTAGTGCACTACATAGGGAATAGTTAGTAGTGCACTACATAGGGTCTAGTTAGTAGTGCTCTACATAGGGTCTAGTTAGTAGTGCACTACATAGGGAATAGTTAGTAGTGCACTACATAGGGAATAGTTAGTAGTGCACTACATAGGGTCTAGTTAGTAGTGCACTACATAGGGAATAGTGTGTCTTTGATGTTTGCCCTGTGTTAACTACCCTTTAAGTCTTCCCTAATACACATGTATCTTCCTGTCTTGTGTTCTAGGTGGCAGGTCTGTTTGAGAGCTGGATCCACAAGCTGGTAGCAGCCCTGTTTGAGCGCGTGCCCAATGCCAACGTTATAGTGGTGGACTGGCTGGACCGGGCCCAGCACCACTATCCCAACTCTGCTGCCAACACCAAGCAGGTTGGAGAGGATGTGGCCAGGCTCATCAACTGGCTGGAGGTGAGGGGTTGATCATGATTCAGTATGGTACGCTACTATAATGATCATGATTCAGTATGGTACGCTACTATAATGATCATGATTCAGTATGGTACGCTACTATAATGATCATGATTCAGTATGGTACGCTACTATAATGATCATGTACTGGATTTAAACAAAGGACAAGTCTACATATTTGTAATTCAACTTTTAAAATATATTACCTTTTATTGTGGTAGAAACACAATCAGCCATGATGTTTTCATTTGATTGTCAAACAATCACTTCAAAGGGCTCCTTTACTAGGCGTACCCGCGCCCGTTCATCCTCGGGCAACATATGTCTAGCCTCTAAACAATGGTGAATGGAAAGATACATATTTTATACAAAACGCCCAAAAGTGTAATGACATTTGGCGATTGTCATTAGGCCAGAATGTATGCGTCCACAGCTGTCCGCGTGTCTCAGTGTCGGCCACTCATCTCTTCTAACCACATCACATTTAGGAGCGTAGGCTATACCACCCGCTGTGATAGGTTCATGTTTTACTGGCGTACCACCTTACTTTCACCCTGGATTTAAATACAGATGTAGGCTCTTCCTTTTAGCCAGTTTGCTACAGCAGGAACATAATCCTGCATCAACAGGAAATTTGAATTATTATGAATAGACATTTTTGTAGGGGTAGATACTTTTTTCATAAGGGAAAATCAAATCTGACATTTCTACGTGGAAATAATAAACTTCAGAATAATTTTAAAAGTTCTCCTGCAACAGGGTGATACATTAAGATGTAACATTTTTCCAGGTGCTCAAAATGCTTTATTTACCTGGTCTGATTATCTCTATATTTGCATTAGGGGACGAGAGAGAGAGAAATGCACCAATAATTTGTTCAAACTAAATGATACCGCCCCTCAGGTGGATCTGAAGTATGACCTGATGAACCTACACCTGCTGGGCTACAGCCTGGGAGCACACGTGGCTGGCATAGCTGGAAACCTGACCAACAACAAGGTCAACAGGATCACTGGTGGGTAGGACTAGATGCTCTCATCCCTTGTATGGTGTCGGTAGGAGCAGGTTTCTGTAGGACCATAGAGTCATATAACCATCTGTCAATCCACCTCAGCTCTGCTACTCAGGGGTCCACTGGTGGGTAGGACCAGACCAGAGCCAGATTACAGAGTAATATCACTGGTGGGTAGGACCAGACCAGAGCCAGATAACAGAGTAATATCAATGGTGGGTAGGACCAGACCAGAGCCAGATAACAGAGTAATATCACTGGTGGGTAGGACCAGACCAGAGCCAGATATTAGAGTAATATCACTGGTGGGTAGGACCAGGCCAGAGCCAGATATTAGAGTAATATCACTGGTGGGTAGGACCAGACCAGAGCCAGATATTAGAGTAATATCAATGGTGGGTAGGACCAGACCAGAGCCAGATAACAGAGTAATATCAATGGTGGGTAGGACCAGACCAGAGCCAGATAACAGAGTAATATCACTGGTGGGTAGGACCAGACCAGAGCCAGATAACAGAGTAATATCACTGGTGGGTAGGACCAGACCAGAGCCAGATATTAGAGTAATATCACTGGTGGGTAGGACCAGACCAGAGCCAGATATTAGAGTAATATCAATGGTGGGTAGGACCAGACCAGAGCCAGATAACAGAGTAATATCATTGGAGGGTTGGACCAGACCAGAGCCAGATAACAGAGTAATATCACTGGTGGGTAGGACCAGACCAGAGCCAGATAACAGAGTAATATCACTGGTGGGTAGGACCAGACCAGAGCCAGATGTTAGAGTAATATCACTGGTGGGTAGGACCAGACCAGAGCCAGATAACAGAGTAATATCACTGGTGGGTAGGACCAGACCAGAGCCAGATAACAGAGTAATATCACTGGTGGGTAGGACCAGACCAGAGCCAGATATTAGAGTAATATCACTGGTGGGTAGGACCAGACCAGAGCCAGATAACAGAGTAATATCACTGGTGGGTAGGACCAGACCAGAGCCAGATAACAGAGTAATATCACAGGTGGGTAGGACCAGACCAGAGCCAGATATTAGAGTAATATCACTGGTGGGTAGGACCAGACAATCACTGCTTAAGTAAACACCCATCTCATTGCACCTCCCTTCTTCTATTGAGAGTGAGTGAGACTGCCTAGCCCTAGTGAGAAGGTGCACAGCTCGTTTTTTTCTAACCAGTTGGCATCATGGAGTTTGCTGAAGACAGCAAACTCCATCAGCCCATTTAAAAGGTCACTCTAGCCTTCTTAAGGCCAAAGGGCTTTGGGTCATGGCTTTAAACTGATACAGGCCTGAAGGATTGGCTTTAAACTGATACAGGCCAAAAGGCTTGGCCTTAAACTGATACAGGCCTGAAGGATTGGCCTTAAACTGATACAGGCCTGAAGAATTGGCCTTAAACTGAAACATGCCTGAAGGATTGGCTTTAAACTGATACAGGCCTGAAGAATTGGCCTTAAACTGAAACAGGCCTGAAGGATTGGCTTTAAACTGATACAGGCCTGAAGGATTGGCCTTAAACTGATACAGGCCTGAAGGATTGGCCTTAAACTGAAACAGGCCTGAAGAATTGGCCTTAAACTGAAACAGGCCTGAAGGATTGGCCTTAAACTGAAACAGGCCTGAAGGATTGGCCTTAAACTGATACAGGCCTGAAGAATTGGCCTTAAACTGAAACAGGCCTGAAGGATTGGCCTTAAACTGATACAGGCCTGAAGGATTGGCTACCACTGTCTTTTCTTTGACCTTTACATCCATCTCAATGTATTTCTATAACTAAGGATGCCATACCCACCTCAGATAACAAGGCAGTAACCTCTCCTTATTTGGCCTGTTTCAGTTTAAGGCAATGCCTTTTGGCTTTAAGAACACTGGATTGACCTTTCAGAGGTCCCACTCCAAAAAGGGTGTATATGTAACTAAGTTTAGGTTGAGTTCAGTTTGAGGTCGTAAAAACTCACGTTACATATGCTCTTTTTATTAGTGAGAACTTGTAGAAATGTAAAAGTACTATTTATAACACTCAAATGGACTATTTATAACACCCCAAAATGACTATTTATTACACCCCAAAATGACTATTTATTACACCCCAAAATGACTATTTATAACACCCCAAAATGACTATTTATTACACCCCAAAAGGACTATTTATAACTCCCAAAAAACTGCTGTATAACACTTTAAAGGCTTGTACCTTGAACCATGTGTTCTAATACATCATGGCAGGCTGACACCATAACAGCAGGCTATGCAGTAGTTACTAACTATTAACAACAGAGCAGATTATTGTAGTTCTCCCTGTCCTGCTCTCTCTGTCAGGCCTGGATCCGGCTGGGCCTCGCTTCGAGTACGCTGAGCACCTAAACCGCCTGTCTCCTGACGATGCAAAATTCGTGGACGTCCTCCACACCAACACCAGGGGATCACCAGATCTCAGTATCGGTATCCAGAGACCCGTGGGCCACGTGGACATCTACCCCAACGGAGGAACCGCACAGCCAGGCTGCTCCTTCCGGCACACCATAGACATGATGAGAACCTTTGGCCTCCACAGTGAGTAGACCCAGGCTTAACTCCAACTCCCACAAACCCTCACACTGTAGTTCGATATAACTATATCTACTGTCATAGAATTGCATATAGAATTATTGGATTTCTCTACCTGGTATCTAAGTAGACCAACCCTGGATTCACACTGTACAGTAGTGTTGTTTTTTCATTACACAAGATTAGGACAAAAAAACACACAAGAGAACATACTTGTTTTACTTATCAGTTTTTCATTGACCTTCAGCCATGCTTGTTGTGCATTTTTGTTGTATTCCAGCATTAGAACATCTGATTCAACTATCCAACTCATCATCAAGACTTTACTTGTTGAGTAGAACATGCTAATGCTGGAACAGAACAGAATGTTCAAAACAGCAGGAGTCCAAGAGGACTGGATTGGGCAACAAACACAACAGAACAAACACAACACAACAGAACAAACACAACAGAACAAACACAACAGAACAAACACAACACAACAGAACAAACACAACACAACAGAACAAACACAACACAACAGAACAAACACAACACAACAGAACAAACACAACAGAACAAACACAACAGAACAAACACAACAGGACAAACACAACAGAACAGAACAAACACAACACAACAGAACAAACACAACACAACAGAACAGAACAAACACAACAGAACAAACACAACAGAACAGAACAAACACAACAGAACAGAACAAACACAACAGAACAGAACAGAACAAACACAACAGAACAGAACAAACACAACAGAACAGAACAAACAGAACAGTGTGAGGATTAGCAGTAAGAGGACACTTGTTCTGCATAATGTCCCACACATCACTCAGAACTCTTCCTGCCCTGCAGACTTGGATCAGATCGTGAAGTGCGCCCATGAGCGCTCTGTGCACCTGTTCATTGACTCGCTGGTGAACACACAGCAGCAGAGCATGGCCTACCGCTGCAACTCCAAAGATGCCTTCAACAGGGGCCTGTGTCTCAGCTGCCGCAAGAACCGTTGCAACAACATGGGCTTCGGAGTCAACAAGATACGCACCACCAGGAGCGCCAAGATGTACCTGAAAACCGGCGCCAGTATGCCCTTCAAAGGTGGGTTGGTTAGTCTGCTAAACAGCTGATTGATAGCTGTTGTTTGGCCTTCCAAAGGTGGGTAACGTTGGTGAATCTGTTAGACAGCTGATTGATAGCTGGGCGGCGTGTTCCTAAACAATGCGGATCAAACTGAGCAAGCTTGTCAAAGTTCTAGGTTCAACTTCTTCTTCTTCTTCTTCTTCTTCATGATGTTTAAACAATCTGTTACTAGTTCAAATTAAGGTCTAACAGCAGTCCTGTCCCTCCACCACCAGTCTTCCACTATCAGATGAAGTTCCATGTCTTCAACCAGCAGAACCTGAGTCTGAATGAGCAGCCCATCATAGTGTCTCTGTATGGAACCCACGGAGAGAAGGAGGACCTCCAACTCATTCTGTAAGCAGCTCTGCTAAACATTCAACTTCTTACAATTTAGTACTGGGTTGTGTATTTTTGTTGCTTTTCTGTTTTGTTTACAGTCGATTTACATTATGTTACTTCAATGTAACTTTACATTGTCTATTGGAATGGTGCAGTGACATGGTGCGTAATTCCTGTGCAAATAACTATTTCTAGCCCAGGACCCGTTTAAAAATCGGGTTGTTTTATTTAATGTGCTTTACTAACTATGCTACCCCCCACAGGTCCAACGTGACCACCAACACCACTGTGTCCTTCCTGCTGACCACTGACGTAGACCTGGGAGAGCTGCTGAGAGTCGTGCTGCAGTGGGACAGTGACTCCTACTTCTCCTTCTTCAACTCACACGAGTTCATGGTCCGCAGGATGAGAGTCAAGACAGGGGAGACCCAGTCCAAGTGAGTATCTACTTATATCTCTCTACTGCAGTTTACCGTATCTATCTGTTGTATCTGAATTTACCTTAGGGATCTACTTGATTGACTTAACTCTAGTAGAGTAGAGTAGAGTAGAGTAGAGTAGAGTAGAGTAGAGTAGAGTAGAGTAGAGTAGAGTACAGTAGCAGGGCCGGCGCGTGCGTATAGGCAGACTAGGCAATCGCCTAGAGCGGCACTTTGGAAAGGCGGCAAAATGTGGGCTTATAAAAAAATAAAAATAAAAGGTAATAATCTAAAATAAATAAAAATTGCAGCTCATTTTGCCGCCTCTTGTAGTCCTATGGTGAGGAATGTGTGTCTGTCAATCAAACTCACCAATTAGCGCCCCCTCCCGCCCACCCCTGTCCCCCGAGGTCAGCTAATGTTATGTGGTTATGTGTTCTTCAGTTGTGTGAGTTCAGGTTATTGGGGGAGGGGGAATGTTAGAGTGCCAACCGTAACCGAGCCTTGCATGGCCGGAGGTTAGGTTCGTTGTCAAAAGCTGTAGGAGGATAATAAAGTGTGACGTTCCTGGAGTCGTGCGGTGTATGGGGTACAGGAACGCTCTGTTAAATCATGCCATCTGCTGGCCGAGCTGCAACATTACACTGTTAAACTATGTCTAAACGACCCAAACTGTCGGGTTGTGAAAACAAAAAAAGAAAATTAGCAAAGGAGCAAGCGCTCCAAAAACAAAAGAATTCTCTTTTGAAATATATTGATCCCGGACCAAGTGGGAGTAAAAAGGAGGATGCTGGCCCTTCCAGAGCCCTGGAGACGGACGTGAACAGGTCTACCGCCGTTACTAGCTGCCCGGCTAGCGATGATCACGCGCCTCCCCGCCACCAGAGACCGGCGGAACCACAAGAGCCGCTGAACATGTAGCGTCGCTACTACCGGTACACGGACAAGGTGAGGAGGAAATGAAAGATCCCACCAAATGGCCAACACCAATCAAGCAAGAACTGGAGAAACATGTCAAGCATCCTCAGCGCCCATGAAACATCGTCTGGAAAGTTTTCACGAATGGAAAGAGTTGGATAAAAGATTGGCCTCGCAAAACACGATAGATGCACAAAATCAGCGCAAACTGACTGCTGAGACAAAGCACTGGCAAGATGTGTTGCAGCGGTTGATCAATCTTATCAGAGTTATGGCTATGCAAAACCTAGCATTTAGAGGCAGCACAGATAGATTGGGCATAACAATGGCAACTTTCTCAAACTAGTGGAGATGATCAGCCTTTTTGACAGTGTTATGGCTGAACATATAAGGAGAGTAACTTTAAAAGAAACACATGTTCACTATTTTGGCAAAGACATTCAAAATGAAATCATAGCTATGCTAGCATCACAGATTCAGCAGAAAATTCTCACGATGCTTAAGTCAGCTAAATACTACTCCATAATTTTGGATTGTACTCCGGATGTGAGTAGAACCGAACAGATGACGGTGATTGTACGTCTCGTTACGACGCAGCCAAGTGTGGAGATCAGAGAGCATTTCTGAAAGGTAAGATAAGCGTTTTAGTCTCTAGTGGTTTTAAGCTGTGAATCTGCTGATGATATGCGCCTTGCGCGCTTGTGTGTGTGTGTGTTTTACGCACAAGGTTTTATATATATATACATATTTTCAATATTATTACAGTCACTATTTAGATGAGTTGATATTGACACTTTGTGCTGCACTTGTCTATTTGCGTGATGTGTATATTGGAGTTTGTGTTGCTGTTTTTTGCTTATGGCTTGTATTGGCTGCGTGTTGTTGGTTTATTGTACGTTGAAAATAGAGGGGCGGCACAATTGTGTTTCGCCTAGAGCGGCAGAAATGCACGCACCGGTACAGTACAGTACAGTAGAGTATAGTAGAGTACAGTACAGTAGAGTAGAGTACAGTAGAGTAGAGTACAGTAGAGTAGAGTAGAGTAGAGTAGAGTAGAGTAGAGTAGAGTAGAGTAGAGTACATTAGACTACAGTAGACTACAGTACAGTGTAGTAGAGTGTAGTAGAGTGTAGTAGAGTACAGTAGAGTACAGTAGAGTACAGTAGAGTGCAGTAGAGTGCAGTAGAGTGCAGTAGAGTGCAGTAGAGTACAGTAGAGTGCAGTAGAGTACAGTAGAGTAGAGTAGAATACAGTAGAGTAGAGTAGAATACAGTACAGTATATTACAGTACAGTAGAGTACAGTACAGAATAGTAGAATACAGTACAGTACAGTATATTACAGTACAGTAGAGTAGAGTACAGAATAGTAGAATACAGAATAGTAGAATACAGAATAGTAGAGTAGAGTAGAGGACAGTAGAGTACAGTATATTACAGGACAGTAGAGTAGAGTACAGTATATTACAGTACAGTAGAGTACAGTATAGTATAATACAGAATAGTAGAATACAGAAAAGTAGAATAGAGTAGAGTACAGGACAGTAGAGTAGAGTAGAGTACATTAGACTACAGTACAGTACAGTAGACTACAGTACAGTGTAGTAGAGTGCAGTAGAGTGCAGTAGAGTGCAGTAGAGTACAGTAGAGTGCAGTAGAGTACAGTAGAGTAGAATACAGTACAGTAGAGTAGAGTAGAATACAGTACAGTATATTACAGTACAGTAGAGTACAGTACAGAATAGTAGAATACAGTACAGTAGAGTAGAGTACAGTATATTACAGTACAGTAGAGTACAGTACAGAATAGTAGAATACAGTACAGTAGAGTAGAGTACAGTATATTACAGTACAGTAGAGTAGAGTACAGAATAGTATAATACAGAATAGTAGAATACAGAATAGTAGAATACAGTAGAGTACAGTAGAGTACAGTAGAGTAGAGTAGAGTAGAGTAGAGTAGAGTAGAGTACAGTATAGTACAGTACAGTAGAGTATAGTAGAGTACAGTACAGTAGAGTACAGTATATTACAGGACAGTACAGTAGAGTACAGTATAGTATAGTACAGTACAGTATATTACAGTACAGTAGAGTACAGTATAGTACAGTAGAGTAGAGTAGAGTAGGGTTAAAAGTTTACTAGACTGTTCTAATCTGCTCTACTCTATTATACTCTACTGTACTCTACTCTACTCTGTCAACAATCCACTCTGATTCTCTTGAGTTGAGATTAGTTTAAGTGTATGTGTGTATGATGGTGATGGTGATTTGCTTCTCCTGCAGGGTGATTTTCAGAGCGGAGAGTGGCGGGGAGTTTGCTCACCTGGTCCAAGGAGGTGACCCTGTGACCTTCACCAGGTCTAAAGAGGATCAGAACAGCAGGACACATGAGAGGTGAGAGACTAGTGGACACTGACTTGATTGAATACGTATTTACAGCTACAAACCAATGCAAAGGCAATTCACTCAAAGAATCGTCAAGTATAAAATAAAAGATTCTAAGAAACAGAAAAGTATCTTATTTCCATTGGTTGGTTTCAGTATAGTTAGGGAGTTCTTCCTGACCATGTGACTAACAGGACCAGTTACAGCCCACCCAATGACGTGCTTCCTTTGCTGACCCTGTGTTTGTGTCTGTCTGCAGAATCCACAGACTGAAGATGAAGGGCAGCTTCTTCATACAAGGCCTTAACGACGCTGCCACATCATCCTCATAATCGGAGCACTGAGGTTATATACTGTAGTTCTTATTGTAGTAACTGGTTAGTAGAAGAGTGTATGTATGGGCGAGTCTCAAATTACACCCTATTCCCCATACTGTACCCCCTATGTACCTGGGTCATGATCTGCATCAAAGTTCGAGTAACGTTCGCAAGTCTCAAGTCAGGATTTCAGCCAAAGATCTGTAGAAGTGTTTGTGATTGTGAGAGCCAACACAGTATAGTCCGGGTCAGCATAAACATTATATGTTTATATAATTATATATATGTATGTATGTATGTATGTATGTGTGTATATATATATATATATATATATATATATATATATATATATATATGTATATGTGTGTATGTGTTTTAACATTCCAATCAAGAAGTCAAACTCAGTTTGGTATGTTCTCATTCATAACAGTCAGCTCTGATAACTTGATGATGGATTTCATGATGGTTTGTTCCTTTTGTTGTATATTTAGATATGTGACGATATATTCATATATATCTTACTGCATTTGTATTTATTACACGTATTATATTATCCTTTATTTATATATCATTGCTATTATTATAATTGACTTTGTCAAGTGTTTAACTTTTAACTTTTTGAATTAAAGGGATCAAAGTTTAAGATGTAATATTTTCATCAGTATTGTAAACAAGTTTAGGATGATATATTTTCATCAGTATTGTAAACAAGTTTAGGATGATATATTTTCATCAGTATTGTAAACAAGTTTAGGATGATATATTTTCCTCAGTATTGTAAACAAGTTTAGGATGATATATTTTCCTCAGTATTGTGTTCCAACCCTGTGAAATCCAAGTCACCTGACGGTAATACAGGTCAGCACACTTTACAGGCTGTCAACAACCCAGGTCATCGTATTGAAGTTAAATATTTTCTCTCTTTGTAAAAGATTGATGTGCCATAAAAATTAAGAAAATAATAATATTGGTGGTTTTCCTAGCTGATCGAAGTGTTTGACTTGGATGGGCAGTGCAGTATGTAGACAATTTTGGTTATATATAATTTCTCAACTAGATTGCATGTAATGGTTTGTTTCCTGTGGTAAGTCTGTAAGTCTGCTTTTAACAACTGTATTTAATTTTGATCCCAATAAACACTATAGCTTGGATTTCATTGAGTTTCTGATCGAGTTCTTTAGTCAGTTACTGTACATTACCATGGAAACATGGTGGGAGTGGGGGGACGGCATCTCTTCATCTCATCCGTATCACATTACACATACTTTCCACCTCAGGAATACTTTAGCTAGTGGAATAGTTGACTCTGTATAATACTGAGTAATGGTCATGGTTCAATCACAACTACAATACTGAGTAATGGTCATGGTTCAATCACAACTACAATACTGAGTAATGGTCATGGTTCAATCACAACTACAATACTGAGTAATGGTCATGGTTCAATCACAACTACAATACTGAGTAATGGTCATGGTTCAATCACAACTACAATACTGAGTAATGGTCATGGTTCAATCACAACTACAATACTGAGTAATGGTCATGGTTCAATCACAACTACAATACTGAGTAATGGTCATGGTTCAATCACAACTACAATACTGAGTAATGGTCATGGTTCAATCACAACTACAATACTGAGTAATGGTCATGGTTCAATCACAACTACAATACTGAGTAATGGTCATGGTTCAATCACAACTACAATACTGAGTAATGGTCATGGTTCAATCACAACTACAATACTGAGTAATGGTCATGGTTCAATCACAACTACAATACTGAGTAATGGTCATGGTTCAATCACAACTACAATACTGAGTAATGGTCATGGTTCAATCACAACTACAATACTGAGTAATGGTCATGGTTCAATCACAACTACAATACTGAGTAATGGTCATGGTTTAATCACAACTACAATACTGAGTAATGGTCATGGTTTAATCACAACTACAATACTGAGTAATGGTCATGGTTCAATCACAACTACAATACTGAGTAATGGTCATGGTTTAATCACAACTACAATACTGAGTAATGGTCATGGTTCAATCACAACTACAATCAATAATCAACATTTTAAGTTCAAGTTCAGGTGAATTTCCAGGTCACTATGTTTAACATTACCCACCAACAACACAGTCTGCTGGTCACTATGTTTAACCAAAATCCAAAAATCCCTGCTGCAGTGTGTGCAAACCTGGTCAAGAACTACAGGAAACGTATGATCTCTGTAATTGCAAACAAAGGTTTCTGTACCAAATATTAAGTTCTGCTTTTCTGATGTATCAAATACTTGTCATGCAATAAAATGCAAATTAATTAATTAAATCATATAATGTGATTTTCTGGATTTTTGTTTTAGATTCCGTCACTCACAGTACCTATGATAAAAATGACAGACTTCTACATGCTTTGTAAGTGGGAAAACCTGCAAAATCGGCAGTGTATCAAATACTTGCTCTCCCCACTGAATATAGAGCACTACTTTTGACCAGGGCTCATTTAGGACGAACAGGCCCTGGTCAAAGTAGTGTACTCTATAGGGAATAGGGTGCCATTTGGAACGTACACCTTCTCTTACTTTAACTATCTTAGTCCTCAAGGCCATGTTGGTGATCACTCACATGTTCTCTCTTATCAAGGTCCATCGCTCTATGGACGTACATAATGTCTCCAGTTTCATACTGTGAACGCGTCCTAAATGGCACCCTATTCCCTTTATAGAGCACTACTTTTGACCGGAGCTCTATGGGGTGCCATTTGGGACACAGCCAGTATGTGGTATGCAGACTATGTCCCAGTCTGATGTGGTGACGTGGTGTTGTTGTGTGCTCCGAGGACAACTTGAAAGTCAAGTACATCTTAAAGTGAAGAATATCTCCTGACATGTAGTGGTACTGAGAGATTTAACTCACTGCTTATCAGGGTTGGGGTCAATTCCATTTCAATTCAGAAAGTAAACCAAATTCCAATTCTGATTCAAAAATGTCCTCATCGAAAAGTATTAAAGAGAACTGGAATTGGAATTTCAGTGTACTTCCTGAATTGACTGAAATTTAAATGGAATTGACCCCAACCCTGCTGCATATGTACTTTACTTAGACCCCTCGCTCCTTAGGGAACATCTATAGGCTCCTCGGTCCTTAGCAAACATCTATAGGCCCCTGGCTGCTTAGGGAACATCTATAGGCCCCTTCGTCCTTAGGGAACATCTACAGGCCCCTCGCTTCTTAGAGAACATCTACAGGCCCCTAACTTCTTAGAGAACATCTACAGGCCCCTTGCTCCTTAGGGAACATCTATAGGCCCCTTGCTCCTTAGGGAATATCTAAAGGCCCCTTGCTCCTTAGGGAACATCTACAGCCCCTTGCTCCTTAGGGAACATCTATAGGCCCCTGACAACTTTTCACACTCTGTTCTCGGCAGTCTTCTCCAGCTCGTCTCACCTCATGCTGGTTTTCTTGGTATCACCAGATCACAGATCACCACCTCATCACGGATCACCAACTCATCACAGATCACCAACTCATCACAGATGAGATGTTTTCTTTTTTATTGAACCTTTATTTAACTAGGCAAATCATGCAACAAATTCATATTTACAATGACGGCCTACCTACAGGGTCAGCCCCTGGAGCAAATTAGGGTTAAGTGCCTTTCTCAAGGACACATCAACAGGTGTTTCACCTTGTCGGACCAGGTATTCGAACCAGCGACCTTGCGGTTACTGACCCAACGCTCTAACCGTTAGGCTAACTGCAGATCATCACGCTAGGTTACCTACAGATCATCACATCATCACAGATCACCACCTCATCACAGTTCACCACCCCATTAGGCTCTGATCAAAAGTAGAGTGCCATTTGGGATGTACCCCCTAACTCCTTGTCTTGGAAATGACCATGAAAGTATCCACTAATACTTGACCTTCACACGGCCAAACTGCCTCCCGAGTAAAGTAGTGCACTATATAGGGAATAGGGTGCATTTTGGACTTTGATCCCTAACTGCCTTTCTTGGAAATCACCATGTCAGTGTCTCCTGGAAATCACCATGTCAGTGTCTCCTGGAAATCACCATAAAAGTATCCACTAACTCTTGACCGTCACAAGGCCGAACTGAACTGCCTCCGCAGAAAGACGTGACATAACAATAAACACCTTCTAAATATAAATAATCAATGTCACTTCCTCCTTAGAATTTCATGGCTGAATTTACACACACACACACACACACACACAAACACACATCAACACACACACACACACACACACACACACACACACACACACACACACACACACACACACACACACACACACACACACACACACACACACACACACACACACACACACACACACACACACACACACACACACACACACACACACACACACACACACACACACACACACACACACACACACACACACACACACACACACACACACACATATCAACAAACACACATCAACACACACATTAAAAAACACACATCAACACACATCAACACAAACACATCAACACACACACATTAAAAAACACATCAACACCACATAGTGCATTACACCCTGGCCAGAAGTAGGGTTAGTGTACTACAGGGAATAAAGTGAACATTGGGTGCAGACTACAGTCGTGGTCAAACGTTTTTAGAATGACACAAGTATTGGTCTCCACAAAGTTTGCTGCCTCATTGTTGATGATGGCAATTTGCATATACTCCAGAATGTCATGAGTGATCAGATGAATTGCAATTAATTGCAAAGTCCCTCTTTGCCATGAAAATTAACTTAATCCCCCAAAAACATTTCCAAGGCTGGAGATCACTCTGTCATGCTGATTGAGTCAGAATAACAGACTGGAAGCTTTAAAAGGACGGTGGTGCTTGAAATCATTGTTCTTCCTCTGTCAACCATGGTTACCTGCAGGGAAACACGTGCCGTCATCATTGCTTTGCACAAAAAGGGCTTCACAGGCAAGGATATTGCTGCTGGTAAGATTGCATCTAAATCAACCATTTATCGGATCATCAAGAACTTCAAGGAGAGAGGTTCAATTGTTGTGAAGAAGGCGTCAGGGCGCCCAAGAAAGTCCAGCAAGCGCCAGGACCATCTCTTAAAGTTGAATCAGCTGCGGGATCGGGGCACCACCAGTGCAGAGCTTGCTCAGGAATGGCAGCAGGAAGGTGTGAGTGCATCTGCACGCACAGTGAGGCGAAGACTTTTGGAGGATGGCCTGGTGTCAAGAAGGGCAGCAAAGAAGCCACTTCTCTCCAGGAAAAACATCAGGGACAGACTGATATTCTGCAAAAGGACTGCTGAGGACTGGGGTAGAGTCATTTTCTCTGATGAATCCTCTTTCTGATTGTTTGGGCCATCCGGAAAACACCTTGTCCGGAGAAGACAAGGTGAGCGCTACCATCAGTCCTGTGTCATGCCAACAGTAAAGCATCCTTCAGATCATTCATGTGTGGGGTTGCTTCTCAGCCAAGGGAGTGGGCTCACTCACAATTTTGCCTAAGAACACAGCCATGAATAAAGAATGGTACCAACACATCCTCCGAGAGCAACCATCCAAGAACAGTTTGGTGACGACCAATGCCTTTTCCAGCATGATGGAGCACCTTGCCATAAGGCAAAAGTGATAACTAAGTGGCTCAGGGAACAAAACATCCACATTTTGGGTCCATGGCCAGGAAACTCCCCAGACCTTAATCCCATTGAGAACTTGTGGTCGATCCTCAAGAGGCGGGTGGACAAACAAAACCCCACAACTTCTGACAAACTCCAAGAATTGATTATGCATGAATGGCCTGAAAAAGAAGGGTCAACATTGCAAATATTGCAAATATTGACTCTTTGCATAAACTCAATGAAAGCATTTGACACTTATGGAATACTTGTAATTATACTTCAGTGTACCATAGTAACTACTGACATAAAGATCTAAGAACACTGAAGCAGCAAACTTTGTGGAGACCAATACTTGTGTCATTCTCAAAACTTTTGACCACGACTGTATGTACTTTTACACCGTCAAATTAGGTGAAAGGGCAACATACACACACTCCTCTTCATAAATCAATCTAGTCCAAGTGTCCAGTCTAATGCAGATATCTCTCTCTCTCTCCCTCTCTCTCTCTCTCTCTCTCTCTCTCTCTCTCTCTCTCTCGCTGCCCCATCTCTCTCTCTCTCTCTCTCTCTCTCTCTCTCTCATTGCAATAACACTTCCATCATCATTGCCACTTGTGTTGAAACAATATTTTATGAAATAGTTGAGAAACGGTAGTAGAGAGCCAGACGGAAGATGCCAACTTACGCCCTATCCTTCAAAATCAAAACGATGATCTACTGCTCTCATATTATGTGGAAATCTAAGATTAACTTGATGAAAAACAAATACATTCTGTACAGTATACAGTCTAGTGAACTCTGTTCCAATGGGGACCTCTGACCCTTACATATCTATCATCACAAATCTATGTCTGTCTGTCTGTCTGTCTGTCTGTCTGTCTGTCTGTCTGTCTGTCTGTCTGTCTGTCTGTCTGTCTGTCTGTCTGTCTGTCTGTCTGTCTGTCTGTCTGTCTGTCTGTCTGTCTGTCTGTCTGTCTGTCTGTCTGTCTGTCCTAGGCAGGGGCCCATTCATACAAACACAAGCCCACATAGTCCAAAGTGTAATCCATTTCTACTTTTGACTAGGGCCTATAGTCAAAAGCAGTGCACTATGTAGGTAATAGGGTGCCATTTGGGACAATCAAACACTATGTAGGCAGGAAACACTGCTCTCACTAAGTGTGCTCTTCTCTCACAAACATCATTCCTTTGGAGGTGCCATGCATACAGTGATCCAAAGCATTTGATGCCTCCCAAGTCAATTGTGTCTTTGCCACATAATGATGAGGATTTAAAGGGGCAATCCACAGTTCAAACAATAACAAAAAAAAGCTGAGGGATGGCCCTGGAGAAATGTAACCACTCTCAAATACATACATGTATATAGTGTTTGTTTCCAATTACATTGTTTACAAACAATGGCATAAAACATTTGGGGTTCTGATAGGGCACGATAGTTGACCCAGAGTCCACCACTATGAACCGGTTATCCAGACACAGATTAGGCTAAGCTTAGTCCTGGACTAATGTAGCGGACCAGTGTAGAGGACAGGAGTTGGACTCATTGTCTCGTGATGAGGTAGCCCTGCCTGTGACTTCAAAATCAGTGCCACCCTCTGCTTAAGGGGGACTTTCCTATTGGGATAATGGTTAATATGTGGGTTTCTCCAGTGCGAGACCAAGGTTCAGATTCATTGTCATTTTGAAGGTGACCTCAATATTGGCATTTGAAGGCGAAGAGAATAAGACGACTTTATATCCAAGGAAACAGACATACCGTAAAACTTAAATTAAGAGCCCAGTGTTTATTTGTTCCAACCGGTGCTTATTAGAGACAGCTAGCTTTACTTTATACACATACAGAGGTTGGAGCAATGGAAGGCTATCTGAACGGATATGAATGGGCCTCTGCTGTACAGCAACCATCAGTGGCTTATTCAGTTTCTAAACTAAACCTGTGAATAAAGTTGGAGGTTATAAACCAGATTTGCAAAAAAAAAAAGAAAAATGCATAGGGAAGTAGGCCTAGTTCAGCTAACACCTGACTTAAAGCTACAGTCCAATGTGTTTCCTTACACACATGCTCCATCTAGTGTCTAAAATGATCATAACATTATCATAACATGAGACGCCGTCAAGCTTTCTGAGAGGTTGGGGGTGCCCCCAGAATGAGACATGAGCTCCCCTAAATGCAAAAAAAATATCTAACTTTGTGGGGGGCCTTTAAACCAACCATTCTCCTATTTGCTTAAAATTAAATGTTGTACTTCTACAATTGTAAATATAAAAATAAAAGCTTATTCCAAATTAAACAAATACCCCCGTATCTCTGTCATGGTTTAAACCAGTGACAGTTGGTTCATCTTTCTACACCGCTAGCAAACTGGGCCCTAAATGTTTCAACCGGGCCCTAAATGTTTCAACCGGGCCCTCAACGTTTCCCATGCCAATGAGCTTTTGGTTTTTGGTTCCAGGTAGAACCCTTTATGCTTCCATATAAAACCCTTTCCACAGAGGGTTCTACATGGAACCCAAAAAGGTCTGCACCTGGAACTAAAAAAGGGTTCTCCTATGGGGGCAGCCACAGAACCCTTTTGGAACCCATTTTAAGAGTGTTGCAGAGCAAGGGCTTTTTCCATCCAACCCATTTATTCAGATCTGGCAGTTCAAAGTGGATAGTTTCAAAGCTAATTGATTGGGCCTAGTTATTGGTCTGCATACTTTTTTATTCATTCTCTTAAATCTCTTAAAATAGCCTATACTCTTCTTGTGCAATGTAAAGGTTCATGAAGTCAATAACTTGCTATTCATATTCTGACTATATTCTGACTATCTCTGAAACTCACTTAGATAATACCTTTGATGATACAGTGGTAGCAATACATGGTGCCTCAACAGATCTGTCTGTGCAAGCAGACCTCATGCCTCAACAGATCTATCTGTGCAAGCAGACCTCGTGCCTCAACAGATCGGTCACCACTGTGTTCTTGGACTATGTCTTGCAGGATTCGCTTAATGGCAGGCAATCTATCCATGATAGTACGTAGAGCCATATATCGACATGATCAGCGAGTGTCACAGTCTCTGAAGCTCTCTAGGTGCACCTGGGTACATCTCTTAATACTCTAAGCCATTTTTGATGCACATATGACCCAGACGTGAAGACATACAGTCTTTCTAGTAAGGAGAAGAACTGTCCTACCTCAGGGACAGCTTTGACTGTATCCACTAAAACTAAGTTTAGACAGTGTGCTGCAGTGGATGTAAAAGGCATGCTTTGCTTGTTCTTTAACGCCTGCCTGGACGCCTGAATGCTTGCCACTCATAACTGAAGCACCGTCATATGCTTGGCCTACTAGGTTGTTTTTGTATTCAAGAACATGACTTTCTAATATGTGTATGATTTTGTCAGTAAGCCCTGCTGTATCTAGTCGATCAGCTGATTCAAAGTGGAGAAAGCTCTCATGGACAGCTCCACTGAAATAGTACCTGAGTACTAGAGATATCTGAAATAGTACCTGAGTACTAGAGATATCTGAAATAGTACCTGAGTACTAGAGATATCTGAAATAGTATCTGAGTACTAGAGATATCTGAAATAGTACCTGAGTACTAGAGATATCTGAAATAGTACCTGAGTACTAGAGATATCTGAAATAGTACCTGAGTACTAGAGATATCTGAAATAGTACCTGAGTACTAGTGATAGCTCCTCCTTTTTGCCATTATGCTTAAAACCTCACTGTCTTTCACTTCTCCTATAATATTTGTTCGAACCATGTTTGCCAAACAACCTCATTCTGAATCCCTTTGCTTGTGTATTTTGCATTATGAATGGAAGTCAACCTTTTTATCACAGTTGTGTCATGCTTAGCTATTGTTTCTAGGATTGCCATGAAGTTCCCTTTATTATCAGACTCTGCAGACTCATCATGTTTTGTGTGGCTGTAAGTAGTAGAACGTCTCCTATTGTTTTAATATAGTCCTGATGTTATTGAACCTGTTGTTTTCCTTGTTTAGGGCATTGACCAGCGTTGCGTTACTTTTTACAGCTTTCTGATAGTCTCTCCATGTAATCATTGCTTGTTTGTGCCACTCAAACCTTGCATGAATCAAAACACAGAGTCAGATTGGTTGGAATCTTCAATGTGGTACCAGGCCACCTTGAAGCTCCTCCTCCTGTCCCCCATCAGAGTTCTAGGGTACATGTTCATCACTGGCTGCACCGGTGGGTCCTCCCGGGATTTGCTGATATCTGTTGAAGAAAATAAAAACTATAATTAAAAGTATCTATTTGAGTCATTTTAGACACAACTTCTGATATCTATATCACAAGCCCAATAGCATGTTAAATGAGATCATTCATTTCAATCATAAATCGACACATTTCTACACAGCATATAAACTGACTAATTTCACTGCTTTACAAGTAACCACAGATCTATTCAACATCACAAACCTGATGGTCCAATGCTTGTGGACGCACCTGGCTCCTCTGTTGGTGTCTCACGCTCAGCCTCTACGTCCCTCAGCCTCTACGTCCCTCAGCCTCTCCATCTGTCTCACTTCCCTTCTCTACTATGCCTCTACTCTCAGTCTCTCCAATAGACAAGTCTTCCTGCTCTCTCTCTGCTCTCTCTACACCTGAACCATCTGGCTCTGTCTGACTTACTGTCTTGTCTTTTCTTTGGAAGGACATTATGTCCTTTTTTCTCTTCATTTTGGTGAGAACTATAGAGCAAAAGCAATGGGGACCAATCTTATTCATTCATTTCCTGAAAATAACTGACTTGCTAGGTAGCTAGATTTCATGTCTAATTGACATCATTTGAGTCAATTTGAGGTGTACCTGTGGATGTATTTCAAGGCCCAGCTTCAACCTCTGGGCTCGACTTCATGGGAAAATAAAAAGAAATCAGCCAAGACCTCAGAAAAATAATTGTAGACCTCCACAAGTCTGGTTCATCCTTGGGAGCAATTTCCAAACGTCTGCAGGTACCACGTTCATCTGTACAAACAATAGTACGCAAGTATAAACACCATGGGACCACTCAGCCGTCATACCGCTCAGGAAGGAGACACGTTCTGTCTCTTAGAGATTAACGTATTTTGGTAAAACGAGTCCTATATCGATATAACCTGAAAGGCCGCTCGGCAAGGATGAAGCCACTGCTCCAAAACCGCCATAAAAAAGCCAGACTACGGTTTCAAACTGCACATGGGGACAAAGATCGTACTTTTTGGAGAAATGTCCTCTGGTCTGATGAAACAAAAATAGAACTTGAGTGTATGTAAACTTCTGACCCACTGGGAATGTGATGAAAGAAATAAAAGCTGAAATAAATCATTCTATCTACTATTATTCTGACATTTCACATTCTTAAAATAAAGTGGTGATCCTAACTGACCTAAAACAGGGAATTTTTTACTAGGATTAAATGTCAGGAATTGTTAACTGAGTTTAAATGTATTTGGCGTATGTAAACGAAATAGACCAAACAGATCAGGCAGGGGTTTGGTGTTTGAGAAGTCAATGATAGAAGTGAAAACGTATTCCTTGTAGTATGCCTCAATCAGACCGACAGCATCGTTGTGTTTTGGTACACCAGAATTACATTCATTTCTAGTTGTGTAAAGTATAAATACTTTAAAGTACTACTTAAGTATTTGTTTGCCAACTTTTACTTTACTACATTCCTATAGAAAATAACTCCATACATTTTCCCTGACACCCAAAAGTACTCATTACACTTTGACAGGAAAATGGTCCATTCACACACTTATCAAGAGAACAGCCCTGGTCATCCCTACTGCCTCTGATCTGACAGACTCCCTAAACACAAATGCTTTGTTTGTAAATTATGTCTGAGCGTTGGAGTGTGCCCCTGGCATCTGTCAATAAAAATAACTATAAATCCATGCAGTCTGGTTTGCTTAAAATAAGACATTAAGACATGTACTTTTAATACTTAAGTATATTTTATAAATTACATTTACTTTTAATACTTAAGTATATTTCAAACCAAATACTTTGTGACTTTTACTCAAGTAGTATTTTACTGGGTGACTTTCATTTTTACTTGAGTCTTTTTCTATTAAGGTATCTTTACTTTACTCAAGTATGACAATTGAGTACTTTTCCACCACTGCAGAGGCAGTTGCAGTGCGTTCTGTGTGTTGCATATTTTGGATTTATCCAACGTACGCATCAAATTGTATTCATTGACTTGACAGAAATAGTAAGTAAAATATGAATGTTAATCTTTTGTTGCACACATATCCACAAAGATGTTGTCTTACATAATTAAAAAAGTTTGACTGCAGAATGTATTATGCAGTCTTGATGCAATGACGCTGTCAGTCTGATCAGCGACAAGCTCCTCTCCTCAATTGATGTGCATGCATGTGCAAGGGCGGAGTCAGGATTTTTGGGGGCGGCGCACATCGTCGTTGCGTTCCAGGAAGACGGCCTTAGGTCTTTCTAGAAACTAGGGTACCAGTGAGGATTTCCTACACCGAACAACTTGTTACAGCGGTTGATAATAATCTGACTTTTTTTTTCATGTCATGTCATTACATAAAGATATTAGGGGGAT
Source organism: Thymallus thymallus (assembly GCA_023634145.1). Classification (NCBI taxonomy): domain Eukaryota; kingdom Metazoa; phylum Chordata; class Actinopteri; order Salmoniformes; family Salmonidae; genus Thymallus; species Thymallus thymallus. Next base: position 5,931,869 of record CM042382.1, read on the forward strand.
AATAGCTATAATCAATATAAATTCACAAGTTCAAATCAAATCAAATTTTATTTGTCACATGTGCTGAATACAACAGGTGTAGATCTTACCGTGAAATGCTTACTTATAAGCCCTTAACCAACAATGCAGTTCAATAAATAGAGTTTAAAAAATATTTACTAAATAAGCTAAAGTAAAACATTTAATAAAAAGTAGCACAATAAAATAACAATAACGAGGCTATATTCAGGGGGTACCGGTACCGGGTGCCCCGTCAGTTGTTATTGACACTAATTTCTGAATTGGAATGTTTTTCTCATTCACATATTTTTTGAATTCGTTGTACACATCCTGGCCCCTTTTTCTCTCTTTCATTGGAATCAGAGTGAGAAAGTCCTCCTTCGTTGTGGAATCCTGGAAAGCCATCCGAACAAACACGATCAGCTGGGCTGTGTCTGTAATATCAGTGGACTCGTCAAATTGAAGAGAAAAGCATTCACATAGCGATAAGTCTTCCAGCACTTGTTGGGAAATATCCTCAGACAGCATCACACCTCTTCTGGATACAGTAGATGCTCCAAGAGGCACGTCCATTATTGCTGCTTTAATGTCTTCTTTGTTTTTGAAGTCCGTGAATAACTTTTCAGCGGTGACCGTCATAGCTTCTTTGAACAACTCACCGTCAGTAAATGTTTTTTTTGTGCTTAGCAATGATGTGGCTAACACGGAATGATGCCTCTGTTGCAGCCTTGTTTTTAGCAGCCTTGTTTTTAGCTTTAGGCTTCGTAAACAGTGTCTGCTGTGCTTTCAACAGGCCTTTCAGTTCCTCCACCCGCTTTCTTCGTAGGTCGCTTTCCAGTGGGTAGTTGTCTTTGAATTTCGGATGAGCACTGCTGTGATGGCGCTCCAGATTGCCTCTTTTAGATAAAGATATAGCCTGCTGACATATCAGGCATACTGTCTTTCCCTTCACTGTGGTGAACAGAAATGTATGTTGCCATTCAACATGGAAATTATATGTTTTTGGCCGCTTTTTCTGAGGTTTCTCAGACATGTTGCTTGTCAGGCAGGTAGCAAGCTAGTTAAGAACATCTATGAGTTCGAAACTACCTTCTGATTGGCTTGATTATATTTTCCCTTGCAAACCAACCCACACACAGCCAATCACAGAGGTAATAGTGATTCAAATGAAATCAGTTGGGGAGAAAAATGTATTTTTACAAAACGCCTTGCGATCGACTCGAAATGCCTTGAAGATCGACTGTTTGGTGACCACTGCTCTACAGGAAGGAAGAGTAGGTTTCCTTTCCTGTGCTTCCCTCTACAGGAAGGAAGAGTAGGTTTCCTTTCCTGTGCTTCCCTCTACAGGAAGCTTCCCACAGTTGACTGGATGTCCTTTGGGTGGTGCACCGTTCTTGACACACTCTAACTGGTGCACCTAGCCAGCAGCATATACCACATTACATTGCAGACACATGGCAATAGGCATTAGCTGCCCAACAGCGCCGCCATGTGGTTAAAATTCTGTTTGACAGAAATAAGAGAGGATTTGTATGGTAGCTGGCCTGTATGCAAAACACCTGCTCTTTCCATGACATAGACTGACCAGGTGAATCCAGGTAAAAGCTATGATCCCTTATTGATGAAAATCCACTTCAGTAAGTGTTTATGAAGGGGATGAGAAAGGTTAAAGAAGGATTTGTATTTCTGTCAAACTGTTTTTTAACCACATGGTGGCGCTGTTGGGCAGCTAATGCCTATTGCCATTTGTTTGCAATGTAATGCGGTATATGAGTATTTACTGTATTCTGCATGGGAGTACACTAGATTTGTCCATACTTGTATATGGGACATTTTCTCCCTTCACTTTGCCTTTAAGATGGTCCAAGCACTTTGGATTCCTAGGAAAGTCGTCCAATCACATATGAATGCTGTGAGAATGAATTGACCAGAGGGGGCGGTACAGTAGCAGTGTTATCACTAGAGGTGTAGCCATAGAGAACACAATACATATTCCTGTACCAGTTATACTAAGCTGTAGCTGTAGCTGGGGCCCAAGTCACATGGTCAGGAAACATCAAGGACCTGTTGATAAACCCTGCTGTAGTCCCACAAGTCAGACCATCTGGCGTAGCGCACAACCCTGGTCCCCACAAGGCAGGACGGTCCACAAGCTTTGGGTGCGCCCCCCCCCCCCCCCCCCCCCTTCGAGTTGCAAGAAATTATCTTTAAAACAGAAACATTTTCTCTTAGCCTCATGGCAAAATCTGTAAAATAGCATGACATTAGCTATAAAACTGCACATTCTTTCTCACTCATGGCAAAAGCTATTTCTATTTATTTTTGGTGATGGGGGTGTCCTTGCTTGGTCCTTGCAGAGGGTTCTGTGAAACAGCGCCACGCCGCTGGTCAGACCATTGTTTGTAAAATAGTGTCTTTTATAGGTGACATTACTGGTGTATGTTCATGGGGAAAGCACAGTTTAAATGCATTTTCTGTAGTTCTATGATGACAGTTAGTGATTGATTTTCATGTCACGTGAGAGGAGATGGACAGCCTGAGGTGACAGTAGGAATATGTCCTAAATGGCACCCTATTCCCTATGTAGTGCCATAGGGCTCTGGTCAAAAGTAGTGCACTATATAGGGAATAGGGTGCCATTTGGGACTAGTGGTGGGGATTCAGGTAGAAACGCAGCCAACACACTCCCTGAGCTAAGCCTTTAGTGACAGGTCTAGTCTAGCATTCTCCTGGCAGTTGGCGCTGTAGGTATGTAACATGACTTTAACTTAACACTTTCACCACCTGGGTCATGTTCAGTAGTAACGAAACAGGAAGTAGTGTTTTGAAACACAAACAGAATGGTACTAGCAGAACTTGTCCAATAAGATAGCAAATTTTCTTTCTGCTGCAAAATGTTTTTCTAAGTTGTTCCCAGAAGCACTGTTCTTGTCAGGAGTTGGAGAGTCAGTTGCCTCATAGCTAGTAGGCTCTCTCTTCAAGGCTCATTGTTTCTCCATACTTTGGGAGAGGCTGGTAGGTTTAATTCAAGTTTCAACTGGACTGCAGTCAGTGCAGTTTTACGTGATTGCTAAGAGGTCAGATTTGGGAGCAAGTCTGAATTTCCTACCATTTCCAAGCTGCAACTTTATTAAGTTGTATGAACATTAGTCAGCCCACTCAGAGACATCGGGTATGAACCCACCCATGGCCTAATTCAATCTCTGACGTTGTAAATGAGGAAGTTTGGGCAATATGATGAAACATGCTAGTAATTGAGCAGCAGCTGACACAGTCCATTTTCTTCTCTTTCTCCTTCCTCTCCGTTTTCTAGGCTGCTTCCCCATAGGGCTCTGGTCAGAAGTAGTGCACTGTAAAGGGAATAAGGTACCATTTGGGACGCATTCCTAGTGGAACCATAGTAGCCATACAGTAGACTCAGAGCAGCAGATGCTTGTATAGGCTAGGGATACATGCTCAAAGACCATATAAAAAAAACTAGACGGGTATGAGAACACATCACATATGTGGTTCCCACCAGTCTGGTGTTGTAGGCTAGCTAGCCAGCACCAAAGACCTGCCCTTATTACGGATAACCTACAGACAGGCAGACGGGGTCCCAGCCTCAGACCCAGCCAGCATAACTAGGCTGCCTTCTCTAGGCCTAAATGTGAGAGGTCTGGGTCTGCTTGATTATAGCCTGGTCTCAGAATGTATGTTCTGTAGCCAGCTATTCTATCGTTGTCATTTTTGGCTATTACAGCACAATACAGTGTGAGAACGTGCAGATATCAAAGCATGGGAAAGTGGCTGTTAAGCATGGGAAAGTGGCTGCACCACTAAGTACAGGGTCCACACTTATTAACCATGCAAACAACACCCTCTCTTTCAGGCGTCTTACTGGGAGTACATGAGTACATTTACAGGGCGGCAGGTACAGTAGCCTAGCGGTTAGAGCGTTGGGACAATAATCGAAAAGTCTCTGGTTTGAATACCTGAGCCGGCAAGGTAAAAAACCTGTCTGTGTCCTTGAGAAAGGCACTTAACCCTAATTTGCTCCAGAGGCTGACCCTGTAGGTAGGCCGTCATTGTAAATAAAATAAAAATAAACATGGGAGCAAACCAGGAACCCTGGACTGTGTGTGGTCATTTACAGGGATGTTTTTTATTAGTCCAAGGACTGTCTATTTACTATCAGGCTGATTTACTACACAAACCAACAAGTATGATGAGTACAGTGTTGTTTACTCCAGAAGTGTCAGTCAGGCATTCTGGCATCATGTCTAAAACAATACATTGTCCTGGGCTGTTTATGAAGTGGTGAAAAATCAGATGATGAAACACCCTGTGATTTATCTCTCGTGTCAGTTGTCCTGTCATGATTCTGCTGACATCTGCATTTCTCCTACTGCTCTGGGGACAGTACAATAATGTAAACTAGAGCTGTCTGGTTCTCTATTAAACAGACAAGATGTTATCCTATAAAACACAGACAAGATGTTATCCTATAAAACACAGACAAGATGTTATCCTATAAAACACAGACAAGATGTTTCCCTATAAAACACAAACAAGATGTTATCCTATAAAACACAGACAAGACGTTATCCTATAAAACACAGACAAGATGTTATCCTATAAAACACAGACAATATGTTCTGATGGGGAGAAGAAGGTGCCACTTCCCTAAACTCTGATGTTATCACAACTAGTTCTTCATCCACATCCGCTGCCTACTGTCACATGTCAGATATACAGTACTGTAGACTTACTGTCACATTACATATATACAGTACTGTAGACTTACTGTCACATGTCAGATATACAGTACTGTAGACTTACTGTCACATTACATATATACAGTACTGTAGACTTACTGTCACATGTCAGATATACAGTACTGTAGACTTACTGTCACATTTCAGGTATAGACTTACACTACATGACCAAAAGTATGTGGACACCTGCTCATCGAACATCTCATTCCAAAATCGTGGGCATTAATATGGAGTTAGTCCCCCTGCTGATATAACAGCCTCGACTCTTCTGGGAAGGCTTTCTACTAGATGTTGGAACATTGCTGCGGGGACTTGCTTCCATTCAGCCATAATATAATAAGTGAGGTCGGAAACTGATGTTGGGCGATTAGGTCTGGCTTGCAGTCGGCGTTCCAATTCATCCCAAAGGTGTTTGATGGGGTTGAGGTCAGGGCTCTGTACAGGCCAGTCAAGTTCTGTCACACTGATCTTGACAAAACATTTCTGTATGGACCTCGCTTTGTGCACGGGGGCATTGTCATGCTGAAACAGGAAAGGGCCTTCCCCAAACTGTTGTCACAAAGTTGGAAGCACAGAATCGTCTAGAATGTCACTGTATGCTGTAGCGTTAAGATTTCCCTTCACTGGAACTAAGGGCCTAGCCTGAAACATGAAAAACAGAACCAAACCACTATTCCTCCTCCACCAAACTTTACAGTTGGCACTATGCATTGGGGTAGGTAATGTTCACCAAGTCCAGATTAGTCCGTCGGACTGCCAGATTCCAATGGCAGCGAGCTTTACACCACTCCAGCTGATGCTTGGCATTGCGCATGGAGCTCCCGACGGACAGTTCTTGTGCTGACGTTGCTTCCAGATGCAGTTTGGGTCTCGTTAGTGAGAGTTGCAGACAAACAATTTTTACGCACTGTAGGGAGTCCCGTTCTGTGAGCTTGTGTGGCCTACCACTTCGCGTCTGAGCCGTTGTTGCTCCTAGATGTTTCCACTTTACAATAACAGCACTTACAGTTGGCCGGGGAAGCTCTAGCAGAGCAGAAATTTGCCGAACTGACTTGTTGGAAAGGTGGCATCCTATGACGGTGCCACGTTGAAAGTCACTGAGCTCTTCAGTAAGGCAATTCTACTGCCAATGTTTGTCTATGGAGATTGCATGGCTGTGTGCTTGATTTATACACCTGTCAGCAACGGGTGTGGCTAAAATAGCCGAATCCACTAATTTGAAGGAGTGTCCACATCATTTCCTACGTTAGCATACCTTAAGTAAAAAAAAGTAATTTTCGGTTGCATTTATGTTATGAACCACGAGAGACATACCAACGGTGTTCCCTGTCCTGTGTGTGTGTGTGTGTGTGTGTGTGTGTGTGTGTGTGTGTGTGTGTGTGTGTGTGTGTGTGTGTGTGTGTGTGTGTGTGTGTGTGTGTGTGTGTGTGTGTGTGTGTGTGTGTGTGTGTGTGTGTGAAGGCGCAGTATATGAAGATCATTGAGAAGAGTCAGATGCATCACTCAGAATGACAGTATAGTACAGTATAGTACAGGGTAGTACAGGGTAGTACAGGATAGTACATGATAGTACAGGGTAGTATAGTACAGGGTAGTACAGGGTAGTACAGGGTAGTACAGGATAGTACACGATAGTACAGTATAGTACAGGGTAGTACAGGATAGTACATGATAGTACAGGGTAGTATAGTACAGGGTAGTACAGGGTAGTACAGGATAGTACACGATAGTACAGTATAGTACAGGGTAGTACAGGATAGTACATGATAGTACAGGGTAGTATAGTACAGGGTAGTACAGGGTAGTACAGGATAGTACAGGGTAGTACAGGGTAGTACAGGGTAGTACAGGATAGTATAGTACAGGATAGTACAGTATAGTACAGGGTAGTACGGTATAGTACAGGGTAGTACAGTATAGTACAGGATAGTACAGGGTAGTACAGTATAGTACAGGATAGTACAGGGTAGTACAGGGTAGTACATGATAGTACAGGGTTGTACAGTATAGTACAGGGTAGTACAGGGTAGTACATGATAGTACAGGGTTGTACAGTATAGTACAGGGTAGTACAGGGTAGTACATGATAGTACAGGGTAGTACAGTATAGTACAGGAAGGGTGCATTCCAAATGACATTCTATCTGCTATTTAGAGCCCTTGGGCCCTGGTCAAACAGTGCGCTATAAAGGGAATAGGGAGCCATTTGGGATGCAGATGACTCTAATACAAACACTCTACATCAGGGTTTTACATCCTGGTCGTCCTGGGGACCCACAGGGCTGGTCCTCCTGGGGACCCACAGGGCTGGTCCTCCTGGGGACCCACAGGGCTGGTCCTCCTGGGGACCCACAGGGCTGGTCCTCCTGGGGACCCACAGGGCTGGTCCTCCTGGGGACCCACAGGGCTGGTCCTCCTGGGGACCCACAGGGCTGGTCCTCCTGGGGACCCACAGGGCTGCACACCTTTCTTCCAGCCCACCAGTAAAGATGTGCACCCCGGCCATGTGGGTTCCCAGGGTTGGCCAGTGTTGAACAACACTGATCTGTATTGCCTGTACCATGTGGGTTCCCAGGGTTGCCTGGTATTGGTCAACAGTTATTGGGTCAACACAGTGAAGTGAGATGGGAAACAGGATATTAACAACACATAGAGGACAAAAGAACATGTGGCAACATCTTGTACAATACACAGAATATTTAGCGTGCCTCTCCAATGGCAGCCTATTTACTTTTGAGCCCTGTTGGGGCTTGGTAAAAAGTAGTGCACTATAAAGTGAATATGCTGCCATTTGGGACACATTTAATTTCGGGGAGTGGATATTTGACCGACCAATACCTATCTCTAAACTCACCCCTACCCATAACCCCCAGGGGTGTCAAACTCATTCCATGGAGGGCCTAGTTTCTGCAGATTTTTGGTTTTGTCTTTCAACTAAGACCTAGGCAACCAGATGAGGGGTGTTCCTTACCAGTCACCTTTATTTATTAATCAAGTACGTCCTCAGACTAATTGTTACTGAATATAAGGGCATATTCAACGGAGAGAGAGCTGACTGGTGGAGGAGACTAGACTTACCCTAACACAGTCCAATATTCACTTCATAGAATGCTTATTTTATCTTTTTTTAAATGTTCATCCCTAAGATCTCACATGTACTCTCTAATGTCTGTCCAGTGATTACTAAAATCTCCTCCTCTCATTTCCTTAGTGTGGCTGGGCAGGACATCCTCAGCTGTCTCTAGTTGATTTCTCTCTGCTTTCCTCCTCTCTTCTCTCTCTCCATTTCCTCCTCTCTTCTCTCTCTCTCCATTTCCTCCTCTCTTCTCTCTCTCCATTTCCTCCTCTCTTCTCCCTCTCTCCATTTCCTCCTCTCTTCTCTCTCTCCATTTCCTCCTCTCTTCTCTCTCTCTGCTTTCCTCCTCTCTTCTCTCTCTCCATTTCCTCCTCTCTTCTCTCTCTCTCCATTTCCTCCTCTCTTCTCTCTCTCTCCATTTCCTCCTCTCTTCTCTCTCTCCATTTCCTCCTCCCTTCTCTCTCCATTTCCTCCTCCCTTCTCTCTCTCCATTTCCTCCTCTCTTCTCTCTCTCCATTTCCTCCTCCCTTCTCTCTCTCCATTTCCTCCTCCCTTCTCTCTCTCCATTTCCTCCTCTCTTCTCTCTCTCCATTTCCTCCTCCCTTCTCTCTCTCCATTTCCTCCTCTCTTCTCTCTCTCCATTTCCTCCTCCCTTCTCTCTCTCCATTTCCTCCTCCCTTCTCTCTCTCCATTTCCTCCTCCCTTCTCTCTCTCCATTTCCTCCTCTCTTCTCTCTCTCCATTTCCTCCTCTCTTCTCTCTCTCCATTTCCTCCTCTCTTCTCTCTCTGCCCATTTGATTAACTCTGATCATTTCCTCCTTAGGTTTACATTACCAGTAGACAGTGTCAGTCAGTCCCGGGCAGGTGTAAGGGCGGGGTCTACTACTGGGGGGCGGAGTCTACTCACTGATGTACATGTGTGACAGGTGTGTATTTGTTCTGTTGAAAGTCCATATTAATTTCTAATGAATGCAAACGCATGAAGGTGCTCTTTCTCAAGAGGAAGACGTAGCTTACATACAGAGATTGTAACGGTAGCTGATATTGTATTCTGTTTAGCTTACAATATGAGAAAGGCCATTTCTAGTTGGTGTGGTTGAGTTGAGCCCACAGGCCGCGTGGAGCAAAGGAGGTAGAAGTTGAGTTTACATCAGGGCTATGTAGTCCAGTTACAGCACACGGCTGTGTCCCAGATGGCACCATATTCCCTATAACTGCACTTTCTGAAAGTAGTGCACTATATAGGGAATACGGTTACATTTGGGATGCATTCTTAATGTCTTAATGGGTCAAGTGGTTTGACAAGAGGATATGATGTCAGAAGGGAAGTTACTGTAATCATGTTTCACATCAGCAGGTTCGGAGGTTAAAATTCAGAAGTCAATCTTAGAATATTATACATTTTTTATATACAACAGTGTTTATTTCTTCCTGTATTTATTTTTTCCTAATTTGTTGGTTATTTGTATGTATATACAATTGAAGTCGGAAGTTTACAAACACTTAGGTTGAAGTCATTAAAACAAATTTTTCAACCACTCCACAGATTTCATGTTAACAAACTATAGTTTTGTCAAGTCGGTTAGGACATCTACTTTGTGCATGACACAAATAATTATTCCAACAATTGTTTACAGACAGATTATTTAATTTATAATTCACTATATCACAATTCCAGTGGGTCAGAAGTTTACATACACTAAGTTGACTGTGCCTTTAAACAGCTTGGAAAATTCCAGAAAATTATGTCATGGCTTTAGAAGCTTCTGATAGGCTAATAGGCTAAAAATCTATAGTAAAACGAGTCCTATATCGACATAACCTGAAAGGCCGCTCAGCAAGAAAGAAACCACTGCTCCAAAACCCCCATAAAAAAGCCAGACTACGGTTTGCAACTGCACATGGGGACAAAGATCGTACCTTTTGGAGAAATGTCCTCTGGTCTGATGAAACAAAAATAGAACTGTTTGGCCATAATGACCATTGTTATGGCCACATCATAATTTGCACATCCTTCATTCCTGTGTTAATGCTAATCTGTACTTTATTTCACCACTATGGTCTGTTTATTGTCCTACCTCCTAACCTTATTGCATTTTGCACTACATTTTGCACTCTGTATATAGATTTTCTATTGTGTTTTTGACTATGTTTGTTTACTGTGTAAATCTGTGTTGTTGTTTTTGTCGCACTGCTTTGCTTTGTCTTGGCCAGGTCGCAGTTGCAAATGAGAACTTAAAATAAAGGTGAAAAGAATCAAATAAATAAATTGTTATGTTTAAAGGAAAAAGGGGGATGCTTGCAAGCCGAAGAACACCATCCCAACCGGGGGTGGCAGCATCATGTTGTGGGGGTGCTTTGCTGCAGGAGGGATCCTATAGAAAAATTTGTGGGCAGAACTGAAAAAGCGTGTGTGAGCAAGGAGGCCTAAAAACCTGACTCAGTTACACCATTTCTGTCAGGAGGAATGGGCACAAGTTCACCCAACTTATTGTGGGAAGCTTGTGCAAGGCTACCTGAAATGTATGTTTAAAGGCAACGCTACCAAATACTAATTAAGTGTATGTCAACTTCTGACCCACTGGGAATGTGATGAAAGAAATAAATGCTGAAGTGAGGGTCAGTCTGCTATGAGGGCCAGTCTGAAGTGAGGGCCAGTCTGCTATGAGGGCCAGTCTGCTATGAGGGCCAGTCTGCTATGAGGGCCAGTCTGCTATGAGGGCCAGTCTGAAGTGAGGGCCAGTCTGCTATGAGGGCCAGTCTGCTATGAGGGCCAGTTTGCTATGAGGGCCAGTCTGCTATGAGGGCCAGTCTGAAGTGAGGGCCAGTCTGAAGTGAGGGCCAGTCTGCTATGAGGGCCAGTCTGCTATGAGGGCCGTTCTGCTATGAGGGCCAGTCTGAAGTGAGAGCCAGTCTGAAGTGAGGGCCAGTCTGCTATGAGGGCCAGTCTGCTATGAGGGCCGTTCTGCTATGAGGGCCAGTCTGAAGTGAGGGCCAGTCTGAAGTGAAGGGACGTGGTGTGTACTGTACATACAGCATTAGTTCATGACTGGTGTTAGCAGGCCTCTGAGGTAATGCTGATAATCATGTTCTCCCAATTGACACACACACACACACACACACACACACACACACACACACACACACACACACACACACACACACACACACACGTGTCAACAGGTAGTGTAGCTTTTGAATATGGTCGATAAGAAAAATTGTAATTCTATGGAAATTTCCTCTGGCATGAATGGTGAAAGAGACTGTAGTCAAAACCTACACCTTACAGATGATAGGTTATCATTATGAATGTGTGTCAGTTCCTTTCTTTTGATTCCTATCGGTTTCCTAAACGGATCGTCTCGGTCTCAGTTTGGTAGAAACACACATGTAGCAGGTGTTGATTGTCTTTGGAGGCAGAACTCAATCTTTCAGAAAGAAATCAGCAAGGCTGTCATTGTTGTAGAGGATCCTGTCACAACCTGCAATGACTGGTGTCGTTGCTCTGCAACTTTCTCTTTGGAGTGAAACATTTAGGTTACCCAGTTTTCAGGCCTATAACATTTCAAAGTGTCCTTCAGTGTCTAGGGAAGGTTTGGCAGGGTTGCTATGGTAATCATTTAGTTTACCATGTGATGTGTGTCACAACAAAATAGTAATACTTAGGCCTGCGTGTGAGTGTGTGAGAGAGAGAGAGTGAGTGGATGTCAATGGAGGTGTGCCAGAAAACAATGTTCACCTGTGAATTCCTTAGTTACTCATCTGTTTGGAAGCAACCCAATAAGCCATTGCCTTTACAGGGAATTGGTGCTATTTGGAATGCTGCCTGCGCTCTTATCAGCACAGGCGGTCAGTTGGTACTGTAGCTCTCTCACACTGTCGCTCTCTCTCTCTCTAAGGGTCTTTATTGGCATGGAAATGTCTTTAGAAAGCAAGTGAAATAAACAAAAGTAAGAAGACATCAACATCTCTCTCTCTCTCTCTCTCTCTATCTCTCTCTCTCTCTCTCTCTCTCTCTCTCTCTCTCTCTCTCTCTCTCTCTCTCTCTCTCTCTCTCTCTCTCTCTCTCTCTCTCTCTCTCTCTCTCTCTCGCTCTCTCTCTCTCTCTCTCTCTCTCTCTCTCTCTCTCTCTCTCTCTCTCTCTCTCTGTGTCTCTCTCTCTCTCGCTGTGTCTCTCCCTCTAACTCTCTCTCTCTCTCTCTCTCTCTCTCTCTCTCTCTCTCTCTCTCTCTCTCTCTCTCTCTTTCTTTCTTAAAAAAACTGTTCAGAGGAGACTGTGTGAATCAGGCCTTCATGGTCGAATTGCTGCTAAGAAACCACTACTAAAGGACACCAATAAGAAGAAGAGACTTGCTTGGGCCAAGAAACACGAGCAATGGACATTAGACTGGTGGAAATCTGTCCTTTGGTCTGATTAGTCCAAATTTGAGATTTTTGGTTCCAACCGCCATGTCTTTGTGAAACGCAGAGTAGGTGAAAGGATGATCTCCGCATGTGTGGTTTCCACCGTGAAGCATGGAGGAGGAGATGTGATGGTGTGGGGGTGCTTTGCTGGTGACACTGTCTGTGATTTATTTAGAAATCAAGGCACACTTAACCAGCATGGCTAACACAGCATTCTGCAGCGATACGCCATCCCATCAGCGCTTAGTGGGACTACTTTATTATTTGTTTTTCAACAGGATAATGACCCAACACACCTGTGTAAGGGCTATTTGACCAAGAAGGAGAGTGATGGAGTGCTGCATCAGACGACCTGGCCTCCACATTCACCCGACCTTGAATATCCCTTTGAGCATGGTGAAGATATAAATTACACTTTGGAATATACAGGCCTCCTTCTTGACTCAGTTGCCAGAGAGGAAGGAAACCGAACAGGGATATAAGAAAACTGAGGGATCAACAACATTGTAGTTACTCCACAATACTAACCTAACTGACAGAGTGAAAAGAAGGAAGCCTGTACATAATACAAATATTCCAAAACATGCATTCTGTTCTGTTTGCAATAAGGCACTAAAGTAATAACCTTAAACACAAGGCCACATATGTACAGTGGAGTAGCTTATCAAGGTGACATTGAATGTTCCTGAGTGGACAGGTTACAGTTTTGACTTAAATCTACTTGGAAATCAATGGCAAGACTTGAAAATGGCTGTCTAGCAATGACCAAGAAACAACTTGACAGATCTTGAAGAATTTAAAAAATAAAGTGCAAATATTGTACAATCCAGGTGTGCAAGTCTCTTAAGAGACTTACACAGAAACACTCACAGCTGTAATCGCTGCCAAAGGTGATTCTTTAAAGTATTTACTCAGGAGTGTAAATACTTATGTAAATGAATAACTAGATAAATGAGATATTTGTTTATTGAATTCAAGCAGTAACAAAACAAAATGTGTAATAAGTCAAGGGGTAGGAAGTATTATAATATGGACAGTCATATAGGCTTCATAACAGTAGTATTATAACATGTACAGAGTCATATAGGCTTTATAACAGTGGTATTATAATATGAACAGAGTCATATAGGCTTTATAACAGTGGTATTATAATATGGACAGAGTCATATAGGCTTTATAACAGTGGTATTATAATATGGACAGAGTCATATAGGCTTTATAACAGTGGTATTATGTTTTTAATGAATTCGAGACAATAAAGAGATGTATATACTCTTGGAAAGTATTCAGACTCCTTGACTTTTTCCGCATTTTGTTACGTTAAAGCCTCATTCTAAAATGGATGAAATAGTTTTTTTTCCCCCACATCGATCTAAACACAATACCCCATAATTACAAAGCAAAAACAGTTTTGTGTATAAAAAATAAAAAAACGTAAAAATCTAGTATTCAGACCCTTTACTCAGACAAACACATTCAAACACTTTACTGGCAGCTATTACATGAGTATGATTCTTCTTGGGTATGATTCTACAAGCTTGGCACTGTATTTGTGGAGTTTCTCACGTTCTCTGCACATCTATTTTCAGGTCTCTCCAATGATGTTCGATGGGGTTCAAGTCTGGGCTCTGGCTGGGCCACTCAAGGACATTCAGAGACTTGTCCCGAAGCCACTCCTGCGTTGTCTTGGCTGTGTGCTTAGGATCGTTGTCCTGTTGGAAGGTGAACCTTCACCCCCAGTCTGAGATCCTAAGCGCTCTGGAGCAGGTTTTCAACAAGGATCTCTCTGTACTTTACTCCTTTAATCTTTGCCTCGATCCTGACTAATCTCCCAGTCCCTTCAATACTGCAGACATGTTTTGGTACCCTTCCCCAGATCTGTGCCTCGACACAATCCTGTCTCGGCGCTCAACGGACAATTCCTTCGACCTCACGGCTTTGTTTTTGCTCAACTGGGGGACCTTCTATAGACAAGTGTGTGCCTTTCCAAATCATGTCCAATCTATTGAATTTACCACAGGTGGACTCCAATCAAGTTGTAGAAACATCTCAAGGATGATCAATGGAAGGGTGTCCCCAGTGGCACAGCAGTCTAAGGCACTGCACCACAGTGCCAGCTGTGTTACTACAGATCCCTGTTCGACACCGGGCTGTGTTGCAGCCGGCCGCGACCGGGAGACGACGCACAATTGGCCCAGCGTTGTCCGGGGTAGATTAGAGTTGTTCCGCACGCACGCGCACACACACACACACACACACACACAGATGCAGCGTCTCACAGAACCACCACACTGTTTACCCACACATGGAACACTGCTGCCTAACAACAGGCGCTGTGAGAGAGAGGGAAGCCCTCTGGTTGCGCTCATTCAGGACTCTGCTCCCCTAACCGTGACGTCAACACCAGTCACTCCCCTTGGCAATGAGCCTGAGGCCCCTATAACCTACTGAAGGAATTCTTTCACCTACAGACAGACAGTTGAGAAAGATAAATAGTTGATGAGTCACTTAGAGGAGAAGGTGGTGGAGTCCCAAATGGCACCCTATTCCCTATACAGTGCCTGGTCAAAAAGTAGTGCACTATATAGGGAATAGGGCGCCATTTAGGACACATCCAGTGAATGAAGAAAAGGTGCCAATAGTGTTTTTACTAAGGAAACTGTAGAGCGACTTTAGATAGATAGATAGATAGATAGATAGATAGATAGATAGATAGATAGATAGATAGATAGATAGATAGATAGATAGATAGATAGATAGATAGATAGATAGATAGATAGATAGATAGATAGATAGATAGATAGATAGATAGATAGATAGATAGATAGATAGATATATAGATAGATAGATAGATAGATAGATAGATCAAGCAGCTACGAAAAAACACAGGGCAGGTGCACAATGCCAGCACGAAAATACACAAAAGACAGATACATGATACATGATACGTAGAGCAGCAGTATGAAAAAGTATAAAAATACAAGAAGTCTGGAGTGCAAAAAACCTATAAAAAGACAATGCCTAGTATGGGTGGATGGCTGAATATGTACACTATACATTGTTAGGTGAAAACATATATTTTTTTTAAATAGATAAAAATAGTATTTGCATGGTTAACTATACTATACAGGTCGATGGCAGAGAAATACTTAAATAGCTAAAAGTGTGTGTGCAATAAGTAAATAAGGAAACTGTAGAGCAACTTTAACTGACTGACTGAGCGCCGACCAAGATGGCTGCCTAGCGATTAGCTCCTAAGAGCCGGGAAGAACTATTGGTTATTAAAGCTGCAGTAACTCACCTCCACCAGCAGCACTACGATCAGGATTACGACTTTCCCGGAGCAGACCCTTTGTTCGGGCTCCGCAGGGTAATTGAACTTATCCGAGATGCCTACCCAAAACAACAACACCGGCGGCGGAGAAGAGGTACTCGGGGCGGCCTCCTGGTCCAACTCACCACCCACCACTCCCCAGTATTTTACTCGCTAATGTCCAATCTCTGGATAACAAGGTTGATGAGCTCAGGGCGAGAGTCGCTTTTCAGCGAGACACTAGGGACTGCAATATACTCTGTTTCACAGAAACATGGCTTTCTGGAAATGTCCTGTCCGACTCTGTAAAGCCAGTTGGGTTTTCAGTACATTGCGCCGACAGGAATAAACATCTCTCCGGGAAGCAGAAGGGCGGAGGTATATGTTTTATGATTAACGATCAAATGCCGACCGTTCTACCTCCAGAGGGAATTCTCGGCCATCATTGCTACAGCCGTATATATCCCCCCTCACGCCGATACCACGTTGGCCCTCAAAGAACTTCATTGGACTTTATGTAAATTAGAAACCACATACCCCGAGGTTGCATTTATTGTAGCTGGGGATTTTAACAAAGCAAATTTGAGGACTAGGCTGCCAAAGTTCTACCAACATACAGACTGCAAAATTCTGGATCACTGTTATTCAAACTTCTGGAATGGTTACAAGCCCTCCCCTGCGCCCCTTTTGGCAAATCAGACCATGACTCCATTTTGCTCCTCCCCTCCTATAGGCAGAAACTTAAACAGGAAGTACCTGTAATATGCAGCCCGCTACCAAGGACTGTGGGCTCTCCTTCTCCGTGGCCGACGTGAGGAAACATTTAAGCGTGTTAACCCTCGTAAGGCTGCTGGCCCAGACGGCGTCCCTAGCCGCGACCTCAGAGGTTTACAAGCATATTCAATCTATCCCTATCCCAGTCTGCTGTCCCCACATGCTTCAAGATGGCCACCATTGTTCCTGTACCCAAGAAGGCAAAGGTAACTGAACTTAATGACTATTCCCCCCTAGCACTCACCTCTGTCATCATGAAGTGCTTTGAGAGACTAGTCAAGGATCATATCTCCTCTACCTTACCTGCCACCCTGGACCCACTTCAATTTGCTTACCGCACCAATAGATCCACAGATGATGCAATTGCCATCACCCTGCACACTGCCCTTTCCCATCTGGACAAGAGGAATACCTATGTAAGAATGCTTTTTATTGACTACAGCTCTGCATTTAACACCATAGTACCCTCCAAGCTCATCATTAAGCTTGAGGCCCTTGGTTAATACTCTTCTACTGTTTCTTAGTCCATGCCACTAGTCCTTATGTATATAGGCCTAATTCATTCCTACTGTTAGATATACTGCTGTAACGAATGCCCCGCGCAGGACGACGGGCCCTCCTCCTCTCCAACGATCATCCTCGCCGGCGTTCTAAACCGGCGGTCGGGGGAAGATGGTAGCAACACCCACACCTGTTCCATATTGGTCATCAGGGTCACTATTTAACCCTGTGTGTTTTGTTTCAACCCTCGTGGGTTATTGTCTATGTGTTGCTGTTATATTAAATGTTCATTGTTAAATCGTCAAAACTATTCATCTCTTTTTCATCTTTCGCCTCATCACTCACTTTCACCCCTCGCAATATCACAGAATAACCTGCCCACACCAGAGGCACCGATACATTTTTTGTTCTCACTTACCTGTCTTCGTTGCACTGTTGTTTCTAACTCCCTTTTTGTTTTTTGTCCTTCTCCAGTGTGATTTGTATCTGGGCGACTTGCCAGTGTCGGATTGCGAGAAGGTGCGCACGATGGTTACGCTCCTCACGGGTCATGCACTCAGCTGGGCGACGGCACTGTGGGAGAGGGACAGCGAGCTGTTACGGTCAGTTGCCACCTTCGTTGACGAGTTCCGGGCTGTCTTTGACCATCCCGCGGAGGGGAGAGATGCGGGCGAGCGGATGATGCGCCTGGAACAAGGAAGGGGCACGGCCGCGGAGTATGCGCTGTCCTTCCGGACGATGGCGGCGCCCAGTGGGTGGAACGAGCCGGCTCTTCGGACAGCCTTCCGTAGAGGGCTGCGGATGGAGGTTTGAATGGAGCTGGCTTGTGTAAGCCAATCCATGACGCTGGACGCCTACATTGCCCGGGCCATTGCAATCGACGGCCAACTCCGGGACCGTGATCAGCTGGCGCGCCGCGCGCATCTTCCCCTTCCGTGATTGGAGCCAGAGCATGAGCCAATGGAGGTGGGAATTACGAGGCTCTCCGCAGAGGAGAGAGAGAGACGGAGTCGTCAGGGACTGTGTCTGTACTGCGGAGAGAGGGGGCATGTGAGGAGATCTGGTGTTTTCTGTAATGACCTTAGTGATCACTGTTTTACAGCCTGTGTTCGTAATGGCTGCTCAGTGAAATGACCTGTCCTGATTTGTCATAGACGCTTGCTAAAAAACTTTAATGAGCAAGCCTTCCTTCATGAACTGGCTTCTGTTGAACATGCTTGGACCTTCTTTTTTGATATTTTCAGTGGTATTGTTAACAAACACGCCCCCATAAAGACAATGAGAATTATGTGTATATTGTATACTTTAAAGCTTACTATTCCACTGGATCTTAGTCCAATGCCGCATTGCATTCAGTGCAAGTATTTGATACACTGCCGATTTTGCAGGTTTTCCTACTTACAAAGCATGTAGAGGTCTGTAATTTTTATCATAGGTACACTTCAACTGTGAGAGAGGAATCTAAAACAAAAATCCAGAAAATCACATTGTATGATTTTTAAATAATTAATTTGCATTTTATTGCATGACATAAGTATTTGATCACCTACCAACCAGTAAGAATTCCGGCTCTCACAGACCTGTTAATTTTTCTTTAAGAAGCCCTCCTGTTCTCCACTCATTACCTGTATTAACTGCACCTGTTTGAACTCGTTACCTGTATAAAAGACACCTGTCCACACACTCAATCAAACAGACTCCAACCTCTCCACAATGGCCAAGACCAGAGAGCTGTGTAAGGACATCAGGGATAAAATTGTAGACCTGCACAAGGCTGGGATGGGCTACAGGACAATAGGCAAGCAGCTTGGTGAGAAGGCAACAACTGTTGGCGCAATTATTAGAAAATGGAAGAAGTTCAAGATGACGGTCAATCTCCCTCGGTCCGGGGCACCATGCAAGATCTCACCTCGTGGGGCATCAATGATCATGAGGAAGGTGAGGGATCAGCCCAGAACTACACGGCAGGACCTGGTCAATGACCTGAAGAGAGCTGGGACCACAGTCTCAAAGAAAACCATTAGTAACACACTACGCCGTCATGGATTAAAATCCTGGAGCGCACGCAAGGTCCCCCTGCTCAAGCCAGCGCATGTCCAGGCCCATCTGAAGTTTGCCAATGACCCTCTGGATGATCCAGAGGAGGAATGGGAGAAGGTCATGTGGTCTGATGAGACACAAATAGAGCTTTTTGGTCTAAACTCCACTCGTCGTGTTTGGAGGAAGAAGAAGGATGAGTACAACCCCAAGAACACCATCCCAACCGTGAAGCATGGAGGTGGAAACATCATTCTTTGGGGATGCTTTTCTGCAAAGGGGACAGGACGACTGCACCGTATTGAGGGGAGGATGGATGGTGTTGTGTAAATTCCAATTCTTTATAGTTATTGTATAATTTCCAATTCTTTATAGCTCTCTGAATATATTCAGCTTTGTCAGAGACAAGATATCTTTGCCTACACCCTACCCTTATCTGCTGAGGACAATCTCCTACCACTCAGCAGGTTGACCGTTGACCAGAGGGATGTCACCAGAGTCAGGAGACTCCCCCAGGGGTAAAGGCTTCCTGTGTACCTCCCATTTTTCTGACTTGCAACTAGACACGTATTCTGTGCCAATGTTATCTCCAAAATACAGAGAAAACAAGAAATAGCATCAGGAGTTTTGAGACCAGGTTGGAGGAAAATAGAATGGGTGGAGCTGTGATAACTGTCTTATGAATAAACATTTCAAAACTTGTACATAAGCCAAAAACTTAGAGATGTACGGGAGTGGTTCCTGCAGGGGAGCGGTTTCCTGCAGGTCACTCGGCTTTGTTGTCTTTTTGCAATAAAGTCTATCTTGCTTCTACAAACTCCAGAAGTGCTTTTATTTTTTAGTAAGAGGGAAGAGTTTTTTCCACGACAATGGGGCCATGTATCGCGAGATCTTGGCCAACAACTTCCTTCCCTCAGTAAGAGCATTGAAGATGGGTCGTGGCTGGGTCTTCCAGCATGACAACGACCCGAAACACACAGCCAGGGCAACTAAGGAGTGGCTCCGTAAGAAGCATCTCAAGGTTCTGGAGTGGCCTAGCCAGTCTCCAGACCTGAACCCAATAGAAAATCTTTGGAGGGAGCTATATGTGTGTTATATGTTGTGAAATTGTTGTGAAATTGTTAGACATTATTGTTAGATAGTACTGCACTATCGGAGCTAGAAGCACAAGCATTTCGCTACACTTGCAATAACATCTGCTAACCATGTGTATGTGACCAATAAAATTTGATTTGATTTGATTTGAAAGACACCCATAGAAACCGTCTAGAAAACACAGACGTTCTTAGGCCTGGTGTGTTGGCTTTGACGTGTGTGAGAAAATGTCCACTCACACACACTGAGCAATATTTGCCTACCTGGGCTCGAACCATGGAGCCTCTGCACACATTGTCAACTGTCACCCTCGAAGCATCGTTACCCATCGCTCCACAATATAGTTTCACCACAGTTTTGCTTCCGTCCCTTTCCTAGCCCATACCTGGGCTCGATCCAGGGACCCTCTGCACACATTGTCAACAGTCACCCTCGAAGCATTGTTACCCATCGCTCCACAAATGCCACAGCCCTGGCAGTGCAAGGGAAACAACTACTTCAAAGTCTCAGAGTGAGTGACGTCACCGATTGAAACGCTACTAGTGTGCACTGCTAACTAGCTAGCCATTTCACACCGGTAATACCTACGTTGAGCTGAATGGTCAACCTTTTGGCTTTGACACCTGATATGTTATAACACGTCCTATGTATTGACGTTAAGGTCTGTAAGGTTTGCCCAATGTGAAAATAGTTGTTTACCATCAAAAGTGCCATAATCTGTTTCTGTCATAAAGAGCTCATGTTCAAGTTTCCAATCTCAAGAGGTTAAATTAATAAAAAATACTACAGTAAGTTCCTGTTAAGTGCCAAATAAAGTAACAGGGTTGAACATAACAGGGTTGATTTAATCTTAAATCAGCCATAAATCCCAGTGTGACAGGGGGAATGGAAGCTTGTTGTGTGCAACAGGGAGGGGGAATTGAAAGCAAGATTCACAAAAATGTTTAATCGTTAAACAATTTTCTAGCCTGTCTATCTATTGGTAACAGGGTTGATGTGTTATGCTCAAGCCCCTCAGTTTTTCACCACAAAATACCAGAAAATGGCCAAAAAAAGTAGAACCAGCTCACCGGCTTTAACAGTATGATTTGACTATTAGACGATCAATGTTTCCTCCTATTAAATAAAACAAAAATATATAGTTTCATTATGAAATTATGAATAACCTTCCACCCATGAAGTAATAAGGTCATGAGACTGCAGGAAAGGGGATGAAGCAGAAATATCAGTTTGAGGCTGTAACACTAGACCTAAATGACTGTGTGCTGTATCAAAGTAGACCTACATGAAGTCTGAAGCTTTTTGCCTAGTCTGAAGCTTTTTGCCTAGTCTGAAGCTTTTTGCCTAGTCTGAAGCTTGTTGCCTAGTCTGAAGCTTGTTGCCTAGTCTGAAGCTTGTTGCCTAGTCTGAAGCTTGTTGCCTTGTCTGAAGCTTGTTGCCTAGTCTGAAGCTTGTTGCCTAGTCTGAAGCTTGTTGCCTAGTCTGAAGCTTGTTGCCTAGTCTGAAGCCTGTTGCCTTGTCTGAAGCTTGTTGCCTAGTCTGAAGCTTGTTGCCTAGTCTGAAGCTTGTTGCCTAGTCTGAAGCCTGTTGCCTTGTCTGAAGCTTGTTGCCTAGTCTGAAGCTTGTTGCCTAGTCTGAAGCTTGTTGCCTAGTCTGAAGCTTGTTGCTAGTCTGAAGCTTGTTGCCTTGTCTGATGCTAAGAAGATAAAGAAAGAACGAAGAAGAAGAAAGAAAAATACATGACATCAATATATGTTAACTTTCTAAGGGCTGAATGCTAAGGTTACCAAGGACAAAGAGACACAACTTCCTTTATAAGGGCTGAATGCTAAGGCTACCAAGGACAAAGAGACACAACTTCAATTTAGCACTGACGTGTGAAGCGAGAGGTGTCGAATCCTTGGAGTCCCACAAATGGCAGAGGCTTTAAATCCCCCTCCTGCTGTTCAGTGACCATTCACTGGCATGTATCCTCCAGCACACAGGCACTGTTACAATGGCTAGCCCCAAGTCCTTATATATTTTATTTTTTTCTTCCACATTTTTCTCTTTTGGCATTTTCCTGATCTCATACATGCTTTGTTGACTACGAACCTTCTTTACCCAACCATGGGACAGACTGTCTGTTCCCACACTCGGGACTCTGACTCTCTATTGGTTACACAGACTTTTGGCCTCCCATCCCATTCTAACCACCTCCTGTCGGCTTTGTATTCATGTTACCTGATGAAATTGCTGTACAATATGATCTTCTTGCCATCTAATGCACATTCAGATGTCATACATCAGCACTGCAGAGCTTTCTCTGTCCTATGCCGTGCCTTGATTGTATTACTGTTGAAGATATCTGGTAATGTGCATGTACACCCTGGCCCATCTACTGTTGCTTGCCCCAATTCTGGCTTGTGCTCTGATATCTGCTTCACTGATTTCTGCTCTCGTAATAGCCTGGGTTTTCTGCATGTTAACACCCGAAGCTTATTGCCCAAAATGGATCAATTGAAAGTGTGGGTTCACAGTTCCAATCCAGATGTGTTGGTCATTACTGAGACGTGGTTAAGGAAGAGTGTTTTGAATACTGATGTTAACCTTTCTGGTTATAAACTTTTTCGGCAAGACAGATCCGGAAGGTCAAAGGTAGTTACTTTAAGGACATGTTCTCTCTCTGTGGGTCTAACCGCAAGAAATTCTGGAAACGGTTAAAGAACTGGAGAATAAACACTCCTCCTCACAGCTGCCCATGTCACTTAAAGTTTATGATGGGGTTGTTACTGACAAGAAGCAACAGCCCTTTAATCAACACTTCATTAAGTCAGGATTCCTATTTGACTCAGCCATGCCTCCTTGCCCATCCAGCATTTCCTCATCTTGCACCCCTTCTAATGCAACTATCCCCGATGCTTCTCCCTCTTTTTCTCCTGCCCCGCTACAAAGTTTTTCCCTGGAGGCAGTTACTGAGTCCGAGGTACTAAAGGAGCTCCTGAAATTTTACCCCAAGAAACCATCTGGGTCAGATGGTTTAGAACCTTTCTTCTTTAAGGTTGCTGCCTCTATCATCGCCAAGCCTATCTCCGACCTTTTTAACTTGTCTCTCTGTTCTAGGGAGGTTCCCATTGCTTGGAAGGCAGCCACGGTTAGTCCTTTATTTAAAGGGGGAGATCAAGCTATTATAGGCCTATTTCTATTTTGCTCTGTTTATCAACAGTGTTGGAAAAACTTGTCAATAATCAACTGACTGGTTTCTTGATGTCTATAGTATTCTCTCTGGTATGCAATCTGGTTTCCGCTCAGGTTATGGATGTGTCACTGCAACCTTAAAGGTCCTCAAAGATGTCACCACTGCACTTGATTCTAAGCAATGTTGTGATGCTATTTTTATTGACTTGGCCAAAGCTTTTGAATCGGTAGACCATTCCATTCTTGTGGGCCGGCTAAGGAGTATTGCTGTCTCTGAGGGGTCTTTGGTCTGGTTTGCTAACTACCTCTCTCAAAGAGTGCAGTGTATAAAGTCAGAAAATATGCTGTCTCGGCCACTGCCTGTCACCAAGGGAGTACCCCAAGGCTCAATTCTAGGCCCCACCTCTTCTCAATTTACATCAACAACATAGCTCAGGCAGTAGGAAGCTCTCTCATCCATTTATATGCAGATGATACAGTCTTATACTCAGCTGGCCCATCCCCGGATTTTGTGTTAAATGCTCTACAACAAAGCTTTCTTAGTGTCCAATAAGCTTTCTCTATCCTTAACCTTGTTCTGAACACCTCCAAAACAAAGATCATGTGGTTTGGTAAGAAGAATGCCCCTCTCCCAAAAGGTGTGATTAGTACCTCTGAGGGTTTAGAGCTTGAGGTAGTCACATCATACAAGTACTTGGGAGTATGGCTAGATGGTACACTGTCCTTCTCTCAGCACATATCAAAGCTGCAGGCTAAAGTTAAATCTAGACTTGGTTTCCTCTATTGTAATCGCTCCTCTTTCACTGCAGCTACCAAACTAACCCTGATTCAGATGACCATCCTACCCATGCTAGATTACAGAGACATCATGTATAGATCGGCAGGTAAGGGTGTTCTCGAGCTGCTAGATGTCTTTACCATTCGGCCATCAGATTTTCCACCAATGCTCCTTATAGGACACATCACTGCACTCTATACTCCTCTGTAAACTGGTCATCTCTGTTTACCCGTCGCAAGACCCATTGGTTGATGCTTATTTATAAAACCCTCTTAGGCCTCACTCCCCCCTATCTGAGATATCTACTGCAGCCCTCATCCCCCACATACAACACATACAACTTGCTCACTCATTATCTCCTAAATGTTTGCAGACAAGACTACTCTCCATGCTTGAGAGGGGTGTAATCCCATATGTTTGTTGTTGCCTTGGATTGAATTAGAGCACATCATGATGTAAATTAATGCAATAAGTTTGGAGATTTGCACCACTTCTGTAGAATCACCCAAAAGGGTGTAATTTGGGACACAGACACTTAGTAGAAGACAGAACAGCAGGCGGTTGAGCTGAGCGGTTTGGATTCAGCACTGTGATCTACAGCCAAATTGAGACAGCTTTCAACATGTGTTGACGAGAGAGAGAGAGAGAGAGAGAGAGAGAGAGAGAGAGAGAGAGAGAGAGAGAGAGAGAGAGAGAGAGAGAGAGAGAGAGAGAGAAAACACACAGTTCTGATATCTGTTTTGAGCTTGAGAAAGACAATGTTGCTGTTTCATCCTTCTAGCACCTTCCCAGTTAGGAGGCTAATATTTTACCTTTATTTGAGGTCAAAATAGAGCTAATTTTAGGATCATTGATCTATCAAGGGCATGATTGGCTGGACAATCAATGCCAACAGTTTAGTTTGCTGCTGCTGCTGACGTTCGGATGATGTAGGAACAGAGACAGCAGCAAACAGGTTGGGGGCTTGAATACTAAGAGAAACCTTAGTTACTGAAGTTATACTGTAAATTCCTTCTTCTTGAGCATTTCTGTTTTGAGTAATGAAATCAAACCTAAGTTAGAAGCATTTACTCTGCCTCACTTAGCCTCTCTACCCTGAGACACCTCCTAGCTCTGGTCCATGGCAGTGGCCTCTCCCCAGGCTCTGCTACAATACTGTACAATAATGAAGGCCTACGCTATCTGAAGATGATTGAGGTGAGTGTGTCAGCACTGTGATCTACAGCCAAATTGAGACAACTTTCAACATGTTTTGACGAGAGAGTGAGAGACAGAGATAGAGACAGAGAGAGAAAGAGAGACACCCCTTGAGCTTGAGAAAGATAATTTTTCTTTTTCGATTTGTTCTGTTTAATTTATTTAATATTTGTGATATTGAATGCTAGAGCTTCAGTCCCTGTCTACATCCCTAATACCAATCAGTTCAGAGGAAGGGGAGTGGAAGGGTCTGTGTGACTGCAACTCGCTCTCACAGTCTCATGTCAGAATTAGACGTTCATCCATGTTTCTCAAACATAATTTCGAAGTTGTTCCAAACATCATTTTTCAAAGTGTTTAAGGTTAAGTTTAGGCAATAACTGCACATTTTTAAGGTTATGTTTTTTAGGTATTAACTGCCAAATCTTAACTGTTGTGTTCGTTTCATGTTAATTAATTCTGTGTTCCAGGTCTGGTCTTGTATCACGGTTGTCGAAGCGAATCACCCGTGACAAGACGTGAAATGTCTGGAGTGACATAGTGGCACGAAAAATTGCCCGACCAGACTCTGCATCCCATAAACTGGTGGTTCTGGATCTGTACACACCAGCCAAAATCAAGAGACCCACGTATTCTTGGACGTCTGTCCGGTCTTCCTCCTTCCAGTTGTCTTTGTAAGCGCGTCTCCCCTCCAAGTTGGTCATGTTTATCACTATAGTTTCGATTGACTCTGTCAGGAACAGTTTGAAGCAGGATTTTATGTCATCAACCCGGGATATGGCGTATCTCGTTGGCCCTGGGGTCATCCTGATAACATTTTCAGCCGACAGTCGACCTCTCAAATGGAATTTAACAACAACCTCAGCAGGGCCCTCTTCCTCATCACTGGAATGTAACAACAACCTCAGCAGGGCCCTCTTCCTCATAACTGGATTGTTCCACATCGTTTGTCTCTTGGTCTGGATCATATTCTGTGTTGTCTTAAACTTCTGACACTTCCTCCTCTAATGCATCTTCACTGTCAGTTTCCTGGCCTCTCTCCTCCTCACCAGTGTCATGATCAAAGATATGATCAAGAGCCTCACATACAGTATATTGTTTGGTCATTGTGCTGCCACAGAATGAATTGTGAGCGAGGCCTCAAAAAAGCTTTATATACCAGAGCTGTGAGAAAAGTTCTATACATTATTGAAACAATGTTACGATTGTTTGAGAATGCCAACAGGTGTGGTTCCCGTGGGGGAAAGGTTCTATTGGGGAAAGGTTCCCATGGGGGGTGTGAGGTGTGTTTGTGTGTGTGTGTGTGTGTGTGTGTGTGTGTTCAAACACACATGCATGTGGGGGTCTGCTGGGAGAGGAAGTATGTCCATCTGATGAACGGGCATGTGCCTGAACTCCATTTTATACACTAATTGTAGTCTCACCCATTCATTTCTAATGACCGGTCATTTTTGACAGGGACACCACAGGTGTACAAAAGTTAAATAAAGCACCCAAAATGTAATGAAAATCATCAACATGTATTTAGTGTGTTCAGATGCCCTGTGTGGACAAAGTCATGGAACCTTATGACAATCACATTAATGAACTACATTTTTCAGAGAAAACGTGTAAATCGGTCAAATTCTAAGGGAACACAACAGGAAGGTTAAGGTTAGGTATTGACTCTGAACGGTTAATATAAGGGTTAAGGTTAGGTATTGACTCTGAACGGTTAATATAAGGGTTAAGGTTAGGTATTGACTCTGAACGGTTAATATAAGGGTTAAGGTTAGGTATTGACTCTGAACGGTTAATATAAGGGTTAAGGTTAGGTATTGACTCTGAACGGTTAATATAAGGGTTAAGGTTAGGTATTGACTCTGAACGGTTAATATAAGGGTTAAGGTTAGGCATTGACTCTGAACGGTTAATATAAGGGTTAAGGTTAGGTATTGACTCTGAACGGTTAATATAAGGGTTAAGGTTAGGTATTGACTCTGAACGGTTAATATAAGGGTTAAGGTTAGGTATTGACTCTGAACGGTTAATATAAGGGTTAAGGTTAGGTATTGACTCTGAACGGTTAATATAAGGGTTAAGGTTAGGTATTGACTCTGAACGGTTAATATAAGGGTTAAGGTTAGGTATTGACTCTGAACGGTTAATATAAGGGTTAAGGTTAGGTATTGACTCTGAACGGTTAATATAAGGGTTAAGGTTAGGTATTGACTCTGAACGGTTAATATAAGGGTTAAGGTTAGGTATTGACTCTGAACGGTTAATATAAGGGTTAAGGTTAGGTATTGACTCTGAACGGTTAATATAAGGGTTAAGGTTAGGTATTGACTCTGAACGGTTAATATAAGGGTTAAGTTTAGGTATTGACTCTGAACGGTTAATATAAGGGTTAAGTTTAGGTATTGACTCTGAACGGTTAATATAAGGGTTAAGGTTAGGTATTGACTCTGAACGGTTAATATAAGGGTTAAGGTTAGGTATTGACTCTGAACGGTTAATATAAGGGTTAAGGTTAGGCATTGACTCTGAACGGTTAATATAAGGGTTAAGGTTAGGCATTGACTCTGAACGGTTAATATAAGGGTTAAGGTTAGGCATTGACTCTGAACGGTTAATATAAGGGTTAAGGTTAGGCATTGACTCTGAACGGTTAATATAAGGGTTAAGGTTAGGCATTGACTCTGAACGGTTAATATAAGGGTTAAGGTTAGGCATTGACTCTGAACGGTTAACATAAGGGTTAAGGTTAGGCATTGACCCTGAACGGTTAATATAAGGGTTAAGGTTAGGCATTAACCCCGAACGGTTAATATAAGGGTTAAGTTTAGGTATTGACTCTGAACGGTTAATATAAGGGTTAAGGTTAGGTATTGACTCTGAACGGTTAATATAAGGGTTAAGTTTAGGCATTGACCCCGAACGGTTAATATAAGGGTTAAGGTTAGGCATTGACCCTGAACGGTTAATATAAGGGTTAAGGTTAGGCATTGACCCCGAACGGTTAATATAAGGGTTAAGGTTGGGCATTGACCCCAAACGGTTAATATAAGGGTTAAGGTTAGCCATTAACCCCGAACGGTTAATATAAGGTTATTATAAGGTTATTATAAGGGTTATATGTAAGGGTTAAGGTTATGCATTAACCCCAAACGGTTAATATAAGGTTATTATAAGGTTATTATAAGGGTTATATATAAGGGTTAAGGTTAGGCATTGACCCCGAACGGTTAATATAAGGGTTAAGGTTGGGCATTGACCCCAAACGGTTAATATAAGGGTTAAGGTTAGCCATTAACCCCGAACGGTTAATATAAGGTTATTATAAGGTTATTATAAGGGTTATATGTAAGGGTTAAGGTTAGGCATTAACCCCAAACGGTTAATATAAGGTTATTATAAGGTTATTATAAGGGTTCTATATAAGGGTAAATGTTGGGATAGGCTTAAAACAAAAATCGCAAAAACAACTTTCTATCACTGGATCTGAACATGCAACCACTGGCATCCCTGTTCACAATGCCCTAATAAAACAAAAACCTATTGAAGGTGACAGTGCTCACTGCTGCCAATAGTGGCTGGTTTCAACCTCGACACATGTATGACATGTATGACATTGTATGACATTGTATGACATGTATGACATTGAATACTGACTTGTATCACCTGTGACCTCACTGCAATGACCACTCCATCTTACAGCCATGTGTGGCGAAACACATCCTGGCTACTCACACACGGGCACATGCACGTGCGTGTGCACATGCACACACACTTTGTTTTGGTGAAATATCAGGACTTTTTGGAGTGTCAAAATGTTTGACCATAAAAAATACTATTTACCCTAACCCTAACCTAACCTAACCTCCAACTACCTTTTCAGTACATTCAGGTGAATTGTTAGGACATTGTGATCCTGATCATGTAGGAACACACACACACATGCACACACACATGCACACACGCACACACACACACGCACGCACGCACACACGCACACACGCACGCACACGCACGCACGCACACACACACACACACACATGCACACACGCACGCACACACACACACGCACGCACACACACACACACACACACACACACACACACACACACACACACACACACACACACACACACACACACACACACACACACACACACACACACACACACACACACACATTCACCTAGTTCCTAGTTCCTAGTGTGTTGCAATAATAACATAGTTGTGGTGTTGTAAAGAGAACACCCTCCTACCACGCCCTTCTAGCACCTTCCCAGTTAGGAGGCTAATATTTTACCTTTATTTGAGGTCAAAATAGAGCTAATTTTAGGATCATTGATCTATCAAGGGCACGATTGGCTGGACAATCAATGCCGACAGTTTAGTTTGCTGCTGCTGCTGACGTTCGGATGATGTAGGAACAGAGACAGCAGCAAACAGGTTGGGGGCTTGAATACTAAGAGAAACCTTAGTTACTGAAGTTATACTGTAAATTCCTTCTTCTTGAGCATTTCTGTTTTGAGTAATGAAATCAAACCTAAGTTAGAAGCATTTACTCTGCCTCACTTAGCCTCTCTACCCTGAGACACCTCCTAGCTCTGGTCCATGGCAGTGGCCTCTCCCCAGGCTCTGCTACAATACTGTACAATAATGAAGGCCTACGCTATCTGAAGATGATCTCCTTCCAACATAACCATTAGGTTATGTTGGGAAGGGGAGAACTAGAAAGTCGGTTAAACCTCACGTTGAAACATTATGCCCTCTGAAAAGCTATAGACACTGACCAAATGATGGGCTCTACATGGGTTTAAAAAGCCCTTTGAAGGTGTAGGGTGTGTGTGTGTGTGTGTGTGTGTGTGTGTGTGTGTGTGTATGTGCGCAATACCTACTAAGTGTGAAGGGATGGGAGCACTGATGCTACCCAGCTCTCCAACCAAGGTGCATGAATTGAGGAGCATCTAAAGTGACGAGGAAATTCAGCAACTTTTGGAAGACAGTGGAAGTTGATAAAAAACGTATTTAATCTTAAAAATAAAACCAATGCGTTTCGGCGCTTGGCCTCCATCAGAATTTTTCTCTGTAACTAGCAGTCAGGATCAATATCACCTCTCCTTCCTCAGTCTTTCACCATAATAAAGATATCTCTATAACCTCACCTGGTTGTGTGATATTAGAGATGTGTCCCTCGTGCTCTAGTGTCAGGCAGCTGTAGGTGTGTTGATGCCGCCTGACAGGCACACTTCTCCCTTCGGGCAAAAATGTCAACATACATAATTACCCTGAAGTTTGGGCTAGTTTCAATATGATCGCCCTTTTTTTGGCTATGCACCTTTTAGAGGCAATATTTCTGCATTCGCAGAGACTGCTTTCACAGTAAACGCTGCATATGTCGGCCCAATCGGAAATGACCTTTAAATGTCAATTGCACTATAAAGTGGTCCGAATTGAATTTAAACATTTATCAATGTAAAAAAGGCCGGTGTCAATGTAATCACATTACATAAATGTTTTTAAAAGAAATTTATTATCAAAAATACAGTACGCCAATACACAGCTTGTGTGTCATTTTGACCCCGATTTCTACCCGCAAATCATTGATAGGTTGAGGTTTGGATGTTGTTTTGATGTTTGCCTGTGGGCGGTGGGCTGGGTGTCTCTAACAAACTGTAAGCTATGAGATCATGCCATGGCAGACAGGAGGGCTCTATACACATCAACGCTATTACAGAGGTTAACTCTGATGTGTCCCAAATGGCACTCTATTCCTGATACGGTGCACCTGTGGCCCTGGTTAAAAGTAGTGCACTACATAGTGAATAGGGTGCCATTTGGAACGTGATCTCTGACTGACTGCAGGGCTATGGTGACTCATTCACTACCTACCCACCGTCAGGGCAGGGAATGTATGGTTGACAAAATGATTGTGGCAATTACAGTATCATAGCAGTTAGTAATTAAAGTAGTAATAATTAAGGTGAAGTATACATTGTGACATTTCAAATACTTAAAAGTAATCAATATACTGTATATCACAAACTGGTGCAGACATAGAACTTGTCCACCGATGCAGCAATCCTCTACGTGTAACGCCCGACGCAGGAGATGAGAAGCAGGTACAGGGAGATAAACATTGAATGAATCCAGACAAGAAACGGCACAGGAACAGCTTCAGGACATGAACATACAACAACAATTAATGCACCAGCAAGGAACAACAGTGAGGAGTAGACAGATATAGGGGAACAACTAACAACATGAGGGTCAGTCCAATGGTTGCTGCTGCGGGTGACGAGGGTAACAGGTGAGTTCAGGTGAGTCCAATGGTTGCTGCTGCGGGTGACGAGGGTAACAGGTGTGCGTAATGATGGTGGCAGGAGTGGGTAGAGCGGGAGCAGGTGTGACAGTACTCCCCGCCCTAGGGGTGCCACTCTGTGTTCCACTCTGATGAGCCGGCTTTGACATGGAAGCCTGATGGGCCGGCAGGAGCCTAGGAGCCAGACGAGCCGGCTGAAACATGACGAGGGATGGGAACCTGCCGAGCCAACCAAGGCAAGGAAACCTCTCGAGCCAGCTAGGGAGTGACAGCCTGACGAGCCAGCTTAGGCATCGGGGGCGGAATCCAGGCCTGACGTCACCAACAATACAAAAAAACTAATGGGCCGGCTGAGGCATAGGAGCCCGACGAGCCGGTTGAAGAGTAAAACCCTGGCGATACGCCTGAGGCTTGACGTGGGGTGGGAGCCTGCCAGCTGGGCAACCTGGGTAGTGCTGGGCAACCTGGTGCCCTCGAGCATCAGGGAGGGAAAGTGGGATTAGGGGTGACACTACGCATATTGGGCAAGAGATTTATTACTATTTGGGGTATTTCCCAACCGTACACTTGTTACGCTCCCCCGCAAGAAAACGAAAAATGTCGCCCAAACAGAAGAGGGAACTAACAAAGAGTCACTGACCAACAACCAAAATGAAACAGGTGGCGTTTTAGGGGGGGGGGGGTTCTGAAAGACACTCTTGGGGGTGTCTAATGAAAGTTGACTAGCAACAACAACTGGAACCTAACCATGAGCACCCACTAAATCTGCCCAAGAAAAGGCAAACAAAAGAAAAACACACAGTAAACATGCTAAAGTCCAACCTCAAAACAGAAATGGAAAAACCAAAGCATACACATTTTTTTTATTATTTTGACTCGGCCAGTTGGGTTGCTTGAATAACAGGTTATTTGGATTAACCAAACATGGGTTAATTTAACCATCAGCAATACTTTGACTTGACTTAAGCCCTTGGCTTCTCTAAGGAGCATAGGCCATTGACGAATGTCCTCCATCTCACGCGGTTGGTGGCAAGTTTTTCGAGGACTCTCCAGTTGTGTCCGCTCCCAGACATCTCTGCCTGGATGTCCCTTCTCCAACTGTTAATGGGGCAGCCTCTTTTCCTCTTTCCCTGGGGGTTCCATTTCAGGGCTTGTCGGGTAGTGTTGTTGGCTGGTTTCCGGAGGGTGTGTCCTATCTAGCTCCACTTCCTTCTCTGGATCTGCTGTTCGATAGGATCCTGTCCAGTTCTCGCCCACAGCTTCACATTTCTGACCTTGTCTCTCCACCAGATGTTCAGGATCCTTCTGAGGCAGCCATTTGTGAATGTTTTAAAGAAATCAACCAAACTAAGTGGTCAAGTACAGCACTTCATACTGTATGTACCAACAAGGTGAAACTGTGTGATTAGGGGGTCACTGGATGACCTTTGACTTTTCATATCAGGTCAAATGCATCCTCTACTGTTTGTTCTGAAAACATCATAGTTATCCAGATAGGTAAGGGTTAGCTCTCACCTCTCACAACACAGTTGTCCAGATGGGCATGGGTTAACAGCCCAGCCACCACTCAGGTCATGGGTTAACAGCTCAGCCACCACTCAGGTCATGGGTTAACAGCCCAGCCACCACTCAGGTCATGGGTTAACAGCTCAGCCACCACTCAGGTCATGGGTTAACAGCCCAGCCACCACTCAGGTCATGGGTTAACAGCCCAGCCACCACTCAGGTCACATCAAGCAGGTTGTAGTGTTGTGATCTCTGATCTCTATCTCAGCACCATCTATGGACTGCCTAAAGGACGTCATTAGTTAACAGTAGAGAAATGGAATGGTGAATCAGAGGGTCTGGCTGAAGGTGTTTAAACTAGAGGTGAAGGAGAGTGTCTGTTAATTAGTTGGTATCTAGCAATGCAGACAGAAAAGCCAGAGTTTTACACCACTGCTCTGTGGCATAGTGTGTACGTCACTGTGATTATGGGCCAAATGATAATGGCATGGTTTCCCATGAACTTCATAGGACATTCACATTCAGACACACACACACTCACACCACCAAGAACTCTGTAGCAGTGAGAGCCAGCAATCTCCTTTGATCGTCCACATCAGATATAATCATGGACAGTACCTTCACCCCTTAATCTCCCAGATGCCTAACCTCCTTGGCCCTGTCGCCCTCAGATCCCCTCACCAAGACCTCACTGAGCCTGGCGCCCCCAGATACCCTCTCCAAGACCCCACTGGCCTTGGTGCCCCCAGATCCCCTTTCCAAGACCCCACTGGCCTTGGTGCCCCCAGATCCCCTCACCAAGACCTCACTGAGCCTGGCGCCCCCAGATACCCTCTCCAAGACCCCACTGGCCTTGGTGCCCCCAGATCCCCTCACCAAGACCCCACTGGCCTTGGTGCCCCCAGATCCCCTTTCCAAGACCCCACTGGCCCTGGAACCCCCAGATCCCCTTTCCAAGACCCCACTGGCCCTGGAACCCCCAGATCCACTCTCCAAGACTGACTGACATTCTCTCAGGTGACAGAGGCCAAGTGAGGCTCAGAGCCATATTTTATCATCCTCCCATCCATCCATTCTCTACCTTCAGGGTGAAAGAAAGGAGACACCTGTTCCTGTTGTTCTCAGGGCCAACAGAAAGAGGGATGGAGAGACAGAGAGAGACAAAGACAGAGAGAGAGAAAGAGAGAGAGACAGACAGACAGACAGACAGACAGACAGACAGACAGACAGACAGACAGACAGACAGACAGACAGACAGACAGACAGACAGACAGACAGACAGACAGACAGACAGACAGACAGACAGAGAGCTACCCTCTTGAGTAGCTCTCTCGTAGCAAATAAAACTCACTTTTAATATTCATCCTCGTTGTTTTATTTTGCTCATATGCCCCCCATTCAATTTACCATGATTACTCAAGCCAAATATCAAGCAATTTGGTAATTTTAGTAACTCACATTTAGTTTTCCCAGCAACCAAAGGTTGGCCTGAATAAGCTTCCAATATATGTATTTTGAGGGTGACTGGCACCAGCTATTTAACCACTTCTCTCCAGAGATTTGCTGTATTTTTAGTTTATACAGGAGATTTCATTGAGAGTAAAAGGTTCTTTAACAAGAGAAACCTGTTTCAGATAGTTAGTTGATTTTAATCAGTGTTTAATTTTCCTGTTGGCAACGGTTGATTCTTGTCTCTTGTCTCTTGAACAGGGAAGACACAATCCTTTTCTCTCTGCACAAAACAGAGCATGAAGTGGGTTATTGTCAAGAGTCAGACTTCTACATGATCGTAGTATTATAATGCTTCTACTGTATTGCAAGAAACAGAAGTCTTGTGAGTGAAATATATTCTCAAAGAGAGTGAGAGCAGCAGTAGGCGGAGGATCATTGAGGAAGACATTAGTCATGCCTTTTGATTGGTCCTGTCTAATTTGGCATAACACGCTCATAAACCGTCAGTGAACTCACTGTCCACCCCTAATCACCCAACGCCTCCTACACCCCCTGCCCCCCCTGAGAAACACCCACTAAAACACCTACTGCATTCCCATTTCCCTTGGAGAACACAATGGGTATATAATATCATAGTTAGGTGTTCCATGCACCGGAGACTGAGGTTCAATCCCTGCGTCCAACTATTTCTCTGTATCTGGCTCCTCAATTTCTGTATAAAATATGCAAGGAGAGAAAAGGATATGTCGTCCTGTGTTTTATAAGAAGAAGCAGGGTATATAATAAGAACAGCGTTCCAGAGTCCGGGGCTGTAATTTGGTTCTGGCCGCTGCGGTGGACGGATAAAAGTTCCTCCATTACGGTCAGGGTCAGAGGGAACACATGGAACCCCATCACCAGGACAACCACGGTCAGGCCTCTGTGTGTGTGTTTGTGGTTTAGTTTTACTATCCTTGTTGGAACCAGAAGTCTTGTTGGAACCAGAAGTCTTGTTGGGACCAGAAGTCTTGTTGGAACCAGAAGTCTTGTTGGGACCAGAAGTCTTGTTGGGACCAGAAGTCTTGTTGGGACCAGAAGTCTTGTTGGGACCAGAAGTCCTCACAAGGATAGTAAAACAAGGAAAATTCTGACAATTGGAGACATTTCGCCAGTTCCTACAAGGGAAAAGTATTTTTTAGGCTTAGGGGTTAGAATTAGGGTTAGGGGTTAGGTTTAGGTTTTGGTTTAGGGTTAGGGGTTATGGTTAGAGAAAATAAGATTTCCCCACAAGGACAGTAAAACAAACGTGTATGTGTATGTGGGTGGGGACTCTGTCTCTCAGAATTAGAACATAACCAATCAGAGAAGAAACAGAGTTAGTGGTTCAGGGGCTCTATGTGTTTGTACTCTTAACCACGCCACACTCTAAATTAAGAAAAGTGTTCCATTGAAATTACAGTATATGACATACCCACCCCATCCTGCAATTTACATGACTTAGAGTTACATGTTAATGATACAAAGACAGGAAAGTGGGAAGGAAGGAAAGAAAGAAAATAGGAAGGAAGGGAGGGAGGGAAGGAGGGAAGGAGGGAAGGAAGGGAAGGAGGGAAGGAAGGAAGGAAGGAAGGAAGAAAGAAAGGAAGGAAGGAAGGAAGGAAGGAAGGAAGGAAGGAAGGAAGGAAGGTCGGAAGGAAGGAAGGAAGGAAGGAAGGAAGGAAGGAAGGAAGGAAGGAAGGAAGGAAGGAAGGAAGGAAGGAAGGAAGGAAGGAAGGAAGGAAGGAAGGAAGGAAGGAAGGAAGGAAGGAAGGAAGGAAGGAAGGAAGGAAGGAAGGAAGGAAGGAAGGAAGGAAGGGGGTTTGGAATGACTGAAAGAGGGAGCTTCTCTCTTTTGTCTTGTTCTCTCTGTTGTATGTTGTTAAGAACATACATTCCCGTGATTGTGCATTGGGCGGCAGGTAGCTGAGTGGTTAGAGTGTAGGGCCCGTAACCGAAAGGTTGCTGGATCGAATTCCTGAGCTGACAAGGTAAAGATCTATCGTTCTGCCCCTGAACAAGGCAGTTAACCCACTGTTTCTAGGCTGTCATTGAAAATAAGAATGTGTTCTTAACTGACTTGCCTAGTAAAAGAATGAAAATAACTTTAGACAGATTTCCAAGTGTAAACAGGTTTTTATATATCTGCAAAACGGATTAAATTAAATCTAATCTTTTAGGTAGAGATCTTTTGGAAGGATGCTCATTAAATTGACTTAGGGCTTGATTTATTCCATAGTGCTGAATAGCCACGCTACAGCACAATTAAAATGTAAAGGCAATGTTCCCGTGATTGTGCATTCACGGTAAATGACTGCATTCACGGTAAAAATGACTGCATTCACGGTAAATGACTGCATTCACGGTAAATGACTGCATTCACGGTAAAAATGACTGCATTCACGGTAAATGACTGCATTCACGGTAAATGACTGCATTCACGGTAAATGACTGCATTCACAGTAAATGACTGCATTCACTGTAAATAACTGCATTCACGGTAAATGACTGCATTCACGGTAAATGACTGCATTCAATGTAAATGACTGCATTCACTGTAAATGACTGCATTCACGGTAAATGACTGCATTCACGGTAAATGACTGCATTCGCGGTAAATGACTGCATTCACTGTAAATGACTGCATTCACTGTAAATGACTGCATTCACGGTAAATGACTGCATTCACGGTAAATGACTGCATTCACTGTAAATGAATGCATACCTTAAAAAATACTGCGTTATAACACAGATCTTCAGTGTTACTGGGTTGAATCAAGCCCTTTGAGGGAGTACTCTCTCACACACGGCTCTCTCAGACCTCAGCAGAGAGAGTGAATGGAGGAATGAAGGAATGAAGGAATGAATGAATGAGTGATGAAACATTCCAATGGACAGAGAGACAAACATTTAGTTTGCGTTGTGTTCAACAGCCTGTTCATGCTACAGTACAACTAGTACCTGTTTCAGACAGATGATGTGTTGTATTACCTGTAAGAATTGTGAGGAAATGTTTATATGACCCCCTTTCAAACAACCCCTTACTTACCTCTTATGTGCAGGTAGACCACTTTTATACATATCAGTGGATAACTGGTAAACTGGGAGGGGTGGGGGGTGTTGTTAAACCATGGGGGCAGGTTACATTTCAAATTAGGGAGGTGCTAAACAGTGGATGTGTTAATGAATTCACCTGCAGAGAAGCAAAGGGCCATTCACACAGACCCATACCTGTATTTTGGTTACATGGTCTGTGAAAAGGCAGGAATATGTTTTTTAACCGCTACCCCTTTCAGATATACACAAAATCTGGCAAAAAGAAGCAAACAGGGTAAATTAGGGGGGTTTTGGTCTGTCTATGAAAGGGATACGTTATCTGAAGCGCAACAACACTGTGGCTTGCATGGCTATTGCTCAACTGCATTAACTACTACACAGTGGAATTCTGTAGCTCAGCTGGTAGAGCATGGTGCCTGCAATGCCAGAATAGTGGGTTTGATTCCTGGGACTGCCCATATTTAAAATGCATGCATGACTGTAAGTCGCTTTGGTTAAAAGTGTCTGCTAAATAGCAGATATTATATTACAAGTGTTAGGAGAACGCTACTAACTGCCTTGTGGTTAGACTTTCTCTCATGATGTAAAGGTTGTTGGGCAGAGTTACTCCCCCCAAGGTGTCGACGGTTCAACGACATGCTATCTTGTCTGTATGTGATGGCTGCAGATGAAAGACGTCACATACACATTCCTCACCTGGGAATGCCTTAAAAAAATACAATTCGTTGGTACGTGTGCATGACTCATACAGCAGCCTGGGAACCTGCAATTGTTTTGGTACTGCAGGCTTTATCCGCCACAGGCATTATCAGCCATCAGCCTTCTGACATCTCATAATTTTTCTGAGGGATTGTCTGTCATACCTTCCTTCAAGAAGGATTGTTAGGCCTAATCCCCAATTACAGTGAAGTACAGTACAGTACAGTATAGAACCCTGCCCTCCTGACACACACACACCTGACAGGTTTCAGAGCAGGTATATGAGGAGTTTGGCTTCCGTCTGAGACATGGGTGGGTTACGCGTAGGCTGGTTTCCAAGGAGACGGATATGTTTTAGATAATAAGGCAAACAAACACTTAGCTTCTTTTCCATTTTTCATCTAAAATAACAATAGTATCTATTATTAAAGACTGACATTAAGCATTATACTGTCGTGGAAATTCTCACACACAGGGAAACTCAAGGTGAATCTTAAATGAATCATTCTTTATTGTCAGCATGCTGGCGAGGTTCCAAGCAACTCAATGCACCCAGTACACATGTTGATCAGGAGCCCCACCGGGGCAGTCCCGTTAGATCTCTTATTTCCTGTACAGACAAGTTATATTTGCATGAATTAGCTTATTCATTCATAAATAATTTCTCATTAACGTTTGCTTCATTCATGTGACCGACCAATACTTGGTAATGCATGTGACAGACTGATACCTCACGAGGCTTCATCTCTCTAAACTGAGACCTTGAAACGGAGATATCTTTCGTTCTCAAAACAAGGGTCTGGGCCTACTGCCAAACTGCATATACTGATAGTGAGGGTTTGCTCAATCAGTCACTTGCATGAACACAGAAATTGGTTATTAAAAAAGGCACAAACAGAACACAGAAATTGGTTATTAGAAAAGCACAAACATTTCCATCATAATACAGTACCAGTGTGGTCTGACAAACAAATGGGTAGACACTTTTCCTGGGAATTGAATGCAGACTATTGTACATTGATTTATTCTGTGCAAAAGTAAATACAGTCGCTAGAGAAAGTCTACAGACCCTTTGCACAGTCTTCATATTTTGCTGCCTTAAAGTTCAATCTAAAAAGGGATTACATAATTTCCCCCCCTAGCAATCTACACAACCTACTCCACATTTTCAAAGTGAAAGAAAAAATGGATACCTTGCACTATTAGGGCAACATATATCTATTGTTTTTGTAAATATTGCTCAAGCTCAGTACATTTGGTTGAACAACAATATTATATATAATATTCAAACCTTGATTTTTTTAAGCAGATTACCATCAGGGCAGACACTGAAACATTCAGGAACACAACACCTTCTTGGAATGCCATTCTGGTGTTTTCAGAAGACTGATGTGGGTTTTCTTCTAACTTTTTTCTTTTTTTTGATCCTGACAAACTCCCCAGGTCCTGCCGGTGACAAGCATACCCATAACATGATGCTGCAACCACAATACCGGCAGGGACTGGGGAGTTTGTCAGGATCAAAATAAATATGAAAGGTGTAAAGCCCAAGTAAAGTCCTCTGAAAACCAAACCTGATTGGGAGTCCCATAGGGCGGCGCACAATTGGCCCAGCGTTGTCCGGTCTAGGGGAGGCTAGGGGAGGCCAGGGTAGGCCGTCATTGTAAATAAGAATTTGTTCTTAACTGACTTGCCTAGTTAAATAAAGGTTAAATAAAATACTAAAAAAAATAGTTTTATTT